>OY986059.1:7648534-8016981 GCA_963920205.1 Stenodema calcarata
GATCGATTCCCATTACCGCGAATAATACTTTTTGACCTTGAAACAATAGCGTGGTACGATATGAGGTTCCGAATGAGTCTGGAGGAAGGTTACAACTGCTGTTATCGTCCGCCTTCCAGGTCTGTCAGGTTATCCCCACTAGCCCCTGCGCCAGATCTCTCCTTTTCCCCCTACTTACTTATATAAATATCATTCTTAGACGCCTTGCTTTTGCAATGTCAGCCACCCTGAAATGGCTTTTTGCTTTACTGTTGTACCACCACAATGAACTCATCTCCACCACTACTACCTGTATCGTCTAATTCTCAGAAGGCTTGCAAAAAGCTCCAATAGCATTGAAAGAAGCGAAAAGCTCCTTGCAGGTGCAACAGAGGAAACATATTCGGTGAAATCGACTGTGGGTGAAAGGGATGTTGCGGGAGGAAGTCAGGGGACAGTAAAACATTGGTGGTTGTGGTTAGGGGTAGGAGGATCAGGTTTCTATATGCACAATGAACAGTGAGGTGCGAAGCATCGAGCATCCTATATACGTGGCTGGCGGGAAAAATGGATATGATTCCTTCTTGCGGCTGAAGAGGTTTTTTGGCGGGTAAAACTAACTGGGCTGAAGGCTGACCAGTCGCTCCCACTTCTACAGGCCCCCCGGCTTCTACACATCAATCTACGCATTTTCTTTAAGAAATCAGCCGATAACAGATCTGTTTGTTCGGAAATCGGTCTGCGGCTCGCTAATAAGGTCAACGGCTCACGCGCAAGTAGGTCACCGCATCAATCAAATCCTTTTCGTTCCCGTCACGAAAAAGGAATAGCGGGTTGTGCGAGAGAAAGACGGGAGGAGAGAAAAAAAACTTTGGCCGGAGATATAATGCGCCCAGAGATACATAAATAGCCTCTGAGGGAACTCGCGGAAAATATAACCCCCAGGACCGACAATACATCAACTTTTTCTTTTTCTTTTTTTTTTCACTGCCACCGTTTTGAAAAATGGGCGATTCCCGTTAATGTATTCAAAGTGAGTCGTGGAGGGGGGGGGGGGGGTTGAGTACGTTATATCGAAGACAGAGTGATGGGAGATTCGAAATAGATAGATAGAGCGTCATTTGGAAGGGGTTGAGGGGTTCGTAAAATACATCGGGAGCTAGTTAGAGAGAGATAGATGAACATTTATTCGTGAACGGAGTTATTTATAACGTAAGATTTGACTAAGATGGCGATTATTAAGGATAAAACCTCAAGATAATCAAGTCTAGCTGTGAGGCTTCGTGTTTACATTCCTTTCATCGCACGCCTCATCAACCTCAGTCCTCTCCAAAGAGCAAAAACTCTGCGAATTCTTGACAGAATTTATGTGCATATCACCCTTCTGTCTAGATCACTAAATGATTGAATCATTATAAGTCTGAATCATCATTAATTATTAATTATTATTATCAAGCAGGGTAGAGTCGTGTACCTAAGTACTTTTTTTTTCAATATTAAGTAAATTTACCTACCAACAAACGTGGTTATGGCCAGATTTTGCATACACATTGTTAAGACAACTCATTGGCTCCACATCCGTGGAGTCCTTATATTTTTAGGTACTCATAATGCTGGGTAACAGCAAATTTAAAAAAATTGAATATGCCCCTACCTGCATGTAGCTAAGGACACTATGAATTGACCCCCCCCCCCCCCCCAGAGATAAGAAGACTTCTACTTTCACGGTAAAAAATATATTTTCAACACAAAATAGTCGTATATAGTGGACAACATCACAATTCTCATTTTCCACCTCCAATTCGGTACGAGGCATCTGAAATGAATGATTAAATGAATTTTTGTTGGAAAGCCCAGGTATTTGCACCCCGGAAAGAAATTTGATAATGAACTAGAGCTGATAGAAATGGGTTCATGTAATTAGGGACGTAAACCATTTCTATCCCTACAAGATTTCTGATATTTGTAAAACTACTCACAGGAGCTCAATTCCAGTGAAAAGAAAAACCATGGCACGAATTGTTAGGGAGGAACCTAACCATGATATACAATGCAAAAAAAAAATCAATATTTGACTTAGTGGTAATGGAGACGTCGCCAAAAGTTTTGATAATGCGACAAGCTGCCAGCTCCAAATGTTCACCGAATACTATTAATTAGGTATTGTTAGTTATTAATAATTATTATTAATTAACTTGAAATCTGAAAACCCTGTGCTATTCGTAAAAGCCTGCCGCATGATTCACCCTCATGTTGACGACTTTTGATCTGCTCCAACTTTAAGCCCTCATCGTGAACGAACAGCTTGTCGTGCAAAACTCCGAATGGTCTTAATCAATTCTAAAAATTAAACTCTGTTCAAATGTGAACCAAATGTGTAGGATAATAAAATGTCATAATGTTGGTACAGAAAAACTTTATGGAAACATACAAAAAATAATTATTATTTTTCGTTATATAACTATTTTTGTACTACAAAAAAGTAAACTAGAGGTAAAGGCTAAACATGTACCTGATCCTACCATTCCTCGTAGAACTAAGATATCAGAATATTGGCGGTGTCTTACATAAAAACTTTGGTAAAATTCATTCGTAAGAACGAAAGATTCATAAGAAAGAACTATTCATGAGAACTGTGACCACTTCGTCTTCATCGAATTCGTATTTTTCTACCCTTCAGGGTCAACCTTAGCCTTGTGATTTCAGTAAGTAGTATTACGTCGCTTAAGATGCAACCTCTCTAAGAATCGTTGAAAAAAAAAAAAACCAAAACCTATGCCAACTAGCCCCGGTCTCCCATATGCACTTGATTTTCATGTCATTTATCATGCATATACATTTTGTTCATGAGGGAGAGAGAAACAAATCGCAACACAGCCTGAACCATTCTTCCCAACTGTTCAGGTGAGACTATATACTGTTTTATTCCAAAACTACCAGTAATTTAACACCAAAATTTACTGCTTCTAGGCAGCTTTAGGCTCCCCAGAAGTACTACGCCATGATTTAAGATGAATTAATGCTCCGATCGAAAGATTGTGAGGGTTTGGCGATATTGGCTCAAGATCGGTGGAGTTGCTACAGAAGCGTTTCCTTCATCTAAAATTTTCTTGTTGAAATACTTGTGAAATCATTGTCATTTTTAGCAATTCTACCTGTACTGGTAAATACTTGTGACAGGCTTCATGCCAGTGATTTAAACCACTTGGGTAGCGCACGTTACTTTACTTTTTTGTGAAAATAATAAACTGGAGCACGTAGACCGCGCCGTTTCTCCTCCAAAGGTTTCCTCATATTTGGACAAAGTTGTGAATTTCTCACGGAGCATTACGAGCGCCCAAAGCCCTCAAAGTTGTCGCTTCGAGCAAGAGCCTCGTTAATTTCAACCACTTATTTTGAGGGGGTGGTACACTTGTAAAACCTCTCTCTAGCGGAGGACGTTGTCGAAGGCGAAAGGGGAACATCGATGTTGTTCGGTTGCCTGATGAATCGTCCGAGCGCGGTGCTGCGGGCGCTGGAAAAGGCGGAGAAATGCGAGGATTGAGGAGAAATTCGTAAGGGGCCGTCGAACCGAGAGTGAGAGCCTGATGACTGGGTGCATTAGAGAAACTCCGCCTTGAACTTTGAGGGTGTCGACTAAAGGAAAAGTGCGAAGGAACGGAGAAGTTGTTGGAAAAATGACGTTCATTATCACTTTGAACTCCTCCCCCCGCTAACAACTTCTCCTTTTTAGCAAATTTCCTACTTCTTTTAGGCTTAATATTTTCAATAATGAACCATTCGAACCGACCGAGAATCATTGAGGTGTGGTTATCGGAGGGGTTGTAACTCAGTAATGGTCTGTAATTTATTTATATAATATGATATAAATTAATTATAATATAATAATTGTATTGTAACTGTAATTATATTATAGTATAATAATTTTATTTAATGTAAAATCAGACAGTATTAGATTGTACATTTATATAATTTAGAGGGTTATACTTGGACCCTCTATACAAAAAACCACTCTCTATACCCGCTATACCGTCGACCAACGTATGCAATAATGTATATCAGGAGTGTTTTTTGGTTAGATCTTGTTATAAATTATTAACGACTTGGGTGGGTACAAGAAAAACTAGTTTCCACCTTACCACCACTATCGTTAATAATATCATCACTATAATGTTATTGTTTATTAATATATTATCAATCATCAGAGTTAAATCAGAGTTAGTTGCTAAGCACTCTGGACATGCAGCATGGCTATAAGAGCAAATGTTCGAGAAATAACTGGTTTTATTTAAAATGTCTGTATTTTACTGGCTTTATAACAAATTTTGTCTTCTTTTGCCTAGTGACAGTTTATAGATTTTTCAACGCTCAACACGATGATGAAGTCATATCTCATTCCGTTATCAGATTGTCAGATGAGAGCAGATAAACTGTGAAGAACATACTACCACGTGGTAACTAGGTAACTCATCTTCTAAGTGCTCCAGTTTGAGAACAAGCCAGAAATTTTCTGACTTCACCGTCGTCTTCAGCGTAATTATACCTAACATTAAAATGAGTGTCACTTGTCAGACTAATTCGTTTTTTCAATTTATGGGTAATTTTCCCTCCTCAAAACCCCCCTTA
The DNA here is from genome assembly GCA_963920205.1 of Stenodema calcarata. Lineage (NCBI taxonomy): Eukaryota > Metazoa > Arthropoda > Insecta > Hemiptera > Miridae > Stenodema > Stenodema calcarata. The sequence continues at coordinate 7,653,140 of OY986059.1, forward strand.
GAGTGGCCGGATTCCGCTCATCTACGAACTTAGCCTTCCGATGGCCAGGATGGATTTTATGTGCAAATTTGAAATTTTTATCTCGATTCTATCAAGAGTAATCGTCTGTATTGACACCTACATGTCTTTTGGTAGTGGATCCAGGATTTTTGATGTGTTTTCTTCGAAAATTCGCTAACAGAAACGGAACCGACTTTGTTCAGAAATATCTCAAAACGGAAATAGAGTGGCAATTTTGATTTTTAAGGGCGAAAAGTTGTTTCCTAGTTCGGTCAAATTAGAACTGTAACTAGGGAGGCTAACTAGCCTGGGGAAAGCTGAAAATCTTTCCAAAACTTTGTGTACCCCTCCTGGGGTCGAGCTTAACTTTTAGTGCCCCAAAAACGTAAAGTTTTTGCTTATAACTTTTAAACAACGCATCGTAACTAAAATCTTAACTAACGACGATATAAAGAGCATTCTGCGTTGATGATCTCCTCAACTCTAAAATTTGACCGAATTTCTAGAGTAGTATTCGACGGCTGAAAAACGAAAATGTTTCCCATGTTGGCTACCATCTAACGACCTTCTGTCGTCTGTGGCATCAAAAGTACTGGTCTTGTCAAAACATTCCACGATTCAAAGTTGTAGACAATTTAATGGCAAGTTCAAAGAACTTCTAAATTTTTAAATTTGACCCATTTTAACTCTGCTTACATGACAAATTCATAAAACAGTAATTTTGGTATATCATACATCTTGCTTTTTGACTACTATTTCTTGTATTTCAGTAAATATTCTGTCGTGTAAATATTATGTACTATTAACGACCTTCTGTCGTCTGTGGCATCGAAAGTACTGGACTTATCAAAACACTCTACGATTCAAAGTTGTAGAAAATTTGGCGGCTAATTGAAAGACTCGTAAATGTTTAAATTTGACCAATTTTAACTCTATTTATACTTACAGGGTGTTTCATTTCGTGACGGTCACAGACTAGGAGTCGATTCTACGGCTAATTTCAGGTCTGAATATCAGGAAAGCTGATAGGCGCAAAATTTAGGACTACAGGCTAAAATTATCGAGCCGAATTATTATAATAGGGGTCTATGAGTGTTTGAAAAAAGTGGTACTTAATTTCGACGACTTGACAAATTTTCCTTTTCAAGTAGATTTTGCACCCGTTTTGGCGAATCAAAACACGTTTTTCATTTGAGGGATAGGAATTTTTGTGTTCTATCTAATGGCGTAATTAGATTTGAATTTTTATACAAATTAAGGGAGTTATGGGCATTTTAGTGTGATAAAGTCGAAAACACGACAAAAATCTTAAAATTGAAAAAAAACTCCATTTTTTAGCTGAGTAAAAAAATTGCTACAGGACATTGTCGACCTGAAATTAGCTGTAGAATCGATTCCTAGCCTGTGACCGTCATCAAATGAAACTTTCTGTATGTGAAATGCATAAATTTTGGAATATTCTACATCTTGCTTCCTGACTATTATTTCTTGTATTTCAGTAAATATCAGTGAATATTAGTATTAAGAAGTATATTTTCAGTAAAATGTACAAGATGTTCTGTAATAATTTTTTTTCTCCGAGAAAATGTGCCGGCAGAAACAGACCGTGGAATCAGAGAGAGAGAAGAAAAAAAGTTTCTTTCCGTAGGAACGGAAGGGAGAAAACCGCAACTTTCAGCCTCCATCATCACTACGACGCTGTTCGGCTTGAAATGCAGGAACAACGGAGAGAAAACACAAGGCGTCGTGGACATTAGCCCAGAGCGTAACTTTTAGGGTGTTGTCAGTTGAATAGGAAGTGGAGGGCGGTGGGGAGAGGCCCCTGACGGGTAGTTTACCAACCCCTAACAAACCCAGTAGGAGAAAATTTTCCGAATAGCGTTCCAGAAGGGTTGAACTAAGGCCCGAACTGGAGTGAACCAGGGGGAGGTGAACTGTTCGCCGCTGTAGCGATAACTTATTGTTAAAACGTATCTCGGGAGCCTCAACTTCAAATGCGTGTTCGCCTTTATTGGTCCCTCCACCTTTGTTTCCTGGTTAGGTCAACCGAATTAGGTCGCCCAGTGTCCTTTTCCCTTAACCTGATCCAGTTCATTCACTCGCAGCTCAAAGTTATCTCTGCTGCTACGAATTAGTGAAACAAAGTTCTAGTCAAGCAGCATAATCTAATCAACGGGTTTTGTTGACTTACTCGCGATTTTCCCTCTTTTCTCGTTGTGCATTTTGGCCAATTCCACTCTCGAATTCCATGAACATGAAGATTGGATGACACTGTTTGAATTTCATCAACTTGGACTGCCTGATCATAAAATCCTGACAACACGCAAAAACTCCTGTTCTATTCGCTCAACGAAGATGGAGTTTGAAGGTTGTTTGTTGAATTGTGTAGGTAGTGCTTGTTCTCTTTAGCTCAAAGGGAAACCATAATACTTGAAACGTTATCATCTATATTCTTCCTCTACTTCGATAGGACTTTGTCAGTAAAAAAGCGGTGACTTGCTATCAGGATTTAAATCTGTGCGATCAGGACTGCCCCAAGGGAGTATTCTTGGGCCCTTTCTATACCTTATGTGCAACCTACAGCTCAGTTTGGTGAGTATTTTAAATCTTTCTTGCTGCGTCGACTTATGGACCACCAGCTTGAAACACTCAGTGGTGCAAAATTGGACGCAACACTGAAAATGCCAATACACCACCCTCTATAATATTATATTTCAGGCTTCTCCCTTACAGAAATGCACCATTGGCGGTTTAATTATTTAATCAGTAAAAATTAGTTATTACCACTGATCATGTAGTGAATTTAACCCCCCCTCAAAATTTGTTGGTTTACGTTTCAAGACACGTAGATTCAGAAAATCCGTCCGTCCGCCGTACGCCGTACGCCGTCCGCGCCACTTTGCCCAGTTAGCGTTGAGTTAAAATTACGAAATTCGGTTTCTGGGTTTGGACCAGCCCCACAATGGTCCTCGAAACTTTTCATAACCCTAGGTCAAGGGGAAGGGGTTCAAAACGAAATTTAAAATTTCGACAATGTCATATCTCAAAATATTTAACTGAAACGTGTAATTTTCAGTTCACTTTTGAATGACCTGGAAAATTACGAATCTTTTAAGACCAATTGGAATTTTGTGCGACCAGCCGTTCGTTCACAGTGAGCGCGCAAAGGTTTAGGAAAAACACTAATCTTTCGCGTCGAAAACGGCCGTTATGTGACCCAACCCTCAGACGCCCGGAATAAAACTACCTTTTGTCATCTTCCCGGTAAACTACAGTCTAGAAATTTTAACCGTGAGTCGGGGATACACCACATTGCAATATTTACTCGGTTTCTCATCTGTAAAATTGTTTAAATAATACCTTTTTGTAATAATACAAATTAAATTTTGATGATGAGCTATTGACTTGAAATTTTAAAAATAGGTCAGAACTGGATCACAGAACTGGATTCACTCGGTTTCTTGTCTGTAAAATTGTTTAAATAATACCTATTTGTTTAAACAAATTAAATTTTTATGATGAGCTAGATACTTGAAATTTTAAATATAGGCCAGAAATGGATGACATTTCAATATTCACTCGGTTTGTATGACATGGTATGAGTATGGTATGGTATATTATTGTATGTATGATTTGGTATAATACAGTATGGTATGATAGGAAAGAAATTCGTATGGTATGGTATGAGTACGGTGAGAATATGGTATGGTGCCGATTTGCAATACAGTCTGTTTTCTATTGAAAAGGTGGGTTTTCGCGAATTTTCGAAGAAAAGGAAGCTGTCCTAGTTCACGGTCCAAAATTTTTAAAAGAATTTCCGAAAAGGTTTTATACCAAAATCTGTTCAAGAACATCCTAGATTCACTGCCAAAAGACACCAAAAATTATATACATATCATATACTTTTTATACATATTTATGTAGTGTGTTGATGGGATTGACTAGTGTGAAGAAGCAGGTTGTATTCAAATGACCAAGCTAGTCTTTTTTTCCGTGTTTATTTTCTCACGACGTTTCGGCAATGGAACAAAGCCCTATTCATGTGAGGTTACCTACAATAAGATGAGAACAGAATTAATACTTACATGCTATGTCAGGAATATTATTTATAAGATACGTTGGTATTTTATACGTTGATATTTCCACCAAATTTGTTTCTGTATTTTTTTTCTTTTAATTCTGTAATTTTATGTAATTCTTAACTCTGTAGTTTATGTAAAGGCCATGATTTTATTTATTTTGTAATTCTTTTGTATTTACAACCTTAAGGGCCCCTAGAGGCCTATTGTAAATGTTTATGCCAATCAAGGTCTAATATTTTATCCTCCACCACACACAACCTAATGTACCCCTTCCTCATAGAATCACTTCCACATAGCAGTTAGTTAGTTTCATCTTTATATTATCCACAAACTGATCCACCTCCATTTGTTTACTTCTCTACATCAGTTCTTCAGATTAATGTAAAAAAAAATCACTTCTACATGTAAGTAGCATTCCCAACGTATCTTATAAATAATATTCCTGACAGCATGTAAGTATTAATGCTGTTCTCATCTTATTGTAGGTAACCTCACATGAATAGGGCTTTGTTCCATTGCCGAAACGTCGTGAGAAAATAAACACGGAAAAAAAGACTAGCTTGGTCATTTGAATACAACCTGCATATTTATATATTTAATTTTAAATGGTGGAACGAGGTTCCAGAGGAACTTGATATTCTTAAGGCACAGAGCGACTACGAAAGTTGAACAAGCAAAAGGAAAAACTCACAATTTGATACTGATATTTCGGCAAACGCCTTCGTGAGAATAGGAATTGTAGACTGTTGAAGTGGTTGTCTTCGGGATGGCATGATGGTATGATGGTGGGTTGCCATTGTTTCTGACCAGAGTACAGGACAGGAAGAAGTAAAGGAGGAATGATGGTAGTTGTGTTAGTTATGTGGGGCATTTTGATGTGGTTTTAAATAATAGGAAAAACATTGAGTTACTGCCGTCTTCGTGGGTGCTAACTTTTGGCAAGCCCCTCGTACGTCCATTTCACAAGTCAATAGCAGATATTTTTAATTTACAGGGTGATTTACTACGGTAATCGTTCTCTCTGTGGGCTTCCGCACCGATTACACTGCGGATCGTCCTGCAGATGGAATCTACAAGAGTATAAATCAGAACCCTTTTGGTTAGCTCGACAAAACGGCTTCGGGACCACATGCGTTTGAGTGTGTATGACAAAGTGCTGGATATGTAGGATTTGAGGCTTCGGATCGAATCTTTCCATCAACTGTGTGCCGAAGAGAGCGACTGCATCGCCGGTATAACCGAGTGGCGTCTTGGAAAATGAATTGCTGAGCAAACCACATAGAAACGACAACGTGTGGAGAAAGAGGCGAAGGACTGTATCGCGGCTGACACGCTCGTCTTTCCGTTAGACTTTTTTTCATTAGCTCACCCCCGAACCTTCTCAATCTCGTTCGCTCCCAAGATCGAGTAAATAAATTATCGGCGCCTAAACCGTCGGATAAAAGAACAAAAACAAAATAAACCGAAAAACAAATCGGATGAGATCCTTTCGAGTGGGATGCGAGATTGGGCGGGTACGTGACTCGTGGGAGCCGACTGAGAGATTGGTCTCGTATGGGTTTCGACGTGGGAAGGGCAGCGGAAAACTGGGGTTTCTTATCGGCCCACGAGGAGGGAAAGACGATAAGAGTGGATTCGGCGATAGTCGAGAAGGACAAGGCGAATAGAGCTCAACGAGAAAACAAGGTGGATTGGACATCCGATATACATCAACAAGAAACCTTGAACCTCCTCGAAAATCGAGGGAGGTTGTGGTGTCTTGGAACGCGGGACCAACACGATATACGAGTACGATATACAAGTTGAGAAGTACCGAGTGTATGTTTACCGAACGTCCATATCTCGGCTCATTTTTGACCGATCAACTTCAAATTTGATGAGGAACTTCTTAGTGTGGATAATAGCAAACCCTGACAGTTTCAAGTCGCTAAGTCTAAAGGGAGCCAAGTTATACAACTTCAAAAACCCGGTATTTCCAAGGCTACATACAGTTTTCCTAATCAATTTCAAGGTTTTCCATTTCAAATTCAAGGTTTTTCTAAAAATTTTAACCAATCCACACTCACTTTATGTACTTATCTGTATGTTATACTGTTTTCAGGTCCACTCAAATTTATTAAAAACGTCTCAACTTTTACCTCGTGAAATGTCTTTCTCAAGTGTTTCCCAATTCATCCCAAATAACGTTAAAGGTTTTATGGGGGTATTTATTTTATTTTATTTTATTTTTTTTTCAATTTGAATGAGGAGTACCCCTGGGTCGGAATTCTACTGATTTTTGCTCATTATCGTGTTCAGAGTAGTTTAGTGATGGGAAAAGTTGGGAAGGTTCGAAGTAGAAGCTAAGTTGAGTAAAACTGAAGTTTTCTGGACGCTACCTGTGACGTCACTTTACGACGGACCGCACCGGTCGAGACGTGAAAAGAAGCCCTCTGCCGACGCTGATGCGCTCTTGCGGCTTTAAGTTTCTGTCAACAATTTCCACGGTGAATGTTTCACCACCTTGCGACTTGATCATCAAATGATTTTGTCATTAAATTTTGAATCATTAAATGACAAATTTTGTGTTTCCAAAGTGCCCTGTGAAGAAGTCATCCAAATGTAAATCGTGTTTTTTTTTTTTTTTTTTTTTTTTTTTTTTTTTTTTTCAGGGTACCCCAACACCAGCAAAGTTAATGAAAGAAACGTCGCTGGTTCGAAGCAGCGGGGATAAGTAGTTGCGTTCTCTCCCCCACAACTCACCGATTTTGTTGTTAAGGCCATTTTCAAGGTATGAGACACATTCAACATCTGATGTTCCCAAGTTTCCTGTAGGTAATTAGTTACATGTACACCTATTAGGAGTCCTAATTTAGGACGCCGAGTTTTGACGCGGTATAGAGTATAATCACTACAACACACTTGTAACTGCCGAGGACGAACGGTGAGGCGACGGTGGCGCGCTCGAGCTCTGCACGGCTAGAAGATACACTAAGGTTGCCTCAACATCGCCCACCTTCACCCCATGTCGTCGGCTACCTGTGACGTCACCAAAACTTTACCGATTTATTTAAAAAAAAAAAAAAAACTATGCATGTCTCGTACAAATGCGAAGTAGGTACAATCTCAGATCAGTGAACTCGTTCGAACAAAAAAATTACAAAAATGTGTGGGTAATCCTCATTTAGGATGTCACAGTTTCAGTAACTTTGAAACGCAAAAAACAACAAATTTTGTGGAAGGTTGAACTTTGTTTTCTAGGTCGACTTCGCAAGTTCATTATTTTGAATAATAAACGTTCGGAAACCTTGGAACCCACACGGAAACACGAGGAAGAAAAGAATAATCTTGAGATTTATTGGGGTTAAGCTCGCGGTTGCTTGCAGGTGCATGTGAGGCGGTCTAATAAGTATGAGATATCGATTGAGTGGAGCGTGAGGGAGCGGGGAGCGAGGTAGCGTGAGAGCTGGGTGAATTCTAAAAGGTCGCATTGCAGACTACAACACGGCCTCACCGTACGGCAACAACCCCTTCGTCCAACTACCACATCCCATTTATATTTATATATACCCCGCTCATTTATCATATTTTTATATATTCATCTACGTGTCTGGCATTTACTGGATGACTCATAACGGGCGGTGCAGGATTTATCCTATCATTACGGCGGGGCCTTTTCCCTTTCAACGCGGTGCCTCGTAGGAAGAAAGACATAACATTGGAAGCCGGTACCATTGATTTACCACGGGGTTGAAAATCAATTCCGACGGAGGGGAAGCCCTCGCTCTAAATAGAGCTTATTTTTTAGTTAGGTACCCGCCCTTGAGTTTTGCAGGAGGTAACTCCACAGTCTTGAAAATTCCCTTGAATCGCCAAGTCTATGATTGATACTAGTAACCGTAGTCATGGTTTTGCCATGCTTGCATTAAGAAACAGTAAACAGAACCCGTGCAACGCACGGGTTCCCTTGCATAATCGCTCTCTCAGCTGATCCGACTTCCTCCCTATCATCCCCCATGGTCTCAAGAAACTGTGGATCGAATTTCAGCGCCATAGGGTGTACAGCAGAGAATTCAGCAGTATCGCCCTCTCAGCTGATGCTACTTCCTCCCAATCACTCTTCGTGGTCTCATGAGGCTGTGGATCGAATTACACCGCCATTGGGTGTACAGCAGAGAATGCAGCAGTATCGCCCTCTCAGCTGATGCTTCTTCCTCCCAATCACTCCCTGGTGGTCTCATGAGGCTGTGTACCAAATTTCAGCGCCCTAGGATGAACAGGAGGGAATTCAGCTGTAACGCTCTCAAAGCTGATGCGATTTGACTGTGGTTTGCTTCGCTCGTGTGAGATTTTCCTGTAGATAGGTAGACACATATCAATAATAATTATTAATATGTGTCTACCTAATAGTAATTATTACAACATCACGTCTAAATGCTTGACAAGGAAGAGAAGTTATCTGTATCGTCACTAAGGAAAGCCTCGTTCACGATGTAGGAACCGGGTATGTGAAATCTAATGGTAACAGAAACCATCCCTGCAACATGCTGATCACAATACAGCAATCCCTACCAAAATTGGTCCAGCGGTTTGGCAGTCTATAGAGAACAAACAAACAGACAAACTTGGCGTTTTATAAGATAAACATAATTATAATATAGTATTGTAATTATATTATCTTGTAATGTAATATTATTATATTACATATCCACTTCAACAGCCCACGTCATCAATTTTGGACCAAATGAGATACGCATGCAACTGTACACGCTACGTTCTAGTACGGTAAATCTCCCAACCATCAATACCCTTATTAACGTTTTGTTCTACTACCACGACGATATAATAATTTGTTGAGCACAGGTCTTTGAATGATGCCATTCCGTAAGACTCTAAGCGGATGAGTTGTTGAGTGAAGACTTTTTCTGAGCACCCCTCAAGGGCCGTAAAGTGCATTGAGTGTTTTCTACCGAACAGTCTTGTTACCAGCTCATTAATTTTATCTACAAAAAACGCGTACTTCGCTGTCTAATGTTTATTTTATTTTTACGCGCTTCAAGTTACTGATTAGGTTCATTAATAATGAATTTTAAGGGTTCATGTTCAATAACGAACAATTAGAATCGAACAAGTTGAATTACGATATCGTAATTCAGACTTCACCATCGTGTCCAGCGTCAAAATAAACTCTAAAATGACGTGTCACTTGTGGGACTGTTTCATTTTGGGAATTTATTGGTATTTTTCCCCCTACAACTCCTCAATCCCTTAGATTGGGTCGATTCTGTCCAACTTCGAAGTGGTGTCTTTTGGCTGTGATTTCAGGATGGACTGAAACGGATTTTGGTATGACAATCTTACGGAAATTCGACTTTTAAAAATGTTGGACCTTTTCTTCGAAAATTCGCTAAAAATGGAGCTGAACGCTCAGCAGCTGACAGGCGTTTAACGCACCGAACGCACAACCGCAGCCGCACTTAATGCTCTTTATTATTATTATTATTTATTTTTTACCCATTGAGCTTTCTATAAGCTTTTTGTTTGTAATTCACCCCTTTGTGAATTACAGAAGAATTATCGCCTGGTGAGTTATGTCAACTGGTATAAGGTTTGTTCGTTTCAGTTAAATATCGATTGAGGGCACTAATGTTAAACATAGAGCAATGTAGGCCGTTTTAGAGCTGCAGAGAATCATTCGAGGGACCGGAACAATAATTGTAAGCGTTTTGAATGTGAAACGGAGCAACTGTGACAATACACCGAACGACAAAATGCTTCAAGGTATTTTCACTCAAATGCACAATTCATGGGTTTCATATTCATGTTAGACATCCATAATGGATGTCATCTCCCGCTCTCCCGCGAAGGATCCGAACAGAGGCGTATCACTGTCGAAACCACTTCACGTCAATTTTACCCCCGACCGGCTCGAAAACACTTTGGTATGATGCGGTGAAGTGATTGATTTCACATTCGCATGAAAGTCGCCAGGCCCACTTTATATATCGGCTGTCATTTATCAAAACTTCGGTATCAATCACGTCCAAACGATGACGGGTTGATTGTTGGTTCCCTCTTCACTCTTTTCTCGGGGTTCGATACACAAGGATAAATACAATCTTTCATTTGTGCCTAATTGATTCGACGGACTAGAGGTTTCGAGGGCGCTGCACTGGGGTGAACATTATTACTACACTGGAACATTTGTAACTAAATGATTGTTTACCCCTTTTCTGACAGCACTGATTATGATTAAGCAGCTGATTCGGTGTGTGTACTGACCACACTATAAGCATCATGTCTGCAGAACTCAACGTTCTCGAACGACTGTGTGCATCCTGTAAGGAAGAGTGGTGAGTCTAGAGGTACAAGGGATTCATTTAGCATTCAAGGAACTCCAGAGGGAACTGTTTCAGTGCCGATCTGATATACTATTGGAAATTAGGTTTCTTCGATGAAGACCTTTAGGTGCATTAGCGCTTCTATTGGAGCATCTAAAAACTATTATTTGAAGTCTCCTTGTATGAGGCTGAGATTTCTCTGTTTTGGCTCCTTCAGAGCAATATACTATCTTATAAACTCGTATATATTTTATACAATATGTTGCATCCGTTGTTATGATAAAGAGAGTGACAAATGATCCAAAACATGATATTATAATGGCACTGGATTTAATATTTGTTAAAATATTATTTCTGCCCTTGCCTGGAAGGAGTCTCTCCCCTCCTACTCATTCGCTTTCTTACGCTCAACCAGTTGTGTGTATCTCCGAATAAACTCTATCTGCCCTAAAACTCTTTCATTCTCATATCAGATATGAGAATGAAAGAGTTTTAAAATAGGGCAGAGAGAGTTTATTAGATAGTAGATTCTACCAAATTCTTCCGTTTATACCAGTATTGAAGGCGTTATCGAAATATATCGCTGTCGACCACTGCTGTGGGGTAAGTTGAATATTTGATTTATAAAATTTCCAGTGTATATAAATATTATTTGCTGATGTTAATGCACGGGTTTTTGGTCTTTTATCTTCAATAATGAACCATTGGAGTCCATCAAGGACTTGGTTGTACAGGGTTAGTTTATTTTGCACAGACAGTTTTGATCGCCTGCACCACGACATTTTTCTGAGTTTAAGAGTCAGTTCTGTTTTTTCTTCTTTACGTGCGATTTCCACCGCAGCTTCGCATCTAACGTCATCCCAAGATATTTCGCTTCATTGGCGTAAGGGACGACTTTGCCATTGAGGTAAGCTGGCAAGTAGCTGATGTGGGGGTTCGTAAAATTAACATGGGCCGATTTTGTCTCATTCATTCGTATTTGGATTTGTGTAATAGATTGGTTAAGCTAGCCCGTAGAAGCGTCAATGCATTCCCCCACAGCTATCACTGAGGTATCATCTGCAAAGGCGGTTGTATTTCCACTGATTTCAGGTAGGTCACTGGTGTAGATTAGGTACGGGTGTGGGCCAAGTACACTACCCTGAGGTACACCAGCCCCAATTGGTAATCCACCACATGACAAATATTTATGTTGTCATCAATAGATATAATTCGTGTAAATATTTTCTAGTGTTCATTCGCCATTCATTGTCACTCGAATAGCACGGGTGACCCCGAACCGTGTTGAAAAACCCAATTTCATCAGCGCTACAAAACCAACCGTCTAGTTAAACACTGAGAAAAAACTTGAGAGGCACGAACGCTACCTTTCTACTTTTTTAACCCGGCAACGGTTTATCCCAACTTTTTTTGCACTAGCGAGGTCTTGTTCTTGACCATTTGAGAGCTAATGGGGGCGTTTGTGTCCCTTTTAAGCTGGTTCCCTTCTACCCATTTCCCTCCACGCAGCTCCTGCGCCAGGTTTTTTTTGCTCCTTTTTTTTCAAATCCAATTCAGCAGTAATGCCCCACCATCCCGACACTCATGAGCAAATGATTACGACCTGTTATCCCCGACGGGGTTCACGCTCGTTTAAGCTCCGAGTCAGCTACGAAATTTCATTTTATAGGTTACCTCCCTTCCACCCCTCTTTCATTATCACCACCATTCTTTTCCTGCTTCCTCCTCTTTCCTGCGACATTATTTTGATTTATTATTGGCAATATTGAACCATTTTAATCAACCAAGGGGTGCCAAATAGAGACTGAAATGCACAAAAAACCATATGTTGGTAATTTTGAAGGAAACTGTAAATTGGCATTGGCGCTGAAGAAAGCAGAGAAAGAAGTTGGTTGTAAGCACATTGATAAACTTGATGCTGGCGGTCAGGGGAACGAGAAAAGGTTGACAACAGCAGAGAGCAGGAGTAGGGCGGATCGGAAAAATGCAACAAATGTGGGAGATGGCATGATAAAGGCACTCAAATTTCTATGCAACACCTGCAATGTGGTAGGACATTTTGCAAAGTTTTGTCACGGAAAAAGGGGATAAAACTGATGATGTCAGATGATGGAAGTTCTGTCTGCAGCAGTGAAGAAGAAGAAGTCATAAAATTACTCAACAAAACGGCGGAGCCGCAAGAATATCAGACGATAAAGAAGGTAAAAAGGGCAGTAATTGACGTTGAAATCAATGGAAAGTTCTGCCGAATGGAGTTCGATTCGGGAGCACTCGCATCAACGATCACTGAGAACATATTGCAGAAAATGGGAACCTACGTTGTACCCCACAAATAAAATCCAAGCGTATGGCAAACGGCAGTTGAAGACTCTTGGGGAAACTGGAGTCCAAGTAAAGTTAGGCAACCAGATAAAGAGGATCCAAGTAGTTGTAATGGATGAGCCCGATGTACCACTATTTGGATTGCAGTGGATTCGTAGTTTCGACCTCGAGTTGCCAGATCAAGTGAAGATTGGAAAGGTTAAGAATGAGAAGAATGGGGTATCCGTTGACTGTAACAAAACGATTGATAGGTTGTTGGAAGAATTCAAGGATGTGTTTGATGAATCATTATAACCATTAAAGGATAAGGTAGCATTTCAGTTTTATTAAATTTGGATGAAGAGCTAGAGTTTCATCTATCATTTCGTGAATTACATTAGGGTGATCTGCTCAAAGAAGATAATAAACCGTTGTGTCAAGAATTTTTTTTTTTTTTTTTTTTTTCTCTTTAATATATTTTATTGCGCCAAGTATATACAAGTAAACTTATAAGCAATATTCGTATGTTGAATCTTAAATTAAATGTTCAAAACTAAAGTACATCACTTAGTCTTATATTGTTCTGACGTTTTCACATTAGTTGAGCAAGCTCATGCGGTTTGGTACGTTTCAATCTTCGGAGTAGATCATCTGTGTCTAGGAGTCGGACAACATCGTCGTTGACGTGATCTTGTAGCCTCATTAAGTGGTTGATGGCTTGGTTGCGTATGACCTCATTGACCGATTCCACTTGAAGCTCGTAGTGTAATCGGTCGTTACGAAAGTATCTGTATGCATCTGTGCATGAACGCAGAACATTATTCTGGAATCGCTGAATAATGTTGCGATTGCTAGGTGCGGTGCATCCCCACAATTGTGCACCATAAGTCCATACGGGTCTCAGGACTTGTTTGTACAGAATGAGCTTGTTATGAATAGACATTTTTGACCGCCTACCCATAAGCCAGTACATTTTTCTGAATTTTACTGTGAGCTCGGTTTTTTTCTTTTTTACATGCTCTTTCCATCTCAGTTTGGCATCAAGTGTCATTCCAAGATATTTTGCTTCGTTAGCATGTGGGATTGCCTGTCCATTGAGGTAAGCAGGCACATAGTTGCATTTCTTATTAGTGAAGTCAACGTGCACTGATTTTGCCTCATTTAGTCTGATTCTCCATTTAGTTGTCCAGGAGTGAATGCGAGAGATGGATCGGTTTAGTTTATTTACTGATTCGTTATTGGTTTCCCCGATTGCCAGGACTGCAGTATCATCCGCAAAAGTGGCAGTTGTGTTTTCTTCAATTTCTGGCAAGTCGCTGGTATATAGCAGGTAAAGTAGGGGTCCCAATACGCTGCCTTGTGGCACACCTGCCTGGATCTTTTTGGGTTCTGAAAAGGCGTCATCGTGTTTAACTCGAAAGTACCGATCAGCAAGATATGACTCAAGAAGTGCTGCATAGCTTGTAGGTAGCATTTTACGAAGCTTATAAACTAGCCCTTCATGCCACACTTTGTCGAACGCCTGGGTGACATCCAGAAAAACGGCGGAGCAGACTTTTCTTTCTTCCAGCGCTCTCTCGATTATGCTTGTGATTCTGTGAACTTGATCAATAGTTGAGTGATGTTTTCTGAAACCATACTGATGTTTCGGAATCAGTTTGCGTTCTTCTATGATCTTCAAGAGTCTCTTATTTATTAGTTTTTCGAACAATTTGGAGAAGACTGGCAGCAGTGAGATGGGCCGATAGGATGTAAGTTTTTCAGCTGGTTTCCCAGGTTTTTGTATCATGATAACTTCGCCTATTTTCCACAGCTGTGGTACATAACGTAGTTTGATGCATGCATTCATGATCTTTGTAATCTTGACAATGGTTTTGCGCGGAAGGTGTTTTAAGATTTGTCCTGTTATGCAGTCGTAGCCTGGCGCTTTTTTTGGGTTGATCTCATTTTGGATTGTTTTCTGAACTTCTTTAACAGTGATCCAAGGGATCTCTACATCAGGTTCACGTGGCTGGGATTCTTCTAATGGTAGTTCATCGGGAGCACCCAGGTTTGCTGTGAAAATGCTTACTAGGTATTCAGCGAACACATCAGCTTTTTCCTGGTTGCTTTTTACCCATAAACCAGTTATCTCGTTCTTAATTGGGGGAGCTTGAACCACTGGCCTTTTCAGGTGTTTCGTTGCTTTCCAAAGTGAGTAATCCGTGTCCCTATGGCTTGTTAGCGACCTAATGAATTCCTCGTTGGTAGTGTCATTCATTTCTCGTATCATCCATCGGAGTTCATTGGCAGTTTTGTACCACGCCGTTCTATGAGCTGGTTCTCTTGTTATCTGCCATTTTCGTCTAGCTTTGCGTTTCTTCTTAATAGCGGCCATTATTTCTTGTGGATAATTAATACCCTTGAGCTGTCTATTGATGATTGGCGTATTTTGGCTGGCTATAGTTTGAATGTTACAGACGAGTTTTGTTAGCTCGTTGTTTATATCCTCCTGGGTGTCAAATACATCATTGAGGTCCACCTTCTGATTTAATTCTGTTTTAAATTTGTCCCAATCAGTTTTTTTATTGGTTAAGACAAGGTTGTGTGGTTTTTTGATGACCAGGTCGCTCAAGGAGAGGATGATTGGCGAATGGTCAGAGCTTAAATCATGGCAATCCTTAACTACCAGATAATTTGCTGATATATTTTTGGTAATAAAGAAATCGATGAGGTCTGGTATTTTCATGGTGTCTGTTGGCCAGTAAGTTGGCTTGCCGGCTGAGTGTGACTCGCAGTTATGATTCAATATGTATTGGTAAAGTTCTCGGCCTCGTTCAGTGGTGATGCGAGAACCCCAATGCGTATTCTTGGCATTGAAGTCACCTCCAATGATAAACCGGTTACCCAGCTGTCCAAAGACCTCTGCAAAGGCTTCCTTTTTTATGATGTGTCTAGGTGGTATGTAGATGCTTGCCACTGTAGTTGAGTAGGAGGCCATTTTCACCTCGATAGCACATATCTGGAACGTTTCTGTTTCCACTTTGGCATATTCGTAATGACAGAGCGTTTCTTTTATTAGTACTGCACTTCCCCCCCGAGCACAATTACTTGGATGGAGAGCATGGTAGCATTTGTATCCTCTTAATTTGCAATAGGATTCTTTGGTGAAGTGCGTTTCCGACACTAGACAGATGTCTATGTTGTTAATTTCCAAGACGACCATGAGCTCATTTTTCCTAAGCATAAGCCCATTGGCGTTCCAGGTCATAATGTTCAGGAATTTCATGATTTTCTTTTGGACTGGCCTTGGGGATTCTTGCTTTCAAGGACTCCAAGTCTTCTGTTAATTTCTTCAAATCTCTGGTCAATTCGGTTTAGCCGGTCAAGAATAATGCTCAGTGGATCAGCCTGGCATTTTTCCGGAGGTGGATACTGCTGAGCCACTTGAGCGCCTTGCAACACTTGAGCATATGAACGAAGATTTTCTTGGCCTGCGCCTGGTACCCAAGTTCTCTGATTTTTTTGATTAAGGACTAATGAGGGGGTCTTAGGTGTAAATTTCTGTTTTTTATCTAATGTATCTGGGTGAGTTCTTTTATAGTGTACCTTTTGTGCTTCTTTTGCTACTGGACACCCTCTATAACTGGCTGGGTGCTCATCTGAGTTGCAGTTAGCACATCGAGGATGCACATCTTTAGGTTTATTGCAGTCTTCTGTCTTGTGTTTTTTACTGCATTTTACACATTTTACCTCGAGTCTACAGTAGTTTTGAGTATGTCCAAATCCTTGACATTTTTTGCATTGAACAACAAATTTGGATGCCCTAATGCTTTCTATAGAGATTTTTACCCCTTGAAGAGATTTAATGTTATGAATATCATTGACATCGGTTCCATTTTTGAAGGCTACGATGCACATATCCAATGGTTCTTTCGTCAACCGATGTAGTTTCCGTGTAACCTGCACTTTTCCAAGTGTTGGGAATTCAGATTCAAATCTGCTTTGAAGTTCGGACTCAGATATTGATTTGTGGATGCCCTTGACCATCACTGAGTAGGGCCTTGTTTGCTTATCCTGATAAGTGTAGAATTCACACCCCTCATTCCTTAAGAATTCGCTCAAATGCCTAAACCCTTCAGAATTGGCTGTGTTAACCTTAATTTGGTCATCCCTCATGACGGTGACCTTAGACAGTGGAGCCTGTTCCAGGACTGCTGCCTCAATCACTTTATACGTTTCTTTGACATTTTTTAGATAAATTGGTGGGGGTTTAGGGTCTACTGGAGTTTTTACCTTAATTTGTACCTTTTTTTCAGTTTTCTTTTGATTATCGGTTGGATTTTTGGCAGTTTTCCTTTTTTTTCCTCGTGAATTTTCAATTAAAGTGAACTCCTCTTCATCCGAATAATAATTATTACTTGTTTCAGCAGCCTGGTTTTGTCCCACCGCCTTCTCAGGCTTGCTATTGTGTAACTCTTCGATTTTAGTCAATAGTTCGCTATTCAGGCTTTGAACATTTTTAATTTCGTTGACTGCTGAAAGCATATGGTCACACATATAGCCGATGGTATTTCTGCATTTTGTTAGTTCATCTAAAAGAAAGGTGCAATATGTTTCGGGTGACTGACCTGGTACTGGCTGAGCTATAGGCGTTTTAATGGCCTTCATAGCTTTTTCAGCTATCTCCTCCAATTTTTCCGACATCGTTCAGGTGGTAGGATGTCACGTCAGCACACAGCGAAGGTCTCGGACCGAGCTGGCACCATTACGTAATCACTTTTCTCGATACAATGTTTGTTTAATTAATGCGGTCACTGAAACGCTCCGAGAAAACGAACCTTTCGCGACGGCGGTCGGACAACAACTGCAGGGGTACTAGAGTGGTGAGAAGGAGGAGGGTCGACGTGATGGTAAACCACCTGTTGTCCTGAGGTGGATTTGGTGCATAACTATCCCATTGGGAGAGTCTCTCAAACATAAGCTGATCACTTTTATGTACTCACGTACGTCATTACAATAATAAAATGTGTATACACGAATCAATGTAAATAACGTTGCGATGGAATAAACATTTTTGAACCTCGAGATTCTGAATATAAAATGAGGATTTCTAGAGCCCTTTAGCAATCAGGGCGCTGCACTAAACTTTCTTGTGAGTTACCCCCTCCCCTCCTGCACCAGCCTCGGGGAAACTGAAAGAAGAAAATGGAGGCATTAAGGGGAAAAAAAGGCCTAGGACAGACTGAGAAAAAGGAGCGGTCAATACTAACGACTTGCAAAGTGGCGGGGAGTGGGGCGCAGGGCTGAAGGGTTTATGGCGATGGATGGAAGGGCGTAAGGAAGAGAGAAAAAAGGTGAGTTTATGGCGGTCAAACGAGATACGAAAAAAAAAAACTTTGCCACGTCAGGGGAGGGCGCCTGTGGTAAATGGGGAGCTGTAGGTAAAAGGGGGAAAAAGTCAACGGGCAAAGGGAAATAAGGGCTGTAGGGCTAAGGCGGGATACAGCAGAGTGAGGCGAGTGACTAAGAAATAAGGTCGTGAGTGAGGGGATTTTAAACTCGTCAACTTACGAGGATTCTGGCGGGAGGTGGCACTTGCACTTACCCGCCATCAGCCACTTACATTCCGACCTACCGAGTGTTTACTTATTGATGGAAATAGGTACGTAACTACTTGGGTCGATTCAGACATGATACAACAGGTCAAGCGAAATAGACCAAATTTTATGTTCCATAACGTGTTTTTTCTTAAAATTCTGAACCATTGAAATGGACCAAGAGTTGCAAATGGGGATTCAAGTTTGGTTTTCTTGTTTCCTTAGGATTTTGACATAATATAACAGGTCAAACGAAATCAACCTAGCTTGGAATTATACTAGTTTTTTTTTTCTTCCCAATAATGAATTAGAATTTTAACATGATAGAACAGATCAAGTAAAATCAACCCAGTTTTGATTTACATATACCCTTTTTAAAGAATTTTTGAAGAAAAGGAAGCTGTTGTTTTCGGCCCAAAATTTTTAAAACTCGAATTTCGAAAAAAATGCATACCAAAATCCGTTTTAGGCGATCCAAAATTCACTACCATCTTTAATTTTTTTTTTTTACATATAATTGTTGGTGTCTTTTGACGGTGAATTCAGGATGGTCTGAAACGGATTTTGGTATACAACATTTTTGGGAGTTCGAGGTTTAAAAATTTTGGACCTAAACTAACACTGGGGCTAACTGGAAAACTAAAACTGGAAAAACGTGTCCACCACCCACTTTTTGCACAAAATTTAATTTTTATTATTTATTTGTGATTTAATCATGGATCTTCTTGCCCGGCTGGAGTACCGAGACATCATTGTTTCATTCATCAGGATAAAAGCGCATAATGATATCCAATATAATGAGAAGGTTGACAAGCTAGCGAAAGCAGGGGGGTCTCGAGGGATCATGGGCTCAGATTGCATCCCCGAGGAGCAATTACTGAGCATCACAGAAATGGTTGGAAACAAGAGTACCGCAGTTCTGGAAATGGAAGGTTTTATAAGACTTCAATAGTTATTATCCAAGATAGTAAATTTAAATGTAAGGCAGAAATATATGACAATGAAACGAATTGAGGTGTAGATTTAACTGAACACTATAGTGAGGTCAGAATTGAGATATGGATGCAAAACTCTTTTTTGGAATAAATATTCGGAATAAAGTATTATAAAGTACATAGATTACCAAAAAAGTTAATTAATCATTTTAATTACCTATCGACCAACTTGTTGACGATTCCTTTTGGATTTTTCGTTCACTGCTGTGTGTAAAATAGTATAATGAGTTCGTGGTTTGGTGAAGACTTTCGCCTTGGCGTTACATGATGATGATGAACAACACTTTACAAATCGCCGCTTGCGATGGTTCAAGGAGAGGACGGACGATTTTGACGTCCTCGATGACGCTGACTTCGCGACTAGGTATCGTTTGTCAAAATCGTCCGTCATGTCAGTCCTGGAGCTTATTGAACGGAAACTCGAGTACACCAATGACAGGTAAGTTCAGATGGGTTTTTTTCAACTTTTCAGTAGCTACCTCGCCTTGCTATAATCGTTTATGGGAGGAACACGAAGGGAGAACGAATAGGGTACCTGGCTCTACTTACACATATATTCTACTTTTCTCTTCCAGGGACTACAGCGTATCGCCAAAGTTCTCGCTCGCTCGACTCGAAGGCCGGGTTCCGCTTTTTCCCATCATCAGCCATCTTATTTCAACAACAACGTATCCACAGTAATAATATAACATCTATGTACCTACACAATAACAATAATATACAATACTAGGTACCAAACAAAAACACGACCTCAAGGAAGTGAGCTGTTATCGATGTAATCACTAAAAGCTGGGGACCAAACCAAAGTTTAGATTGCGATTTTGGCGTAAGCGCGTTTTGCGCGAAACTCGCTAGGGTGGAAACGAGTTTAGCGTCATGAACTGAGATTAGTGACCTCGTTTAGAATTTATCTAGACTAATCCTGATCGAGATTTGTGTATTTTGGTGAAACCGGCCCTAAGTGATTGAGCTCACTAAGTGTGCACGCTGTGCACACACCGTGGCGTTGCTGTGCTCATGGGCACTGCCAGTGTGAACACAGGTACACCACGGTGATGGCAGGCACAATCACTGTGCACCTAGTGTGAACATGGGCACATTTGCAGCAGGGATGGGGATATAAACAGAATGAATAATTGGGGGAGGAGGAACGCATTAATGGTAAACTATTGAGAGCTCATTAACGGCCTCCCCATTTTCTTAAATCAATCAGCAAACACTCATTAGTTATCTCTTGGTGATTGGTGGGGAAGAAGGGGTTGGATAGGGGTTGATTGAGAGTTGGGTCGGCGGTGGGGGAGATCCTGAGGGAAGAGGATCCTAATTACCGAAGGGTCCGGAGAGCGGAGCCCCCCCCCCCCTCCCCCTGACGTTAACGGTAATGCTTTGATAAATCGTCCGCCTTCAGTCCTCGACCTCCGTCCAAAACCCAAACCTTTCACTCTCCCCCGCCGATCGTCTTTTCTCGATGTCGGGAACGACGACGGAGGAGGAGAGAATCGTAATCACCTCACTCCATCGATCCCGATCGCTTCACCGCTAGGGTTAAAAGGGGTGAATTGAAGTGAGGGAAGATTCAGATGGATTTGCGGAGGTATGCGATACAACTCCAACCCCTTTTTTTCCCCATCGGAGGAAAATCCTTCCGCAAATTCAAACCAGGCCGCTCGGAGTGCTGTCCCCATCCCGCCTGCGCACCTTTTCTTCTCTGCGGAATTGTGTGCCGTCCAAACACGAGCTTTTGTCAAACACGACCCCCCCCCTATCTTCACCAAAGATCCTCCTAAACCAACAGAAGTGAGCAACAACCATCGGAAACGGGTTTAATGGAAGGACATTGTCGAATTTTGGATAAAGTGTGTAGACTCTGGTGGTCGCCTACTGAAAGGTTTCTCGCTACATCCGAAGCACCAAAAATAACTCGCAGTTAGCCACTAAAAACACCAAAAACTTAACAATATAAATACAATTAACAAGACTACAGCGGAAAAACGAGGTAACTCGATTTTTTCCAAAAATGAGTTAGCGGTGGTTTTCGATAGATATTTGGATGGCGGACACGATGGTCAAGTTAAATCAGGGGAAAAACGAGTTTAAAAGGCCTCAAACCTCAATCGAAAAATTCGCGTTCAGGGGAAAAACGAGGTATCCGGTGTAGGGCTCTACCAAAAGGCTCAAGCTGAAACTCCAAACGATTGGATCATGCTTTTCAAAATTGCCCTGCGTAAGCAAAAGCCCTTCATCATTGAAAAAGTAGACAAGTAGACACAAAATGGAGTCGGAATTTTAACAAAATCTCAAAATCATCTGTATTTTTAAACTTTTGGTGATCTTATTAATTCTTAGAGCGAAATTGTGAAGGTACGCTAAAAATTCACCAAAAGTTCAGCTTTCAAATGGACTCATCAAAATATTTTTTTGCTGTTGAATTGAGGGAGAAAATAAGGTTTGAATGCGAAAATGGGTTTTCTCATATCAAATGTACCCTTTGTGTACTAGAGAGTTTTGAGTCATCCTTGTGGTAATTTTTCACCCTGAGTTTTCCGACGAACGGGTGGAAAACTTCGATTCGTGGATTTTGAGTGGATTTTGAGTGGATTTCAAAAAAATGTCTGAGACACATTTGGTCGGAAATTGAATGTACTCGTAAAACATGTAGGAGAGGTGTCGGCACCACTTGCGTTACACCCTGTAGAACGTATTTTCATCAGTATAATAATTATACTGATGAAAATACGTTCTACAGTTCAAAAAGTCCCATACGTAGTATAGTTGTATTCATCGATGTCAACTTTTATTTTGCAGAACACAACTATACTACGTACGGGACTTTTTGATCTCCGATCAAAGCATCGTAGTTCTGATCACTCTTGTGAAAAACATCACTTGATAACTGCATAGTACTTACCATCGGCAGGTTACATAACAGTACATCTAGGTCCCCCAGTATCCAGCGCCTCCAGTCCGCATCTCATCTGAAAACGAAATTCCAAATTCATTTCCCCATCACAAAATTTATTTCCCGTCCCAATAACACGCAGATAATTATTTGCCCAAAATATAACATTGGGGTGCATGAAACGATTCATTACTGTAGTGCCGGACCAGTGGTAATTGAAGTGTGGGGTTCAGGGGAGGAGCGTGGGTTTTCAAAGTTGTTTGAATGATCAAAGCCATTATAATATAAAGCACGAGACTACATTTATTCAAAATGGTGGATAACCCCTTTTATTACTCACATTCGCCTTCTCTTTCTCATTGTTTTCGGGTCACTTGTACCTCCAATAATTTGAAAAGTAGGGTCATAAGTTGAGTGAGGTAGCAAAAAAATTAATGACGGAGTTCCTCAGGGTACGGTATTGGGGCCTATATTGTTTCTCTTAGCTCTTACTTAAAAATTTTTATTTCGATCATACGTTACCAAAAATATGTTCAGAGCGATTTCAAACATTTATTGCAACAAATGTTTTCTCATGTGTTCTTCAGATTGTTTGTTTCTAAAAACCGTTTTCGTATTCGTGAGTTCAGTTACTAATAAATCTTTTGGAATCAGATTAAGTCAGTTCATCATTTGTAGTTAGTCACCACACACACACACACGCAATACTAACTACAAAATCAACACAACTCTTCTATATCTCCACCTCAGGACTTCGAATGATGTAAATTATTATTACTGTTAATCACATTAAATTTCAAGCCTTACATTATTTTGTAACAAAAACAAAGTAGCCCTAGAGTGGCAGCAACTCGGTATGTAACTTTTTGTTCTGAATAATAAATAATCAATTCGCACTATTTAGTATTAATTTCAAATACATCTCTATTATGTCGCTAACAGTAATTAAAAGTGACCGTACAAAAAAACTGGTGGGTGTATTGAACACATACGCTCTCGAAACCTATTAGCTATGCCATATAATTATTATGTACATATATATTATCTTGGTTACCACCTGCCCAAGATCAACGGCTGAGTAGGCGACTAAAGGTTCATTAAGCCAGACCACCCACAATAATTACGCCCTGCATAATGGAAGTCTTCTAAAGGGCTGTTTTAAAATTCTATCGAACTTTCGGAAAGTTTTTGGGTGAATTTAATGCTTAATCAAACCTTATTTATTATTCAGGGTTACGCGATGGGTTTTTCATCCCACACTCGAATTGATCTTAATGTACCTAGTCACATCTTGGTTCGAGTTGAACATTGAAAGAATTGTAGAGGTTTCGATGATGTACCGAGGACATTTAATTTTAGCATTAACACACTGATGTCCAGTGTTTTCCAGACAAGCGGATTTTGGTTTATTGGTTTTTTTTTCGGAAATTGTTTTCGGAAATCCGAGAAAAATAGCTTCCTTTTCTTCGAAAATTCGCTAAAAGACAAGACTTGTCTTTTAGCGAATTTTCGAAGAAAAGGAAGCTATTTTTCTCGGATTTCCGAAAACAATTTCCGAAAAAAAAAACAATAAACCAAAATCCGCTTGTCTGGAAAACACTGGACATCAGTGTGTTAATGCTAAAATTAAATGTCCTCGGTACATCATCGAAACCTCTACAATTCTTTCAATGTTCATTCTACAATTCTTTCTCTACAATTCTACCTCTACAATTCTTTCAAAAATACATAGGAGTAGCAAAAACAGCAAATTGTGAAAAAAGTGACTTAGTGGATTTTACTTAGTAAAATCCACTAAGTCACTTTTTTCACAATTTGCTGTTTTTGCTACTCCTATGTATTTTTCTACGCCCTTCGGTTGGTGATGTAGTGATGAATAGTTTTATGTACCTAATTGGCAAATCACCAATCGATCGGGCGTTGAAACATACATAGGAGTAGCAAAAAAAACGAAAAATGAAAAACTTAACTTTCTTAGTGGATTAGTGGATTTCTCATATGTGAAAATTATATTATTATTATAATATAATATAATGTAATTATATATTCTATTTCTACTGAAGTCATAACACACTTCCTAAAATTACCTCAAAGAGCCAATCACAAGCTGTTTCCTTTCACTTGGTGGAAACCAATCCAATTAGACCTTCGATATGACTTCAACTAATTCAAATGCGAAAAAAATCTCACAAATTAATCGATTAATTGCAGTTAAGGCGATATTAAACTTTCTAGCTTCCGTTTTGGGATCGTTTGTTTAGGTGAAATGCCTCATCTTTCGCGTGAGACAGTCACTTTAACGTAAACAACTCAATCAAGCGGATGTTTTGTTAGGAAGTGCCTCAACCGAAATCTGAAGCCAACATAATGTCAATTTTAAAGGCGTTTTAGTTTAACAGCGTGTCGTTGAGGCGTTTTCGTATGTGTATGATCAGAAGTTCTCCCACTTCCGGTTCGAATTTTAAAATTTGGACTTCACCATCGAAAAGTCCAGGTCAAACATAGGGAGGGTTCCGTAAAAACCCCATTTTCATAAACTTTGGACTTGAGGCGTTTTTATTTAACAGGGCAGTATAGCTATGCTGCACGACTGTGGATGTTTGAATAGTGACTTAATGTCAGTTGCAAGTACCATGCGCTAGCATTATGTGTATAGTACATCATTTTGTGAGCCTAAAAAAATCGTTATGAGTGAAGGATGTCGTAGTCTCCATTGTCATTATGTAAGTTCAATAAACGTGGTTTGCCGAAGTGTAAACGCTGTCAACGATGATTGGAGAGAAATGTCGGCCAGTAAGTGAGGTGTCTTTTTTTTTTTTTTTGGCGAAGTTACTAATTTACTCTTGAGGTCGTAGTTATGGGCTGGCGAAAACTCAACTGATTGCAGGTAACTGACGTGGGAGGTGGACATATGTTAACACGAGGGAGCTGCTCGAAGGCCGGTCCTGGCAGGGGATAATCACTCGCTGACCGCCAGAAGGGCAAGTCGGGCTATGGAAAGGCCCGCGGGTTAGCGTGAAGTTTGAGTTCCGGAGCGGCCTATCTCTTCGGCCCCAGGAAGTCCCTTATCTTAACTGCCATTACCCCGAGCTAACTCAATAGTCCTTCACTTCCCTTCCGAATTATATCACCGTCACACCACCTCCCCCCGCGCCTCCTCATACGAACCTCGGTCAAGGATAATATCCGAAGATAATGCCATCAATGGACAGGGGGCAAAAATGGCACACGGCAGTTGATTTATGGATGTAATCACTGGACTATCCTCACTAATGTTAACAGGGAAACAAACGAGCAAAACCTCCTTCACGATAATGATAGGCCCATAATTCCTACAGCCACTTACAGCACTTCTCAGACAGTATGAATTCAGTGAATTAAAAAATTAAAATATTTTTCAAGTGATTTTAAACGAATTTTCTAGCCGGTTTGTTGTGCTCATATCATCACCATTTTTACAGACTTAACATTATTTCACTATTACAGCGATCATTTACTTTTAATGTAACTCAGGCCTTCGACAAAGTATGCACGAAGGGCTGATATATAAGTAAACTTTACCGACACCTGCCAAAACAGTTCGGAGAAATACTTGATTCACATCTTTCAAACAGGTTCATCAGAATCAAACAGGAACACGCTTACTCAGAGGTTAAAGAGATCAGAGCTGGAGTGCCTCAAGGCAGTGTATTGGGTCATTAGTAATTTGCTTTTAACCTCATTTCACCTCATTAACCTCATTTGTATACATAACAAAGGTACACAACTAGTTTTGGACAATTTTGATGTTTGGACGACTAGGCGTTGGTATTTCATCAACTCACATTCTTATGTCTTCTCAGCAGGTCGTTTTTATAACAGATAAGTCACTCCTGATGGGCGATATCTAATTTCATAATAGTTTCACTGTAGTTTCCACCTCAATTTACATGTAGGGCTGAGCTGCAGCCCCAAAGCTGCGCTCCATTTTGGCTCTGGGATTTGTACAGGGTTAATTTATTCTGTACAGACATTAACCGGTACATTTTTCTATATTTTAAAGTCAGAACTGATTTTTGGTCTTATTCGGCGTAAAAAATGATCTTGCCATAGAGATGGTGTAAGGTATGCTTGTAGTTGATTTTAAGGTTCGGAAAATCAGTAGCACTGACTTCACCTTATTCCTTTTCCTGTTTCACGTGGCTAACCATTTTTGG
Organism: Stenodema calcarata; assembly: GCA_963920205.1. Classification (NCBI taxonomy): domain Eukaryota; kingdom Metazoa; phylum Arthropoda; class Insecta; order Hemiptera; family Miridae; genus Stenodema; species Stenodema calcarata. The sequence goes on from OY986059.1 coordinate 7,679,512, forward strand.
ATTTGGGATATCGATGGATTAATCTCACTGGTAGAACTGCCAATATCTTCTCCTACATCACACAGCATGTCGGACGGTTTTTGCGCGTCCATTGAGTTAATCATGACGGATTGTTATGGCATTAATAATGAACTATCAGGATATCTTGAAGGGTATCCCTAAATTTCTCAGCGTTGAACTTTATAAAACAATCTGGAGCGCTCCGGTCCGCACAATCTCACTTATTCCCCCTGGATCTTCCTCTCCCTTTTGCACGTTCTATCGATTGTTGCCTTTAGAAAGAAGAGAAAAACTCCCGTTCCCAGTTTCCGTACCCTCAACGAGCTCAGGAGAAAACTTCCCAAGTTTCCCGGCCGAACCTCCTTATGTCTCCGATACGCCAACACTTGTGGGGACGGCGGACAGGCGGTGGGGAGTGTTTCAGGGGAGAAAAGTCGAAAGCGACAAAGGCCTTCCCTCGTCTTTTTGGATGACATCTTTCTCCCCGAGCAGAAAAGTCCGTGGAAAACTTCCATAAAAAGCGTGAATAGAATGATTTCAACTTTCCTCACTCTCCCCTCCAGTTCTTATTTCCGCCCATTTCGCAGGTCCACGGAGATTCACCGTCGAAATCACTCCGTATTTGGGTCCTGGTTCTAAAATCAGGGCACCACCCGCCGCCCCTTGAAAATGTTTCTTCGTTCTTCTTTTCTATTCTAAACGTGGGAGATGGTGCAAAGGAATGTGTTGAATGTATTGGGGCGTATGTGTAGAGGCCTAAAAGGGAATTGACGCTAAGATTGAGGGAGATCTCGGTCCAGGATTTTTTACATTAACATTTTGAGGTAAAAGTGTAGTAAAAGTGTGATGGGCTCAACACCCAATGTCTATTTTAAGTAAATGAGACTACTTGATTTTTTCGGATTCATTCTAGTTTGCCATTTCTGATTCCAATCGTTGATTTCAGTGACATGTTATTGTAGGCATCTCAGCCCACCATTTTCGTTACTCATTTCGCTCTCTAACACTGAAAGAAGTATATCGCCCCAAAAGACCTCCTTGATGCACTGAGGGAGCTGCATTGTACATTGTTCTGATACATACGGTTCATATCAAACAGCAAGTACGAGTACTTAGCCGCTTGAAGGGAAATCTTAGTCGTTCTAGTTTCCCAGCAGATGACCCACATCGAACGAGAATTTTTGGAGAGTAGAGGATCATTGTTCGTAGCTTAGTCCCAACCAGAAACAAGGCGAGTGGTTTGTCGTCGTTTTAGGAATAAGTGGTTCGATATGAGAGTTGACCTAACCCAGTTCATATTATTATCTCATGGATGGAGGAGCATGGGTTCCCTCCAAAGCGTAAGTACTTTTTCAAGATTTTCCCACTATTACCTTCGAAAAAAAATTATTATCTCTTAACCCGCCATTAGTGACTTACCTGAAAAGCCGGAAGATTCCCTCAGGTCGGGCTATTGTTGCTTCATCAGCTAATATCTTTGAGAAAGGTGCTTGAAAATGGCTCAAACTAGTGTAGAATTTAATTTGATAGTATCCCAAGATAATAAGGCATGGAAACGGATTTGATTGTGGAATTATTCAGACCAACGGTGAAGGGATGTAAAATTCACTTACTCGAAGAGTTTCAATCCCTTAAAAGCTATATTATATAGTCATAAAATGTTCCATTTCAATAAATAAATAAGTAGGTATGGGTATAGGTACTCTATAGAATGTATATGTATTTAATTTATATATCCAAGGTATACAACAAAATTTACATCAACAACTGGTAACAATGCTGGTGCTGGACTTATTTAGAAAAGGTTTGCGTTCTAGATAAGAATGACAAAATAACAAAAAATGAGTTGTACATAAAATATTCATTCACTCCAGACCCTGGTAGCACAAGACTGTTGCTGTATGCTCACCTCATCTGTCGTCAGAATCCCAAAGAATCGCGTTGTTCCTTCTTTCCTCTTCTTCTTCGAGTTCCCTCAGCCAACCACGAATTCTGATCGCTTCACTGTCATCCAAATGTAGGTACAATGAATTGTAAACACCGATATTCGAGCACAAATAACAATGAATGAAAAATAGTAGGTACGGTACGAGTTGAAAGTCAGTGCAATAATGAGCCCTCTAATACGTTGGTGAGTTGAGGAGAGAATGCCTCGGATACCGGTCCTACCCTCCTTCGACCAACTTGTTCATTACGGATTATGCGTAAAATAGATCCTTTCACTCTATGAATAACATAGCTGGAGGCTAAAACTCGTAACTAAAGGGGTTAAAGAATTATTGAGAAAAAGTCCAGTGACCTGAGGGATTCCCTCAGGACTTACTAATGGCGGGTTAAAAAGTTGCCCTCTGAGCCTGTTAAACCTACTACTTGACAAAGTAAAGAAAAACAAGCCAAGTTGAAAAAGTAGAAATACCTTTGATTCTGTATACTTAGCATGAGAGGTAAGTAATCAAAACACGGTATAACATACTAAACTACTTCCTTTGAATCAGACCTACACAGAAACCAACTCTCAAACTCCTAATTTCTATTTGCTTCTCTATATTTCTCGGTTTTCTCTTGCTCTTCTATATTTCACGATTTTCTCGACGAATAGCCCCCAGCAATACACTTATCGTCTCAATATCACCCCAGAGGCTCAAATAAGGTTCATCAACCAACATCACCACTCACCAACTTAAGTTCGTATTGTGTTATCCAGGGAAGATACGAGTAAAAGCCTCAAGGTTCTGACCAGAGTTGCTCCAAGCCCCCTTTTTACCTTCCCTGGTGGATAAATAAATAAATCAATCGATCAATCTCCCCTCCCTCCCTCTCGCCGAGTCTTACACCACCTTTAAACTTTCGCAAGTGGATAAGCTTTTGTTTTCGTTTCCATTCCCTAATCACTTCAACCACTTCCGTCTCTGCACTCGAAATATATCTCTCGCGTAAAGCACTCACCTGTACTTACGGGTTTCCGTTGGTATCAACCTGATACGTGTTGATCGGCTCTCCAAAACACGCTCCATTGCTCTAGTCCGACCAGGTAGGATCAAACGTTCATCAAGTTGTCCCAATCGATAGCTGAGCCCAAATGCCACAATAATGAAGTTACTTGATCGTGGGATGAGAGCTTAAATGTAGTCAATGTTTCCATGTTAAAATCCACGTAAATTTGTTTTTCAGAGAAAATCTCTTATTCTTTCAACTGCGATCATTACGGGAAAACCCCCTGACCTCACTGTGGAGTTTTTGTAATTTTCTGTACTGATCACACGATCTAGGTTACTATTCCCACAGTACTGACAAGCATGTTTCTCAGCCTACGCCCGTAACTACACAAGATAGTGGCCGTTATTTCAACATCTAACCTGGTCTGAGAAAGAGAAAGAAGGACGCTTTTAAACGCCTGTTGGTTGCCTATTTGCCCAATCAGGGACATTATATTTCACCGCTCCGTGGTTTATTCAAAATTTGATCTACATTTCTACGATCAACGTGTACATAATAAATAAAATGATAAATTTCATTCTTGAATAAACGAACGAATTTTCGATCTACCCTTCAGTACAATACACTCCATCGTCAAATTTGGTGACAGTCTTAAATGAGGCTCAACAAAGGACTTTCACGGAAAATCGGGACATTTTTTGGTTTATTATCTTCGATAATGAACCATTGGAATTTTTTTTTAATTTAAGGTTTAAACTGGCAAACCAAAAGCGAGATTATACGTATTCTTATATTGAAGTTATCGTCTTGACATTTGGAGAATAAATTTTATTCTCTTGGACCATCTTCAATGTTCCAGTGGTAGGTACGTTATTGAAAATAATAATTTTGATAAGATATGAATACTAAACATAGGAATAAGATCACAATGCTGTTGTAGGTTTTTTTCCTTTCATTAAGCATCAGCCGACAGTCATAGCCATGAAGTAATTTTATTTTGTTGCTTCAAAAGGCAATGTTAAAGATTTGTGAAGAAAGAACGAAAAATCGAATTGAGGCGTTCATTTAGGATGAAATCGACCTTCTGCAAGAACAACGTTAGACTCAAACTATTTAAACGAGTATCAACGCTTCACGCTGATACATTGTGACATGAATATGCCTTTTTGCAGTGAGTAGGTTGTCCAAACGCCACGTCCATTTCATAATGTATACCTACGCGAAAAGTATTGATATTGTATGTTAGAAGAAAAACTCGGGTTTATTCAATAGAAAATGGACGTGTTATTAGAAGTATGTTAAGAGACTGTATGTTAAACATGAACAAGGATAAAGTCGAATTAATTCATAACACAAAACAGCACTCGCGAAGGAACTTCTTCACAGGGAACTTTCATGTAAAAACAACAATTTTATGCTCACTACTCGGGCATCAAAACTAAGAAACCATGTCACCCCTAGTTACCACATTTGGTACTACTATACAAAATTCATTCAGATTTTACTGGATTGACCAAATGATGAACGTACAAATGGTGCGTATCTAATAGTCGACGTCTTGCAAGATCGAATCTTGGGAAAATCATGAATTTGTGTTCTAGTCTTCCAGATCTTGACAAAATTTGCACGCTGGAACGTTGAGCATTCCGATTTGGCGCAAGTACACACTACAAAAAGCGTGGTTAGAGCGTAGACGGGCTATTGCCCTTATCTTCGGACCACTCATAGGTAGAATTAAGATAAAAAGTTCCAATTTGCACAAAAACGTCTGTCTTGGCAATCGAAAGACCAAGTTCGTAGAACCGGGTTTTGGACAGTTTAGGGGGGGGGGGGGTACACATAAATTCCAAAAATTAAACAGTCTAATAAATGACACCTCATTTTAGAGGTTTTGTTTTACACTGAACACGACGGTGAAGTATTGAAGATGAAGAAACGTGGTTGTTACTTGAGATGTTCTGCACGGTTCACCTGCTCTAATCTGATAACGGAATGAGATATCGCAATTCTGACTTCACCATCGTGTTCAGCGTTGAAAAATATAAGGTGATGAGTCACTTGTCCAAAAAACCTGGTGTTATTCAACCAGAAAAATGGAGACATTTCACATAAAAGCAGTTATTTATTCGAAAATTCGCTGTTATAGCTTCGCTGCATGACTGTGGATCTTATTACTTGCAATGTCGATGTTTTCCTTAGCAGAAAATGAAGGAAATTTGAAAAACTGGTCCAAAGTGGCACCTTGAAGTGACACACGAACAACGCCTGTTGTTTCACCCCTCGGTTGTTGTTTTCGTGAAGTGGAAGGCTGAGAAAAGGCGAGGAGAAAACAAACGATTTATAACCCTGATCGAAGTTCAGGGGTGGATAAGGAAACCATAAGGTGGAAAATGAGAACATTCGAGAGGGCTTTAAGAGGAGGGGAGTCTCCAGTTTGAAGAATTAGCGAGTTGAAGCTCTTTCGGTGGAAGGGGGTTTGGTTAAAGTGAGAGAGGTGGGTACTTGGAGAGGAAGATCGGTTAAGTAGATTGAAGCATGGCAAGTACAATCAATGTTGACTGGTAGAAGAAGTTGTGGGATCGGCGGGGGGGGGGTTGATCGGATCTGGAAAAGGGCAAGAAAGACCCGTAGAGTGGGAGGTTCGAAGTTGTTGAAGGGGGGCGACTCAAGAAAGAGGGTTCGGTGTCTGGTGGCGGTGGTGAAGGAGGGCGAAACCGAGGAAGTGTTGGTTCTCTGGAGGGAAGAGAGCGAAGGGGATGAAAGAGGAAAACAAGAGAAGAAGAGCGGAAATTACGAGGTGGTGTTTCGATTGAAGGTGGAGGTTGTTAGAGAGGGCTGGAAGTCGAAGCCCGAAGCGCTGAGGTGCCGCAGAAGTTGCAGAGTTGGCAAAGTACTCGTTGAGGGCGAAAGGGGACGTTTCTTACCTTCTGATTTATTACCTTCAATCATGAACCACAGGAATCAACCAAAATTATTGTATCAGAGAACGCAACATTAGACAAACGAAAAAAATCCCCATGCAGCGTGGCTATAAGAGCAAATTTTCGAAGAAATAACTTGTTCTTAAGACTTAATAACAAGTTATTTCTTCGAAAATTTGCTCTTTACTTAGTAAAATGTCTTCTTTTTTTCAGAGTAACATCTCAGTTTATAGATTTTTCAATGCTGAACAGTAAGAAAAAAGCAGGAGTACTCTACCTAATATACACAAGGGATCTCCCAAAACCAACAGAAGCTGTGACGGCGACGTTCGCAGATGACAGCAACCCTGGCAGTTGGTTCCACAGTTGAGGAAGCCTTGAGAAATCTACAGGAATTCGTGAACAGTGTCCATCAATGGACCCCAAAATGGAGAAGCAAAGTCAACGCACATCTAGGGACGCGGGAGCGTCCCGCCCGCCAAGAAAACCGAAGCCCTGAAAACGGAAGCGACTGAGACACTGATTACGCGACGGAACAAGTTGGGGTTTTCACCCTCTCGTAGATCTGGCCCCTGAGCGTCTCGAGAATTGATTTTTTGTACACCAACCCTCCAGGGGCACGAGAGGACGTAAACCAAAATTCAGCTCTCGGGAACATCAGGTGTCGGGGGTATAACAGTTTTAAAACCGCTATTTTTCACGTTCTTCTTCTTCTTCTTCTCGTTGTTGTTGTTGTTGTTCATTGACGGGGCTACAGCCCAGCAGACAAATCGGATCGAGCTGAAATTTTGCACACACGTTTGTTATGCTCCAAGGGTGTGCCTTTTGAACATTTTTTCTCCCTCCCCTCATTTCCCCCCCAATTAGGGAGGAAATAGTAATTTTTAGGAATTTCAAATGGTCATAACTCCTTCAAAATTGAAGCTTTTTCAGATTTTCTTTTTTAGTTTTATACAGCTTTCAGAACTGTTTAATTGAAACTAGAAAAATTATTACCGACGTAGTATTAAGAACCCCAGAATTATATCGTATTAATTGATCATAATTAATAATAATTATTATTAATAATAAATACGAATTATTAATACCTAACAATAAATTATAATAATTTTCACTACGTACTTGACAAAATTGTTAGTAATTAGTGATAATTGATAATAATAATTAATCTAACATTTAGGATCTAGGCATTTAGACCTAGTGATCTAGACAGAAGGGTGATCTGTACAAAGAAGATAATGAACCGTTGTGACAAGAATTTGCAGAGTTTTTCGTTTTCACGAAGTATTTGAGTCGACAATCGCGCCATATATGAAGTCAACTTTTGCTCTTCTTGAAGGTCCATTCGAACTCAAACAAACACCTCGAGTCGATATGAAGTCCACTTTTTTTCGTTTTCACGAAGTGTTTGAGTCGACAATTGCTCTTCTTGAAGGTCTATTCGAACTCAAATATACACCTCGAGTCGATATGAAGTCAAGTTTTTTTCGTTTTCACGAAGTATTTGAGTCGACAATTGCTCTTCTTGAAGGTCTATTCGAACTCAAATATACACCTCGAGTCGATATGAAGTCAACTTTTTTCCGTCTTCACGAAGTATTTGAGTCGACAATTGCTCTTCTTGAAGGTCCATTCGAACTCAAATAAACACCTCGAGTCCATATGAAGTCAAGTTTTTTTCGTTTTCAGGAAGTATTTGAGTCGACAATTGCTCTTCTTGAAGGTCTATTCGAACTCAAATATACACCTCGAGTCGATATGAAGTCAACTTTTTTTCGTTTTCACGAAGTATTTGAGTCGACAGTTGCTCTTCTTGAAGGTCTATTCGAACTCAAATAAACACGTCGAGTCGATATGAAGTCAACTTTTTTCGTTTTCACGAAGTATTTGAGTCGACAATTGCTCTTCTTGAAGGTCCATTCGAACTCAAACAAACACCTCGAGTCGATATGAAGTCAACCTTTTTTCGTTTTCACGAAGTATTTGAGTCGACAATTGCTCTTCTTGAAGGTCTATTCGAACTCAAATATACACCTCGAGTCGATATGAAGTCAACTTTTTTCCGTCTTCACGAACTATTTGAGTCGACAGTTGCTCTTCTTGAAGGTCCATTCGAACTCAAATAAACACCTCGAGTCCATATGAAGTCAAGTTTTTTTCGTTTTCAGGAAGTATTTGAGTCGACAATTGCTCTTCTTGAAGGTCTATTCGAACTCAAATATACACCTCGAGTCGATATGAAGTCAACTTTTTTTCGTTTTCACGAAGTATTTGAGTCGACAGTTGCTTTTCTTGAAGGTCTATTCGAACTCAAATAAACACGTCGAGTCGATATGAAGTCAACTTTTTTTCGTTTTCACGAAGTATTTGAGTCGACAATTGCTCTTCTTGAAGGTCTATTCGAACTCAAATAAACACGTCGAGTCGATATGAAGTCAACTTTTTTTCGTTTTCACGATGTATTTGAGTCGACAGTTGGTCTTCTTGAAGGTCTATTCGAACTCAAATAAACACGTCGAGTCGATATGAAGTCAACTTTTTTTCGTTTTCACGAAGTATTTGAGTCGACAGTTGCTCTTCTTGAAGGTCCATTCGAACTCAAACAAACACCTCGAGTCGATATGAAGTCAACTTTTTTTCGTTTTCACGAAGTATTTGAGTCGACAGTTGCTCTTCTTGAAGGTCCATTCGAACTCAAATAAACACCTCGAGTCGATGTGAAGTCAACTTTTTTTCGTTTTCACGAAGTATTTGAGTCGACAGTTGCTCTTCTTGAAGGTTCATTCGAACTCAAATAAACACCTCGAGTCGATATGAAGTCAACTTTTTTTCGTTTTCACGAAGTATTTGAGTCGACAATTGCTCTTCTTGAAGGTCTATTCGAACTCAAATAAACACCTCAAGTCGATATGAAGTCAACTTTTTTTCGTTTTCACGATGTATTTGAGTCGACAATTGCTCTTCTTGAAGGTCTATTCGAACTCAAATAAACACCTCGAGTCGATATGAAGTCAACTTTTTTTCGTTTTCACGAAGTATTTGAGTCGACAATTGCTCTTCTTGAAGGTCTATTCGAACTCAAATAAACACGTCGAGTCGATATGAAGTCAACTTTTTTTCGTTTTCACGAAGTATTTGAGTCGACAGTTGGTCTTCTTGAAGGTCTATTCGAACTCAAATAAACACGTCGAGTCGATATGAAGTCAACTTTTTTTCGTTTTCACGAAGTATTTGAGTCGACAGTTGGTCTTCTTGAAGGTCTATTCGAACACAAATAAACACGTCGAGTCGATATGAAGTCAACTTTTTTTCGTTTTCACGAAGTATTTGAGTCGACAATTGCTCTTCTTGAAGGTCTATTCGAACTCAAATAAACACCTCGAGTCGATATGAAGTCAACTTTTTTTCGTTTTCACGAAGTATTTGAGTCGACAATTGCTCTTCTTGAAGGTCCATTCGAACTCAAATAAAATCCTCGCGTCGATATGAAGTCAACTTTTTTCCGTTTTCACGAAGTATTTGAGTCGACAGTTGCTCTTCTTGAAGGTCTATTCGAACTCAAATAAACACGTCGAGTCGATATGAAGTCAAATTTTTTTCGTTTTCCCGAAGTATTTGAGTCGACAATTGCTCTTCTTGAAGGTCCATTCGAACTCAAATAAACACCTCGAGTCCATATGAAGTCAAGTTTTTTTCGTTTTCACGAATTATTTGAGTCGACAATTGCTCTTCTTGAAGGTCCATTCGAACTCAAATAAACACGTCGAGTCGATATGAAGTCAAGTTTTTTTCGTTTTCCCGAAGTATATGAGTCGACAATTGCTCTTCTTGAAGGTCCATTCGAACTCAAATAAACACCTCGAGTCGATATGAAGTCAACTTTTTTTCGTTTTCACGAAGTGTTTGAATCGACAATTGCTCTTCTTGAAGGTCCATTCGAACTCAAATAAACACCTCCAGTCGATATGAAGTCAACTTTTTTTCGTTTTCACGAAGTGTTTGAGTCGCCAATTGCTCTTCTTGAAGGTCCATTCGAACTCAAATAAACACGTCGAGTCGATATGAAGTCAACTTTTTTTCGTCTTCACGAAGTATTTGAGTCGACAATTGCTCTTCTTGAAGGTCTATTCGAACTCAAATAAACACCTCGAGTCGATATGAAGTCATTTTTTTTTTTCGTTTTCACGAAGTATTTGAGTCGACAATTGCTCTTATTGAAGGTCCATCGAACTCAAATAAACACGTCGAGTCGATGTGAAGTCAACTTTTTTTCGTTTTCACGAAGTATTCGAGTCGACAATTGCTCTTCTTGAAGGTCCATTCGAACTCAAATAAACACCTCCAGTCGATATGAAGTCAACTTTTTTTCGTTTTCACGAAGTGTTTGAGTCGCCAATTGCTCTTCTTGAAGGTCCATTCGAACTCAAATAAACACGTCGAGTCGATATGAAGTCAACTTTTTTTCGTCTTCACGAAGTATTTGAGTCGACAATTGCTCTTCTTGAAGGTCCATTCGAACTCAAATAAACACCTCGAGTCGATATGAAGTCAACTTTTTTTCGTTTTCACGAAGTATTTGAGTCGACAGTTGGTCTTCTTGAAGGTCTATTCGAACTCAAATAAACACGTCGAGTCGATATGAAGTCAACTTTTTTTCGTTTTCACGAAGTGTTTGAGTCGACAATTGCTCTTCTTGAAGGTCCATTCGAACTCAAATAAACACGTCGAGTCGATATGAAGTCAACTTTTTTTCGTTTACACGAAGTATTTGAGTCGACAATTGCTCTTCTTGAAGGTCCATTCGAACTCAAATAAACACCTCGAGTCGTTATGAAGTCAACTTTTTTTCGTTTTCACGAAGTGTTTGAGTCGACAATTGCTCTTCTGGAAGGTCCATTCGAACTCAAATAAACACCTCGAGTCGATATGAAGTCAACTTTTTTTCGTTTTCACGAAGTATTTGAGTCGACAGTTGGTCTTCTTGAAGGTCTATTCGAACTCAAATAAACACGTCGAGTCGATATGAAGTCAACTTTTTTTCGTTTTCACGAAGTGTTTGAGTCGACAATTGCTCTTCTTGAAGGTCCATTCGAACTCAAATAAACACCTCGAGTCGATATGAATCCAACGTTTTTGGTTTATTATTATTATTATTATTATTTTTAACCCCCCCTCAAAATTTGTTGGTTTACGTTTCAAGATACGTAGATTCAGAAAATCGAATAGAAAAAAATTCGTCCGTCCGCCGTACGCCGTACGCCGTCCGCGCCACTTTGCCCAGTTAGCGTTGAGCTAAAATTACGAAATTTTGAAATTTTGAAAATTCCATATCTCGAAAAATTCCCATCAAACGGTATGTTTTTTATTTCATATTTAGATAGAGTTTGTTCCGTAGAATTTTTTAAGACCATCCGCAGCTGTGTACGACCAGCCGTTCGTTCACAATGACGGCTCAAAGATTGTGCCTCACAACACGATCGTGAATCAAATTGTTGAAATACAGGTCCATTTTCATACTAACAAGCTCTTTGGAACATCATATGGCTTAAGTGATGTCGAGTTTGTTGTTTTGAGGTGCGATTCGTGCTACGGAAATGAAGGTAATTTCGAATGTTTGTTGGTAGGTACTTCTTTTATAGAAAAATTATTACCGACGTAGTATTAAAAACCCCAGAATTATATCGTATTAATTAATCATGAATAATAATAATTATTATTAATAATAAACACAAATTATTAATACCTAACAATAAATTATAATAATTTTCACTAGGTACTTGATAAAATTGTTAATAATTACGGATAATTGATAGTAATAATTAATCTAACATTTAGGATCTAGACATTTAGACCTAGTGATCTAGACAGAAGGGTGATCTGTACAAAGAAGATAATGAACCGTTGTGTCAAGAATTTGCAGAGTTTTATAATTTGCTATAATAGCTTGACTCCTATGCGCTCCCCCCTCCCCCCTACACACACATCCCTTCTTTTCCAACAGCCAATCAGAAGCTTTTCCTTTCACTTGGTGGTAACCAATCCCAATAGTCCTTTCACTTTGATCCTCCCCTTCACCTCAGGAGCCAATAGCAATATGAGTCGCCTGTGACATTGATCAACCAATCCTATTCCACCTTCCACTTTTGAAGTCCCTACATAAGTTCATCTCTCTCTGATGCACCTTCAGTATTGTTTTGTTACTGACGATGGTTTAATCACCGAAACCGGTCTAATAGTGTACTCATAATTCAGTGGAAATAGACGATTTTTTCAAATACTCTTGTTTTACTCGAAGGGAATGGAAGGGTCTGAAAGTAGCAATTATAAACATTTAGGCGGGTACTAGGAAGGTACAATAAATTACAGCCCTAAGCTGTAATCCTCCCTACCATTATTCAAAGAGCAAACAAACTAGCGACTCGTCAGCATAGAAATTATTTACACCAAGAGATTAATTGGGTTTGATCAAAAATCGATATCCTTCGATATCTCCTTCCTTGATAGGCCGGGAAAACAAAAAGGGTCCCCCGTTACTCTCAACAGATAATTAAGCTTTCTTTGAACCCGCGCACATGAGAAGAAAACACGGCCAATTAAGCCCTAACGTTAATTCGCCTAAATTGGAACAGGTAGATTTCTGCTTTCCCCTTTGAAGATTAAATACAGAGGCAGCAGGGCTTCCCATCTCTCGTTTTCACGTTCACTCTCTTTTATCGTCTCCCTTTTTTTCACTGCCCTCCGCCGCGATATTACGGAGCGGTTTCAGAGCTTGGGTTTAGGACGAGGAATGACGGGATGGAAGTATTTATTTTCGCCTTCTTAAAACATTCCGTCGGCGTTTCTTTTTATCTTCCGAGTTGCGGTGAGGCGACCGGGTAATTAACGGGGGAGGGGCACCGCAATCATTTCTACTTCTGAAAGCGGCTCGTAAAGAAAAATTATTACACCGAGGGACGGAAGTTTGAACCCGAGTCACACGCCAAACGCTAAAAAACTGGACAAAAGTCAATTTATTTCCGAAATGCTCCCTAACCACAAATGATTATTGAGACTCATTTCCTGGAGGTTAGGCGTATTCAATCCGAAGCCTGTTTCTAATTTTAGGACTCTTACGACCCGCAATTTTTACTCACAGCCAAGTGAATATCATTTCTTGCGGGATGGAGTAATTAGGGATTATGATTTATTATCTTCGACAATTCTTGGAGTCGCCCAAGAAACCAGCGGTATGACATATCGATGTCATACCCCACCAAGCAAATCAAAAAATTTTAGTTTTAGCTAGATGAGTTTTTAGGCAGGTGGGTAGGTCTCTGTATTATCTTGTTAGGCCATGTGAATTATTTTCCCTCGCCCTTTCGCAACCCGTCCAATAAAATACTATCGGTTACAAAAAGTATCGATACTGAGCTATACGATAAATATCGTCATCGATACCTTACTTCCGATACTATCGAATATCGATATGTAGGCTACCGATGGCCATCCCTAATTGAAAGGCAAATGATTGTGCTACTTCAGTAAATTAAAATACTGCAGCTGTTTAATAACTCACTGAGCAGGCCAAATCTTTTATAAAGTACCACCATGTGAGAATGTAATTGGGCTTGCCCGTATAATAAAGAAATAAATAAAACATTTTATGTCTTTACTATGGCACATAACCCAAAAAGTGTGACATTGTGACGGTGACGGTGTGACGAAGAAAGCGTTATGAAAAATTTATAATGATTTTCACGTACAACCGATTCGTTGCTACGGAACTTCAACTTCGCCAGTTATCATCGTACAAAAATCGTTCACCACTCGTTGGATAGCTCTCGATTTACCTAACCATATTACGTTAACCACTGCGGAGTGCGTGGCCGACAAGCTGCGGTATGAGCGTGATTGTTTAAATAATTGTTTACACACAGGTACGATTTCTACAACAATGAAGTACGAGGTACGTGGTGTGGGTGTGGGAGGGGTCGCAAAGACATAAAATGTCCCTCGTGGTTTCGTACTCGTACGAAAGCTGTACCCACTTTATGGTTGCTTTGAATCACGAATCCAATGGCTATGACTGGCATTGGAAATTTCACGATGATCACGAACGTAGTGAGGAAGAAACGGGGGTTTCAGATATCTGCCTCCGTCTGGCCCCTCTGACTTTATCACCACCTCCCTTCGCAACCGGCCGATCACCTAGCCAGCCAGCCCTCTGACGTCATAGGCTCTGACGTACTAATTGGCCTTCTGTCAGCCGTCTGACGTCATACGCTCGTGCGTCATAGGCTCTGACGTACTAGTTGGCCTTCTGCCAGCCGTCTGACGTCATACGCTCGTGCGTCACAGGCTCTGACGTACTAGTTGGCCTTCTGCCAGCCGTCTGACGCCATACGCTCGTGCGTCATAGGCTCTGACGTACTATTTGGCCTCCTACCAGCCGTCTGACGTTATACGCTCGTGCGTCATAGGCTCTGACGTAGTGGCCCGCCGGTCGCTTGTGTTCTGACGTGATCTGAGGGAAAGAATGAATCAAGGGAACAAATTTTTTAAATACTTCTAGCCATTTTCATGGATAACCGGTTTTATTCATTTCTTTATTATACGGGTCAGCCCAATTACATTCTCACATGGTGGTACATATTCGAGATTCCTAAAAAGATAAGAAAAATGAAATGAATTGAAAAGAAAACTTCTAAAGGAATCAAACATAGGAACAAAAAAACCCGTACACGTTCATCAATAATGACATTATCAGTAACGTCATTACTATTCACACTCCTCGTCATTCCACCGTCATTCTCAAACTCACCTTACACCGTCATTCCACAAATCATTTTCAATGTCATTACTTTTCTTCAGTATGCAGTGTGATTTCCGTGACGGAAGACTTTTTGGATCCTCGCGAAGTCGCCTGTGTTGCTATAATTATGTAACGTTTTTCGAGTTATTTGCCAGAGTAAAGACATAAAATGTCAAAATTGACATCACCACGTGATTCAGTGTCGAAAAATAATGAAATTTCATGTGCCACACGGAGGTCTTCCGTCTTATCGAATTTCGAACAAACGTAAAAAATAAGGGGGCGTTACTTGGATGATTTTTCCGCTATATCTCGAAATATCGAAATAAAAAGGGTGGTACGTTCATTAAGAACCTCCCTGTATACTATATGCAGATACATCGGTAGATTGATATGTCTCATTTTCTCCCTGTAAAATACATATTATGTATTTTGTGACTCAAGTAAAGCAAAATGCCGATAGAAATTGAATAACTTCAATGTGTCATTAGGTCTAACCGAAGAGTGCTGATAATAATTGCCCCATGCTGTTTGTTAGTATCGCGTTACTATTGTATTCCGTGTAAAACGTGTTTTAGAGATTAGGTGTAGGAGCTCCTCAGCTGATCCTAGGCTTATTCTGCTTAAGGTAGCTTAAAGTCCTAAGGATGCTACATACCAAATCACAACTTCACAAAGTGAATAGCATAGAAATTAGCTTTAGGAGCCACTCAGCTGATCCGGGACCTGGGCAGTGTCACGTTAAAGGAGGCATCATAGCAAATTATAACTTCATAGTATGAAAAGGATAGAAATTAGCTTCAGGAGCCACACAGCTGAACCTGGGCCTATTCTGCTTAAGTGTAAGTCCTAAGGAGGCTAAATACCAAATTACAACTTCATACAGTGAACAGCATAGAAATAAGCTTTAGGAGCCACTCAGCTGATCTGGGGCCTGGGCAGCGTCAACATTAAGTCCAAACCAAATTGCCCATTGCTGTGGTATCGCGTTAAATGTTTTTCCGAGTAGCAAAATTTTGCATGACTCAGTAAATCTATAAACTGAGGTGTTACTTAACAGAAAATTCCAATGGTTCATTATCGAAGATAATAAACCAAAAGAGACAAAATTTGTTATTTTTGAAAATTTACTCTTATAGCCATACTGTAGGACTGTTGATTTTTGGAAGCATTGGCATCTGGTTTCATTGGAGTTTTTTCAAATACTTTTCGGGCTCACTTCGTTTTTTGTCTTTTTCCCCTGCTACCTCAGTCTACGGTTCTGAAAGTTGTGTGGAAGAAATAGGGATACTGATGAACGTGTTCCCGACGCAGCCACAAGGAAGAACCGGATCAAACAAATCGAAGGATGTTTTAGTGGAATTGTTTCCGTTGTTATCCACCTAAATTACAACATCTCGTCATGGCGGTGCGAAAAGACGGAGCCTCTCAAAGACCAGGGTTCCATCAGCAGTGATTAATATTGTTCCTAAAAAGGGGTTTGTGAAAACGGGCGTGGGGATGGCGAAATGAGGAGAGGAGGGTTGTGAAAGGAGTGCGAAAGAGGTCTGTTTGTGCCTTCATTAATCTCACCAGTCGTTAGCCTGTGTAGTGGCGGATGAGGCGGTAGCTGTGGCGACAGGGATCGAACGGTGCGATGGGCGAGGGTTGTGGGGCCTCTTTGCTCCTTCCTTTTATTTCGAATTCCTTTTGACTCGTACAAGAAACTAAAGGCACCTTCACCCTCGTATTTCTACCTTGGCGAAAGGTTCTACGAAATTTTCGAAGAAAATCGAATAGCAGTAGTTCCAAAAATTCTTGTTGAGGGCGACGTACAGTGTTTGGAGCATACGGTTTTTGATGGGACCAAGTTGAGTTAACAGTCGTTGATATTAATTCTTGACAATATACTCGTACTTATCGCATATGATTTTTATACGAAGTTACGTGATGTGTCAATAAATCAATAATTATTTGAATAAATAAAATGACAGCTAGCGGTAATTCACTGATCGGCTTCATTTTTGAGGTTATGATAATAAGAATCTGAGATATTCTATGAATTCCCGGAAGACTCTAAAAATTTGCTCACTAAGTCATGCTGCATGGTGGTACAGTTCGAATGAAACTTAAAAGGAATAGAATAGATCGTTAGTAAATAGGTAGTTGTCAGGTTTTGAAAGTTACTTCATCAGTGCCCATTCAACGCTCACAATGGACTTGAGTTCGGAAATGCGGTCGAAGTCAGTTTAAGAAGTTTATAACGTCATCTGTTAGTTGATCGACCATAGACAAATTTTGGTTCGCGCTATACGTACTATTATGTCGTTCATTTCTGTAGGGGGAACAGCAGCAGTCCTGTATTTCACGGTCATTCAACGGAGATCCGTTCGGGGATTATTGATGGTTCTGTTAACACCTCAAATGGAGTGTACAGTAAACCCTCGGTCGCCGGAGCCCCAATGCGCATTGATAGAATGCATCTGCAACAGCGTCTCGTTATTACGGAGCATGAAAGCTTATTCTGATAGCACAATACGAGTATGATGAAGTGCAGTCGATTCGTGTATCCACGCGTATATCCTGGAGGTTACGTTGCCCGTTAAAGGGTTTAACATTGATACAGAGGATGTTGTAGACATTATGATACTAGTAGTTGTATTGTCAGGATTCACTCTGCATCTACACTTCAGGATCCAGTTGAAGGTAGGCAACAAAAAAGACTCATCTACTATTTACAAACGTGAACACAGAAGTACCAACCTGTAGTATGTGACGTCTGGAATTGCGCACGGAGATTTCAATCTAAAGCGGTCGGATTTTAGACATTAACGTAGGCACATGGTTAAAGTAGTTACCATTGTGTCTACTACATTGACGCATAAAAATATCTTCTTGCGTTGGAAGTTCTCAGCTGATTTCCAGGGGCAGGGCGGGGGTTACACTGAAGAGCTAGCTGATATTCAATTCACACAGGCCAGCCGGTTCATGTAACCCTCGTCCTAACCCCACATTTCTTCATATCGTAGCAGGTGTCATTCTACAAACAAGATCTTATTTTACAAATTATCACCAATCTGAAATTACAAAGAATTGTAGTTACAAACATAAATAAAACTGGCTCAGATGTCTAAAAAACAGTTGAACTGCATTAAAATTTATATGAATACACATCTAACATAGTAACTCTTTCTTTTGCTGTCCAAGAGTCAATATAACATTAAATGCAACATTAGTATGTCATTATAACATACTGGGTCCAGAGTTGGGATTAAACATGCATATTAGACTACAAGGTACTTACTTATCCAACCGAAATAAAAGAGTAACCAAAATTTGGTTACTCTACAATACACCTACAATGTGTTTTTTTGCACGAAGAGTAGTTTGAAAAATGGCATGAATTTAGACTATTTAAATTTTGACTGGTGAGCTCGGGCTGCTACTCTCCTCGCTATACAGGGTGTTTGCCACTTGGTGTAAAAGAAAAAAATGGGGTAAAACTATACTGAAAATGGAGTAGAACACCGCCAACCGTACCTTTCTATCTCTATCCGTTCCGAAGATATGATTTTTTTAAGTTTTTTTTTCTTGTTCAGAAAACCACGTTTTTTGCCATAAAAACCCACCTTTCTTCACTTTGAACAACGTTTTTCTACTTTTGATTACATTTTCAGATTCAGCGTTATTTCTTCTATACGCCTAATGCACATTTGTAATCAAAAACGGACTCCTGAGGACCTCAATTGCAGATCAAGCATTGGCATTTAAAATTTAAAAAATTTTAAAAATACGAGTACTTGTACGTTAACTGAATTTCCAAACAACGAGCGCCCTGGAAGGTATTAGATTGATACATATTAGATTGTAGGAGATAATTATCTTATTAGACCCATTTTGGGTCTTATCGCCCCGAGCCATGAATTCCTTCCGTGTGGCCAATAAGACCCAAAATGGGTCTAACCGAAAAAACTGTTTTTTGTTGTAAAATATGGACAAATGTCACATTTTCACGAATTAATTCAACTCAAAATAGCTATTAGAAAGTTTTAGAGGAAACCAAAATTTTAGCTTGAGGCTAAGGTTTCCTGTATTTTAGCTTGGCTTTCAACTTTGCGATTCAACATCGATTTCATGGAGAAATTCAAGTTTGAATGCGGAAAAACAGTAGCCACCTACAAAAGTACGAGTAGGTACCTACCGATAATTAACAAACAGATTCTCAATTTTTTTGTGTTTGCCGTTCAGATTGATAAACTCAAGGATTTCAGGGCAAAATGAAATCCTCGTCGTAAGTCCTCGTAAATCCTCGTCGTGTCTGGGGTAATAAATTTCAGTACAAAAAAGAAGGAGGTTAAAATAAAACGAGGTAATAATAAAAGTTTCCGAAAAATTTGCCAGCGAAATCCGTTCCAGACCAGTTGTAGCAGTGCATTCAGGATGGGCAGAAACGGATTTTTGTGCAAAATGATTTCGAAAATTTGAGTTTTAACCATTTTGGACCGAGAACAATAGCTTCTTTTTCTTCAAAGATTCGCTAAAATTGAGGGCGCTGAATTGAGTCATGTAAGAATCCACTTCCGGATCCTGGAATTGTGTAATGTACCAAATTGATATTTTCTATCCAAAGGCCGTTGGCAATCTGCCCATATAATCCTGAGGTTTCTGTTCACCACTCTTCAACAGTGCTCCAAGGACAATTTTGACTACCGAATTTCGGCTTATGTTAGTACTTAAAATACATTTTCGCAGGGCTTAAACGTGGATATAGAACCTCTAAGCGGGAAAGTAAGGCACCATATTTTCCATTTTCCAAAATGAACTTTGATACTTAATGCGATAATTACAATTAGTCTGTGGTAATTACGAGATGGGCCAAAGGAAGAAACGATGTTGGAATAGCGGAGATAGGATGGAACCTTTGCGTCCTCGTGTGCTCCCCTTAAACCGCCCCTCCTCCGCTCAGAGTCGGATTTCGATTTAAATAAACCCAGCAAGGCAAACAAAGTTTGTTCTGATTGCTTAATTTATGCCGCAGAAAACCTTCCGAAGCGGCGAAAATCCCCACTACCGCCCTGTTACCTTCATATTCAAGCGGAGGAGCTTCCGCGGGGTCTCCTTTTCTACCCGGTTATACCTCCGGGTTTCGGTGTTGTAAAGCCCTGAATTATTTAAAAGCGCGTTCTTTACCTCCGCACCCCCTACCGATCTGCCACTTGACCCACAGTGAATATGTAAATCGAGATTATAATAATTTAATTAGAACATATTTAGATTGAGGGGAGGGACGCCGAGTCTGGGCAGGATGACGGGAGTTCCCTCATCTTCGTACCAGGTTTTTTTTACCTTTTATTCACCCTAAAAACTTGATGGTTTAGGTACGCCCCGAAGCCTCATAATAAATGGATGAAATTCAAACGTTTAAATGTGATTATGCAGGTCAATTGAGGATTTGACAGCCAGAGTGGGCCATCTGACCCAGATGTTGAAGGGAGAAAATAGCGTTTGAAAATTTGACGAATTTTCACACGCTTGTTGCTGGGAACTTTAAAGATGTATTGATGCCAATTATATGAGTAAAGTACCGTAAGGTCCATTCAACCCGTGTTTTCTAGAATGTAGAGATGTTTTTGTGGGTTGGTCCCCACTGCCTTTGTTGCGATCTGAGTTTTTTGGTATAGGGTGAATAATTATTATTAACACACTTATTTCAAATATGAGAAATATGAGAATAGTGAAATTAACTCTAAACGCATTAATGAACTTCTTTGTGTTCTATCAAAGCTGAAGCGACTTCCTCCCAATCACTCCCCCATCGTCTCAAGAGGCTGTGGATCGAATTTCAGCGCCATTGGGTGAACAGGAGAGAATTCAGTTATATTGCTCACGAAGCTGATCTTACGAGTACAACCTCCCAGTAAATTACATCCAGTCCCATGAGGCTGTGTACCAAATTTTAGCGCTCTAACCCATTGGAGCGCAGGGGGTCTATATGGATACACGACGACAACATTCTTGAAACAGTTGCTCCTGCGCCCAGGGGGATCACAGAGGCGTTTGTTTTTGTTTTTTTCCAAAATGCTTAGCTGATGTACAGACACCATAACAAGAAAAATGCTCAAATTGACTTCCAGCGGTGTTTGGTGCAGTATTACAGCCCAGGACCCATAAGGGCTACGATCGCCTTCCGAACGAGAGTCATTGAAGATATCCGTTTTGATGACAGAAGACATTATGAAGAAGATGCGCATACGAACATTGTGACAGTAAATTAAGAACTATTTGCAGGAAAGTTCTCGATTTTCATTAAGTAATTTTTTTAAACGATTTGTTTAATGCCCTAATTAATGAGTCGATTCACCGTAACTTGATATTTGTCTTTTGTGGATAAGTAAAATTCTTTTTTTTTTTTGGGATGCAGTTCATTTTAGCGCTACACCCTTACTCGAGACTCTACCAGGAAAAGAACTTAGTTGGCCCTCGGGGTCCATATGGATACATGCCAAATGTTGAACAAAATTGACGTAATATATTTTTTGTCATTTTTTCCGTGTTGTAGAGGACAATTGACCCATAAATCAATAGATTCACAAAGAGATAGACACATGAATAGTTACATCTCTAAATGGGTTTCGTTGATGACCGGGACAGAAGTTATCTAAATCGTCACTAATGAAAGCTTCGTTCACGATGTAGGAAGCGGGTATGTGAAATCTAATGTCGATAGAAACCATCCCTGCAACTTGCTGATCACTTGGACCAACCCTCATCAATCACAGAGCACAAACAAACGAACAAACAGAAAAGTTATGAGTTTTATATACCTAATAGAAAATTAAATATTCATTAGTATTATATTATATTATTTTTTGTTGTTGCACGGAAAAGTTGAAAAATAAGTGGTGCTACTCACCTGTAATGTGGGTTTATTCGCTAAATACTAAATTTTTTGTCTCCCTTAAAACCAACCCCTAATCAAGTCACCTGTTACATTTCAAGTGAATTTATTTATGAACCTTCACTAGTATGGAACGATAAGGTCCCGTTTGCGAGGCTAATCGACGAGCGGGTCTGTTAAGAGGACGGAGGAAAAATAAAAAACGAAGATCAAGCGAATTTCATTCGTAGTTTTCCTCCATCCTCGATTTCCCACTTTCTTCGCCAAAATCGATACGTGGCCTTATTCCAGCTGGTACGGTTGGGGCCCCCCCGGAACGGCGGTAACAGCGTGAGGAACGGAGAGAGGCGGGTTTTAAAGCGAGAGAAGAGTTGGCGAGGGGCACCACCAGATGGGGAGTTTCCGACGGAGGTTAACTGGGGGATGAGGGTTAACTGAGGGAGGTTTAACCGATAAACAAGGGTCGCGGTCTACTTTTGCTGCCGCTGTGCCTTTTGTGCCGCACCAGGATCTTGATCAGCATCGTTTTGTTGGAGATTGGTTTTACGCGATGCAAGCTGGACGACAAACTGCTTACGTATTGAATAAAATTAAGTACAAACCTATTTGCACGGTAGGAGTTGGTCGAATTACTTCAAACATCTGCACGATTCCGTCTACGAAAGCGATTCAACCACCTAAATTTCACCTACATAACTAATAATAACTCAAACCCACAAAAACAAAGTCGTCTGTTCTTTTCAATCCGAATCTGTACTCAATATACGGGGTCCCAGTCGATTTTGGCGAAATAATCGCGAACAACACCAAAAAACCCATTTTTCCATCATTTTGACATTTTATGTCTTTACTCTGGCACATAACTCGAAAAACGTTACACAAAAGCGTCACACGAAATCGTCACGAAAATGTCTGATGATTTTCGCTTACAACCGATTCGTTGCTACGGAACTTAATCTTCGCCAGTTATCATCGTACAAAAATCGTTCACCACTCGTTGGATAGCTCTCGATTTACCTAACCATATTACGTTAACCACTGCGGAGTGCGTGGCCGACAAGCTGCGGTATGAGCGTGATTGTTTAAATAATTGTTTACACACAGGTGATCATTCTCAATAATTTATATTGTCTATTATAGTATAATACGAATGCAAGCTTCATAATTTATGATGAACCCTACAATTAAGTATAACAACTACGCTACTGGGGTAGGTGATGTAGCATTGTTCGAAGGTTCTTGAATCACTTCTTTAAAGACATAAAATGTCCCAATGTGTTGCAGACTCGTATGCAAGCATTTAATTCTCGACTGTATCAACAACAGGATGGAGTTGACATTCTTTTGACATTTTCATGTCTTTGCTTTGGCACATAAACTGAAACGGGAAAAATTTGTTTCCTTGATTCACCCTTTCCCTCAGATCACGCCAGAACACAAGCGACAGGCGGGCCACTACGTCAGACGCACCTATGACGCACGAGCCTATGACGTCAGACGGCTGGCAAGAGGCCAACTAGTACGTCAGAGCCTATGACGCACGAGCGTATGACGTCAGACGGCTGGCAAGAGGTCAACTAGTACGTCAGAGCCTATGACGCACGAGCGTATGACGTCAGACGGCTGGCAGGAGGCCAACTAGTACGTTACAGCCTATGCCCTAAGAGCCTATGACGTCAGAGGGCTGGCTGGCTAGGTGATCGGGTTTTAATAAGCCTCTGGAATTCCGCGCCTTCATTTTAATAGTTTTTTGAGGTTAGAAAAAAAAACAATCGGTGATAGGATAAATTTGACTTCAGGTTTGGATTCGGCGCTGCATCGGAAATGGAAGAAACTCCAATCCTATCATCCAAAAATCAACTTTCGGACCTGGAATTCACATACCAGGGGTTTTTGGGATCGCTAATCACGAATATGTCAGATTTATAACTTGCACACTCCAGATGGCGCTTATCGGCAGCGATGTACCAAATGTATTGGTTTATTTTGAAAATTACCCAAAATCGGCTGAGCCGGAATGAACAGATAATAAAAAATGATGTTGCTTTATTAGCACTGTGCCCTTTGGATTCAAGGGAATATCTACAAGCTAACCATATAACCCACAATATCTCGCTAGGTATAAATGCTAGCGATAAATTTGATACGTCGCTGCCGATAAGCAGCCTCTGGCGTGTCTAAATTACAAATCTGACCTTATATTCGTGATTAGCGATCCCAAAAACTCCTAGTATGTAGGTGAATTCCAGGACCGAAAGTTGGTTTTCGGATGATAGGACAGGGATCGGGTTTCATCTTATTTGATCGAAAAAAACCTTAATTACGATCTAACATGACTGATGAAAGTGTTGAATAACGTGATGCTGCTGGAAGTAAGTTTTCCACAACCATGTTTCTTCAATTTATAAATAGTTGATATACAAATTTTGCATAATACAGATATATTCACAAGTACAATAATTGTGTACAACAAGTACAATACCTAGATTTAAAATTGAATAACAGAAATGTACTACCACAACGACCTCCGTTAGAGAAGTATACCGACTAGGTTTAGGTTTAGGTCCTACTTTGTTAAATGTAGGATACTTAAGAAGTAATATATATGTAAGAATAATTATTGTGAACTAAAATGCATTACCGAACGAACGCACACGCAAACTGAGCTGGGAGAGAAACGAGCCTGAACACGTCACTGAACTAAGGCTCAGATAATAAACAAAAGAACGTTGCATTCATAATTATTATCCAAAGTGGCTGATGAAAGTTTTGAATTACCTACGTGTTGCTGCAACAACAATAATAATTATTGCTGTTAACAAAAAAATATTCAGTAAATAATAATTATTTACTGAAATTATTACTTTCAATCGATTGAAAGAAAAAGAACTCAAAATGTACGAGTATCATTGGGAGAGGAGAGTTGGTAGAATTTCATTATTTTTGACAATTGAAACTCAAAGGGAATTACACACTATTTCAGTGTGGTATGGGCCCTGAAATTGGTGAAAGAACACGTTATCATACAACGATAAAAGTAGATCTCATAGTCTTGTGTCATAGTTTTGCGTTGTAATCGTAATAGTTAATCATATTTTTTTTTTTAATAATCTATGTATATTTGGCATATAAATAACATAATAACTGATCTTCAGCTTCAAGTTAATTTCCTATCATATAATAAACTGATGTTTATTAATGTTATACAGATTGAAAATGAACCAATAGGGCGAAACCAATCGGTTAGGTTCCTATTGCATTTTTGTGCAAGTAACGACGGACGAAGCGCCCTCGCAACCTCAAAACCTCCGACACGAATGCAAACTCCCAAGTTTCCAGTTCGACCTCGAACTTTCGTATCTCGGCCCCAAGTTTCGTCTCCGGCGGAAACCGCTTTGTTCGCGTTTCAAAGACCTCCGAACCTCTCGTAAACTGATGAAGTTGCCGACGAGTTCGGACAAGCTCGTACTTGATGTCATCAAACGTCGTTACGGCGTTAACTCTGGACGTATCGGCATTAAAAATGAATCAGAGTAGCTTCGAAGTACACGAGAACCCGTTGAGTGGAACGGCGTTCCAAATTTGAATTACACCAGGAGCGTAGCGTCGGGAACTGCTTCGAAGTGCGAATCCGATAACTGTGACTGGCATGGCCGAAGCCAAATCATCTGAGAAGAGGAAGAAGAAGAAGAAGAATTACAAATATCTGATTGCAGTGTTTACCTACCAGTTGAAGGCCTCAGGGGAACCGCAAGCTTCTAGCGGGTGCCCATGACGTCACCCTACTGCGTTAATCTGGTTATTAGTGGATTATTAGGGGAGTATTAGTGCTACGCTGTAGTCATCCAGCAAGGTAACACTGAAAGCTAATATAAGACATAATATTAAGTAATATTATTAATATTAATAGTAATGGATATTATCATTTACCGATGTATCACATGATCACATGTCGCACCCCGGCTGAAAAAGCGACCCAATCCAAAATTGGCCTGATTTGAGTTAAGACCACGACAACATTCTTCAGACTTCCTAGTTTGGTCTAGCCGCAGAAAAGCCCTAGTGTCACTTTTCCTCTGACACAATGTGACCAACTTCAACCTGAAACAGTGCATCATCGGTCTTCGGGCAGAGATGTTGCATTAGCCCAACAGGAATACCGTCACAACTCAAACGTTAACCCTGGTGGAAGTGTTTTTGCATTATATCCAGTCTAGAAAAGTGAAACAGTTCGAGTTCTGACGCTTTTCTTGAAATCATGTTATTTTTATTAAGACTTGAGTCTAATTTCTACTAATTTTATAAAGTTGCATCAGATCATCTAAATCTCAACCACCTTGGTGTCATTATTAGTAATTTTGTATGACTGAAACATCAAAAGTGATTGAAACAATTATTCAATTTGTTGGTGTTAATAAATTGAAACGAAACGGAATTAAACGTTCTACGTTATTTTGACGACTATAAGTTTTATTTTGTATTTTTGCCCACCAGTGTACGTTATGTACTCGAAAAGTAAGAAGATGGTGGACGCTGCTCTCAGCATGTTGCCAAAACTTTGACAAGGCAGTTTATGCAGCTAAGCAAAAATGGGTAAAGCTCACCAGAGAGCTGAACAACATTGAAGAAGAAATGGCTCAGAGTAGCAGATGAACCTAAGATCGAAGAACCAGGTGAAAATTGCATCATATTGGAAGTCAGACATGCTGATGAAACAAATGCTTTTGAATTTAGAGGGAATCGTGAATTGCGAAAAATTGTGATTTGGTCCATTTTCTGAATAACGGTTTAAAGTCTAGTTTTGCAAATAATGGCAGTACACTTTTGGTTTAGACAAGGTTACCGACTTGTTGTCAATTTTCTTAACATCCAGCTAATGCAAGATCAATTTGGTAAGCTCAGTACTTAAAAGAAGAACTTCAATTATTTTCGCTCTCCTGAAAAATCGTGCTTTTTGGATTGTCATTTTTCCAGTCGGGGTGCAGTGTATTACATGAAGTGTGGAAGCATTTTTTCTTCTACTTAAATTGAATTTTACGAGTTCACCAAAATTATACGAAGATCGATATCAGTTCATACCATTCGACCATCTGAAGGTTCGCCCCTAATTACCCTCAACCTGTTCCCTCCTCCCCCGTCTACCTCAAACCTCAACTGAACTGCATAATAACGTACACCGAGTGAGGGTTGGCGGCCCTTTTGTCCCGCCGCATAAACCGGGACGTATTACCGGGAGCGCAGGTGGAATTAGCGAGTGTCCCGCTCGGAGATGACTAATGACGGCCTGTCCCCGGGACAAGCCGAACAAAACGGAGGGAATGATTAAATAGACCTACCGCGAACATAAATTACATTACCTACCTCATATTCAAATGTTAAATGTATATTAGAGTTAGCGGGTATGTCCTTTTCAAATTGACAATCTCTGTTGAGTTGTGAGCGTGATCAGGAGCGTGTAGTTCAATTAGCACGCGATGATTTTCGGTCGAAATCCAAATGTACGTATACTATATTTGGCAATAACGAAATGGCGAAGTGTAAAAAGCAGATGACATGATTCGTTGACACAATGGGGTTGCTTGCAACCAATGAGAACGATACGAAAGCGTAGTGATGCTCTGGGCAGCGTCCAGTTAAAGTCCTAAGGAAGCTACATACAAAATTACAGCTACATAGAGTGAATAGCATAGAAATTAGCTTTAGGTGCCATTCAGCTGATCCCAGTCCTATGCTGGTCGCTCGGTTTGAGCCAGTTATGCGAAGGCTAAAACATGTCCCGTTTTAATATTCAAAGTACCAATTATAAACATAATATTATTAGTTACAGTAACTACTTTCCTCTGTAGGTTTTTGAAGGATGTTGATGAGGCGGAGGAGATTGTTTGGGTGGGATTTGGTTTCTATTGTGTCTATTGAATGTATAGTTTGTGGTTGGAGGGTTTTCATTTCACATAGGCGTGAGGTGTGGGTTTTTTGGGGGTTGTATTTATTTATGAGTGATCTGTAATTTGTGAAAGGATTGTGGTGAAGTCAGATTCGGGAAGCGTAGGTGATGGACGAGCGGATTAGGGCTTTATACATGAGGAGTTTGGAATCTTTGGAGTGGCCGTGCGATTTGAAGAGGCGGAAATAGCGGGTAAGTTATTTTTAGGTTCGGTTGGTTCGTTTGACGTGTTTATTCCAGGTGAGTCGTTTGACGAGATGAAGGCCGACGTATTTTACGGTATTAGAAAACTGGATGGGGTTCGAGGGATGGTTGCGTGGGGTGAGCGGTTTTGTTTGTAGGTGAGGATTCTGATTCCACTGTTCAAGTCGAACTTGTTGCAGGCTTTCAGAAGGGTTGAAATGGTGGACTGAATAGCTAGGTCGTCGACAAACCCAACTACTGATATGTCTTCAGATACATGTGTGATGTAGATGTTGAAAAGAATGGAGAAAAGGACAGAGCCTTGAGGTGCTCCAGCAGAGACGGTGATTATAGTAGAGTAGGCATGGCTGATACGGTTATTTCTTGGTAATAGGTTATCGAGTAACAGCGACCGTTTGGTAATACGTTGTGGTACTAGGTTATTTTGGTAATAGGTTCTCTAATCACCAGTAACTTATTGCCAAAATAACCTAATACTGCAACCTATTACCAGGCGGTCGCTGTTGCTCAAAACTACTCGTAACTCAATACTCACTCAAGTAACTTGTCGACAGTTATGATAGCTCACCATTCACCCATTCGTTTTCCGTAACCTATTAGGTATATACCAGGTAATATATACCTGATATTACCTGGAATCGTCCCAGCCAACCTATTATCACGGAATCGTGAATGGCCGGCGACAAAGAGGCCCTCAAAGGCCTTTCTCCCAAGTTCTCAAAACAGTTATTCCAGTAATGAGGTTTTTCTGGTAATAGGTTATCTGGTATTACGTTACTGGACAGTATTAGGTTATTTGAAGCGGTTACGTTAAATATTCCTCACCCCTAGAATAGAGGAGGTGCTGCACTGAGGGCTGCCCGTTAATATTATACCCAAGTGATCTTGTGGCTTTGTATACCAACATCCGAAAATTCACCAAGATGACAAAAATCAAAACAATGGTTCATTATCGAAGATAATAAACCAAAATTTTCATTTAGCTCATACGTGGCTCACCTCACGAATCCAAATAAGAGTTTAAATTCTAATTTAATGCAAGTGAATGCAAAATGACTGGCCGTGAGGTTTCCATTTTAAAATGCTCTGAAACGTCTATTACGGTATTCACTAGGAGATGTAATGAAGATTTTGAGTCGAGATTGATTTTCTAAGGGCTGACTGTTACTGACTGTTATTACTAGGAGAATAAAAACTTCGGGGAAATCTATTCAGGATAATTAATTCGCTTTCTGTTCATACAGAGTCCTTATAGTATTACCATGAAACCTGCTATAGATCCAGGCAGACGGGTTCGTTGAAATTGTATTCTGTGCATCTGAGCAAAAGGAGATACTGTAAAAGGAGATACTGTGTATTTGTGTAAACCTAGCCGCGTATTTTTTCTTATTTGGTAGTTGCGGAACGAATTTTATGTCTAAATCACATTATTAGCAACATTTCCGATCTTCAACACAATTTGACAAGTTAAACGGGAGAACACAGACTGATGAATCCAATTATTATTCGGTGAAATGGCAAGGGAGAGGGAAATGACCATTCAGTTGTGCGATTGCGTCCTTCGTTTCACTGCCGTTCAACAATCCCACTTTGCAGCCCTAAATCTTTGATGAAGCCGCAGAGCCCTCAGGAAAGAAAATCTCCAATGACGAAGGGGCGGCAAAAACACTGATCGCCCAACTCGTATTCTCCTCGACCGGATTGTTTTTAATTAATTATTGCCACGGAGTAGGGTGAAATGCCGTCAAATGGAATTGAACTTCGGAGGCGGAGATCCTCCGCCAATCGTCCAGTAGAGGGTAATAATGAAGTAGGGTTCCATGTCGAACTGGAACCTTGGACAGGAGAACTGAAAATAACGTAAGGGATGGTGAGGGAGCGTAAATAGAGGAAATCCATCTTCAGAAATAAAATACGGTCTAGAACTTCAGTACTTCTGTACGGGATGAAGGTATAACAGCCGAAACCGGTCTACATTATATTATTAAATTTTATTTTCGTGCAAAATGATGTTTTCATCGTCTCAATCAATTTATTCTGATGTTGAGACGTTCGAAATTGTCGATGAGTGGGAGAAAAACACGAAAATGGGTGGTTTTGGATCTAGGAACGCTGCAGTGTTCCGCCCCGCCAAACAAACAAGTTGAGAAAAGCGAACG
The DNA here is from genome assembly GCA_963920205.1 of Stenodema calcarata. Lineage (NCBI taxonomy): Eukaryota > Metazoa > Arthropoda > Insecta > Hemiptera > Miridae > Stenodema > Stenodema calcarata. The sequence continues at coordinate 7,709,345 of OY986059.1, forward strand.
GTACGGAGTGTATGTTTACCGATATCTCTGCTGCTTTTTGATCAATCAACTTGAAATTTGGTGTGGGTCTTCTTGGTGTGGATAATAGAAAGCCCTGCAAGTTCCAAGTCGCTAGGTCTAAAGGATTCTGATTTATATAACATCAAAAACCCTGTTTTTTGCCATTACCTTGTTCTTCTCCTTCACCTTATTGTTACAGGCCTTTCCACCTTCACCGAATAAATTTTGCACAGAGCATCGTTCCAGCTTGAGACAGAGCCTTTAAAAATATTTAACCCATTATCTCTACCCAAAAGAATTTCAGACACAAAGAAAACAGACATTTTCTGCTAATATTGTCTATTACGACGTGTATACAGCCTGGTTAATAGGACCAATCGACTTGAAAATTTGCACAGACATTCTTTGTAACATCACCCGGTGCCTTTTGAAAGATCTAACCCTCTATCCCAACCGAAGAAAATTTTAGGAACAAAAAACTGAAATTTCCGAGGAAATTTCGGCTAATTTCCCCCACTTTGACGGTTCCACAGCCGATCAACTAGGAATTTGGTATGGATCTTCTTGGTTTGCACTCGTATAATAGAAAAACGCCCTGAAAGTTTCAAGTCAGTATGTCTAAAGCGTATAACTTCAAAAACCCCTTACCACGTTGTTCTTCTTATCCTGGTCGGCAGGGCTACAGGCTCTCCTTTATTCTTGCTCAATTTATTAATTATCTATTTAATAAATAATAAAATAACAAATTATTTGCTCAATTTATTTTTGCATATTGCCTCTGCAGGTCTTTTCAAATTCAACAACAAAAAGATCTGAAATCCCGCCAAAAAAACACTCCGTGAAAAAATCATTCAACAGCAGCCGGAAAAAGTTAAGATATCCACTTCACAAGCACCGTCCCCTTTTCGAAATCTCCCCTTAGCGCCATGGCAAGACGTTTGTACTACTACACTTCTATGTATTATTTTATTTGTTGCTTGTGAAAGCTGCCATGGCGCCAAGGGAAGATTTCGAAACGGGTACCTACGGTGCTTGTGAAGAGGTTTTTTTTCACTCTTCCCCACAATTTTCTCTTTAGTTGGAAGGAAAAGGGCGTGCAGGGAACGTGGATATCGTAACTTTTTCCAGCCGCTGTAGAATGATACTCGTATTTGCGAGGTGATCATTACACGGAGAGTTTTTTGGGGGGATAAACCATTCCCTACGAATACAGTAGTAGGTAGATTGTGGTAGAGTTCTTGGCCCTGCTTGGCCTATTGATATATTTGTTCTGTCAATTATCATAAACGCCAATATTCCGAGTTCGTTAAAACTGAATAACTTCGTTTCTTTCGCTTAAAGCTCTGAGTTGGTCTCGTACTTGAAATTCACTTCGTTATTCTTTCACTGTCAAAATTATTTATGGCAGTGGAATTTTATTTACTGGTAGATTATTAGTTGGGAAAGTTTTGTTTGGAATGGTGTTTAGATTCGTACAGGTACCTAATAATATTATATTATATAACCATTTTTTCTTGCTTCTCAATCAACATGGGGAGGGGAGGGGGGGGGGGTTCGGTTTATATTTCCTGTGATGTCACGGTTCCGCTCGGTGAGTGGTACATTTGAAAGAGGAAACTTCCTGAAATGGGAGGCGTTTCGTGAAAGGAAAAACCAGCGAGGGCCCATTGTGAGTTCTCTGGCATCTCTGAGGTTCCTCGATATGACTGTACACTGTATGTATGACATGTGTCGTATGATACAATCATACGACACATGTCACATACTGTCACAAGTCATGAAGAATTCCACCCTTCGTTCATTGTGTGTTCTACATGCTTGAATAAATCGGAATTGGCCACCGGCTCAGTAATTGCCTCAGGCTGAGAAGAAATTTTAACATTTTTTTAAACATGAAACACGTTTTAGCCTTGACATAACTGGCTGAAACCGTCCGCCCGCTACACTAATCATGTTCATGTCTGATAATAATATTATATTATGAAGCTGCAATTAGGTATATTGCCTCCTTAGGACTTTAACTTGTCGCTGCCCAGGCCTTGGAGCAGCTTAGTTGATCTGAAGCTAATTTCTAAGCTATTCACACTATGAAGCTGTAATTTGGCATGTAGCCTCCTTAGGACTTACACTTTAAGCAGCTCCAGTTGTTTCATTAACTTCCAGAGATTGCTCATATAGTATTCTGGGTCTGGTTTTTCGTTGCCCAGGCACAGAAACCGGTCAGTAGGCCTACCGTTATCCTCAGTCTGGTGCGGTGATGAACACCTATGAACCCCTTATTGTACACCTATCAATTTCTTTGCATGCCTCTGGGCTGTGGATCTATTCCACGAGACTTGAGTTTCTGACAGCAACCACTCTTTTGTGGTGCTTTCCCTGAGGCTTTTGGATACTCCACAGTAGGGCTCAGGTCCGATGATGGCGGTCTCCGAAACTTTTCTGGCCAATGTATCCACCTCATCGTTCGCCTTTTGCCCTGAATGCCCCATACCAAGGTGACTTTGTTCATGTCTGATAATATCATATTATGTTGTCCAGGGCATTCTTACAGTCCATCACTGTCCGTAATGTTGTCACTGAAGAGGCTAACGCCACCAGTGCGGCTTGGCTATCGGGACAGATTGCCACTTTCTTACTTATTAGGTTTAGCTTTCTGATCTCGGTAGCACAGTGTTCAATGGCAATCGTCTCGTGCGTGTTGGCCCAGACTACTTGCCATCTTAATGTTGTTAGCTGTTCCATGCTTATAGAAATTTAGGCGTAAAACTCAAAACGAAAGAGGTAGGGGGCCGCAACGAGTTTATTTTTCGCATTCTACAAACCTCATGCGGAAATTACTCGCAGGATAGCGGAAACCACTGAACGGAACGAATTGGGAGAATGAAGCGAAGAACGTTGAAGCGAATGAAGTGAGGTAACTAGCTGCACAGCAGGCTCCCCGATGGTTTTAGTGAACCATTATTTGCATTTATATTGAAAACCGGTTCATTGGACTAAGAGAAAACTTCAACTCGACGCTCGGCCCGATGTAGAGAGAAACATAAACTGGAGGGTCTCTTCGGGGCGATCGTAACGAATGGGGTCGGCTCTCCTGCGATGTTGATCGCAAGTTCAGTCACGATCCCGACATTTTATTCATTCTCCAACCGTGTGAAAAATTTACGTTTAAAAAAAAAAAGGAGTCTATAGCGGGAATTTCTCTCTGAGCTGTGATATTCAAAGTACCCTCCAGTGGAATTAACAACGTGTGTAGGCAGGTGCATATCTACTCGTACTGATATCGAGTGGTGGCTCAAACTTCAGTCGCAATTCCAGTCAGGATACAATGTTCTCTCAGTACCGTTATTCGGCAGCCAGATCCCTCCAGTTATCCAAACCGGCACAACAAGTGTACAACAAAAAGTGTCACTCATGCAGCAGGGGTTAATGTGCAAATTTTCGAAGTAGCGTACCATCTTAATATACTCTTCAATTTGAATTATCCTAACACATTCCACCGGTTTTGACTATTAAAAAAAATCAAAATTTACGACTTATTCATTTATTGAGTAAAATTACCTCTTTCCGGGGAAAAAGCAGTAAAATTCGAGAAACTCGAACTGTCTGTCGTCGTAACAACAGCATTTCATAGAGTTTCATCATCGATTCGATCCTCTATAATGCATCAAGGACGGCATCAAACACGAGTTCTTCAGGCATCAACTCTGGCACCGTTGTGGACCCATCGCCGAGGAGCCAAAAGATATACAGCTAATCCGATGGTCCTTTGATACACCTTCGGTACTGATACGTACGAGTACACCCTGAAAATTCTAAGAACCTAAACTCTTTCGTTGGGTCGTTTCCGGTGGAATCACTCGAACCAATTCACTGATTGGGGGTATTTTTGAATTTCAAAAACTCAAATTTGAACTACTTATTGTTTGCCTAATTTTCCCGACTTCGAACAGGAACTTTTCCCAGTATACCTACTGTTTAGTGTATATACGAAAACTCTGCCGTGTATCCTATCGATATGATTTTTTTCTTCAGGGACATGGATAGAGGTCCAATGCTCACACCTCGCTGCAGCGATCCAAAGAAATCGAAAAAGTCTATTGTTTAATTCGATTAATCGAAGTTAAGTCTTTTTTTCACGTACAATTTTTGTGCGTGTTGTAATTTTTGTGGTGAATTTTCGAATTACAATTATCGTGGTGAAACGACTCAGCTTGCTGAGAATCAGTTTACCTCAACATTATCCACCTTCGGTGGAGAGTTGTGTTCAGGAGAAACGTCTCCTCTCTCTACACAATGTTGAGACGAAATGTCGATCAGACGACTCACTCAAAATCTGAAGCCAAATTTCGTTAAACATTTGGAGGAGAATTGACTCACGACTATTTTTGGCGACTTGAGTCGTTTCTCCTCAACAACGTTCACAAGTTTTGCGGTCGTTTATTTAATAAAAATTAATTATTGAGTGGTTTTAGAATAAAAGTTGAGTCGTGCATTTTGACGATTCAAGTTACCAAGTTACCACTTCCGAGCCAAAATTTGAAATTCCGATTCCACCATCCGAAAGAGCAGGTGAAAATCCCAAATTCGCCAATTTTGGACTTGAGAGGTTTCTCCTTTTCACGGCAGAATTTTGACAGGGATTTCTAGAATTTTGCTAAGGACGGTGTTCGTCTAGGCCCTAGACTCTAGGAGGATATTATTCTTATATTTATAGATTGCACACGTAGTATTAATATATAGAATTCCCATATTTATATAGATTTATGTAGATAGATGGGCCTTAGGTTAGTCAACTTTCCACAATTCATTGTGATTGAGCATTGCCCCATCGTTAATTTAGAATTAATTTAACAATGAAATACGATTAAAAACATACATTTATATGGGTGGGCTAAAACTCTTGAAGTCGTTGCAATTGCGTTTGTAAATGGTAAAATTGGTTTTTACAGCGATGAACATTTTATTCGTGGCACTTCGGTTTTCATCAGAAAACCGGTGACGGTATTTCAGTGACGTTCGATTCAGTTTAATGAAATATACTTGTAAAACATGACCGTGTTTTAATATAGAAAAACAAAATGAAATCGGCGAGGAAAAAGCTGTCGCCACAAACGAGTGTTTTTTGAATATTTTCACGGAACCATTTGAATCTAAATGACAGCTTCAGAGTTTCAGGGGATTCATATTGCGAGATTTTCAATAACGATAAAAACCATCTTGAGAGGCAGATGTTTTATTGCTCAACCGAAAACAAGCCTTTGTGTTGGGTTATTTCATGCTCTTTAGGTCTACATGATTGCCAAATCGCTAGGACCGAGGCTGAGTTACATTGAAAAGGCTGAAAAAAGTGAAAATGAAATAGGCCGAAAATGAAGTCTTATTTTGGCCATTCAGAGTTTAACCGTTCAGAAAGCAGAGATTTCTCTTATTAAAGCCGATTTAATGTCCAAGTCAGTGTAGTTTTTGAATTGGCTATTAGCAGTGGCGGATTCAAGGGGGGTTGTCTGGACGAGGCCCAGCCTTATTACCCATTGGCCACAAACTTTTGAGAAAGATATCTCGATTTTCAAGATATTGATACCTCCCAAATTTCGAGGGGTTCCTCAATAGGTTAATACTACGGCTTGTAATTTGAAAGAAAAATCTGTAATTTTAAAAGAAAAACCTGTAATTTCAACAGAACAGATTGTTTTAACCAAATAAATGTACCTAATCATACATTGATTAAAAGTACTGTACTTACCAGTCTTTGAGTGGTAGGCAACATTTATCAAAATTTCAGATTTTGTCTGCTCTAAATTGTTTTTAAGACTAAATTAGGGGTCCCTCAACGCACTTGTAGTTACGCCGTTTGGACCTGACACTACTCAATTACTTACGGGGATGGCCAATTTAGTCCAAAAAAGATTTTTTTTTTTTTTTTGGAGCAGCCAAAAACTGCGACGTAGGTAACAGTTTTCAAAATTTCACATTTTGGCTGCTCCAAAATTTTTTTAATGATAAATGGACCATTCCCGACAACTTTTGTTCACTGCAAAAAGTCTCTAAAGTGGATACTTACCACGTAAGTAATTGAGTTCCGCCAGGTCCAAAGGGCCAAAGTACCAGTAAGTACCTACATCGCGGGACCCCTTCCGGTGGTCCAAAAAATCCGAAAAAATTCCACATATCTTAGTTTTCCTTACTGAACCGATTTTTTTCACGCTGAACATGAAGGTAAAGTTACAATTGCGATACATTATTCCGTTCTCAAACTGGGACACTTTGAAGATGAAGAAACGTAGTTGTTATTTGAGATGTTCTTCACGGTTCAACTGTCTAGTCTGGTAACGGAATGAGATGTCGCTATTTTGACTTCACCGCCGTATTCAGCGTTGAAAAATCTATAAACTGGGGTGTTACTCGGTAAAAAATGGAGACAAAAATGAGTTAGAAAACCAGAAAATTGGGGACATTTTACATAAAACCAGGTATTTCTTCGAAAATTCGCTCTTATAGCCATGCTGCATGATTGATTTAATGTTGCTTTGTATATAAACACTGAAATGGCTGGTGTTTATGTTCGGTTGTGCGGTGTGCGGAATAGTGGTTAACATAAATCGATACAGTGTACATCATTTTGGTTTGTAATTGTGGTAAGAGGCGGTAAACCCTCATGTAACCTGCCAGTAGATGAGTGGAGAGATGTATAACGTGCATGTTATGAGACAGCACGTATTATTCAATACACCTAGAAACATACCAACGCGAACCTCCAAGGCCCTTCTCCGCCCAATCGATTCCCCATTACCATGAATTACGATAATTGCGTGCATTAGTATAATCGTGTTTGCTCCAATTTACATGTCACCGTTTCCTTCCCTTCTCCTCCCGCCAGGACACAATCCCCGTTTAAATAGATCGGACGGGGGCGTCGGGGTCCTGGATATCCGCATACAACAAGCGGCCGGATCATTTCACGCCGGAGTGCCGGCCGGAGCGGGAAGGTTCGTTTCCGCTGTTTCAGCGCTGATCACCTGTCGGTATTCAGCGTTTTCCTTTGTGAATGCGAATCATCCGCTGAATTCTGGTGGAGGTCCTCCGATTCAAGGAAAACAACACTCAGCAGACCCTGTCCAAATTACTTGTAGGAGAATCCACCGTCTGCCTGCAATTCCATCCACCTGTTCTGTACACAATATCCTTGCGCGTCCCATAACCGTACAAAATAATTGAAATAAACGAGCTAAAATTGCTTGTTCGTTCGATGACCATAAAGCCCCCTCCAAAGTTGAGTCAGCAACTAGGGTAGGAGCACCAGTCGTCACCTGTGCACCAGTTATCACCACTCCCAACTTCAATATGAAAAAATAAGAATTTGCCTCTAGAAATTTGATTCTTGGTTAATTTACTGGCTACAATCTCAGCTGTATTTCAATGAGCCGTGGCGAAATCAACCGTTGTGAAGGAATGATTGAAATCCGTGACCATCTGCCTCCCTATTAGGGATGGCCACCGGTAGCCAACATATCGATATTTTGATATTCGATAGTATCGGAAATAAGGTATCGATGACGATATTTATCGTCTAGCTCGGTATCGATACTTTTTGCAACCGATAGTACCTATCGATCAAAAATATCGGTTGAAAAAATCATTCAATTAAAAAACTATGTAAATAGGTACCTCAGCCCAACTGTAATGTCAATTTTCTGTCAATGAGTTTTTGATTATAGTTTTAACCCATTTACCTATTTAAACATAAGTACTTACTTGTTTTCGACACAGGCAAATTCACCATAAATTACGACACAGACACCTACACTCACCCTTATCAAAATCAACACACAAATGGTTCCCCTTCTCCTTCTCTCCATTACCCCGTCCAGGCCAACGCCATAATGGACATTAAATGTTAGTGACATTTACCCATGGAGGTTAGAACGGCCATGGAACTTGTAGAACTATTATTGTATGTAGAACGTCCATGGAACTACTAGTTCACCCACACACTTTTTTTCATTCGACTCTAGAATTTTGGAAATGTTAGATATATCGGATATCCGAAACTATTGGACCATGCACTATCAATATAAAAATTTCGATATATCGATGGAAAATATTGATATTTTGATACTATGTTTTCGGTTCTAGAATATAGTTTTCTGAATGGACAATGTTATTGTATCATCATCTAGTGATAGCAAAGAAGAATGGCAGCCTTCGGAATATGAAACTTATCCAGATGAGTCTCTAGACATATCAGCCAATAACGTTGTATTAGGTGAGGATAGTGACTACTATTCAAGTCTGAAAACACTTATTTTTTAGTGTTTCCTCGATTGCTTGAGTAATTTTTACAAAAATGTACTGAGGTACCTAGGCCTATGTTTATTAAATGTTCAAACTTTTTAATTATCCACGAAATCCACGATACCACTGAAGGTCAGTTGTTGCAGATTGACAGAATTCAGTTCCCTCTGAGATCAACCAGGAAACTCTGGGTGTTTGCGTAGAAACATTAATGATGACTTCAAGTACAGTTGATGTACAGAAAACACACTAACGAGATTAAACAGATCAATAATAAAACACCCAAAGTACTTCATATTTCCTAGGAACACCCCGTACTCTACAATTATTGTAGGTTGCCTCCGGGGTTTCCTCGCTAAAGTTTGTAGGATAGATTTTTCTAAAGTATTTACTGGATTTAGTACAATGGGGACACTGCCCCAGGAAAGGTGGGAGATAGTTAGTTTGAGGGATGCTACTAAATAAATATGAAAATTATTCAAACTGAAAGGCTGTAGCCGAACATGAATTTTTTCGGAAATTTGAGTTTTATAAATCTTGGACCGAGAACAATTCTTTTCCAAAATTCGCTAACAGAATTTTGTACCGTCAGGTTTTCGAGGAACGAGAGAAAGTACACCTCTCTGTGATACTGTGGAAATAAATCCAACAGCTTTAGTATTTGATTGCCCTGTGGAATTTACGTCTACCACAACAGCCCTTGGGACTGGTAGTCTCATAGACTACCCTGACAGGCTTAACCTCGTTGTGGCCAGAAACTGTGGGAAGTGACGACAGTTGGTTGGATGTGGATAGTATATGGAGGTAAAGGGTTGTGGAATGCAGTGCCGTAATTGATGTAATCAGAGCAGCCCCAACCAAGTAGTGGAGTTGGTAAGAGGGAAGGGGGGAGACACTTGTTCTGTCATGAGAACGGTTGAAGGGGTTGATGTTGCATGTCAGAACACGGTTAGGTTACCCCCTTATCAGCGAGGGCTGAACGCGATGATGGCCGAAGGGAGGGGGGAGGTTAAATAGGAGGAAGGGGATGACGAGGTTATAGCGCGAAGAGGGTGCAGATCGTAACAGACGTGACGGAATGTAACAGACATGTCCGACAGGCACCATCGATATAATATATATCGTTATATTATAACCAAATACTGCCTTGAGGATTAGTCCATTACGCATCATGGTCTTGTCCATGTTCCAATTCATCCCAAATGAGTAGGTCATGGACTTTCGGTTTTCTGGTCCGTCGTTTCAACTGAATTGAATTACTTTATTCAAATCAAAAATCAAACTTTTCTAATTTTTTTCGGACGTTCTCAAAGATACATTTCGTCCCAAATGAATACGTCAATTCGATTAGAAATCAACTTTTAGCGAATTTTTGAAGAAAAGTAAGTTACCGTCCTCGGTCCCAAATTTTTAAAACTCAAATACAAACTAATCGACTACAAATACACTGGGTTTGAAGAACTTATTTTCAATTATCATTATTATTTATTTACTATGCTTATTATTACTTATTTACTGTGCTAATTTAAAAAATAATCATCCAAATTTATTGATATGATATTGACATAATATGTAAATTATATCAATATCAATTTTATCAATGTTCATATCATCGATGATAGATTTAATCCAAATTTTTGCATTTTGCAATTTAATATTTGCTTATTTATACTGTGTTTTATGTGCGTCAGGTGGGACTAATAATAATAATAATTGAAATAAATACTTCAAACCCAGTGTATTTGAATGAAATAAAATAAATGAAGAAAATAGGTACCTATATATGCCTACCTAAGATTATGCAGAGAGGGAAGGACGGCCACGCGGGATAAATATTCGCCTTTGTAATCGATTAAAAAAAGTCGTCGATATATTTGGAATACCTTCTTAAAGAGAAAAACGTGGGGCACAGCCAGTAAATACCACTCGCACAAGTAGACAATCGGGATGAATTTCGCTAATTTCGTTAAATTGTAAATGGGATTCACAGTAATTTAATTCCTTAGCTATCATAGAAGGCCTATCCCATTTCACATGCACTGTGATTTAATTCCTTAACTATCATAGAAGGCCTATCCCATTTCACATGCACTGTGATTTAATTCCTTAACTATCATAGAAGGCCTATCCCATTTCCAATTCACTGTAATTAGCTGTTAATTCGAACAGATTGTCTACTCGTATTATTTACTGGCTGCGTCCCAAGTTTTTCTCCACAAGTAGGTACTTATTCTAAATACATCCACAGCCAATAACGATCCTCCTTCAAAATTGTAGAAGAGCTTAAAAAATTATTTTACACTTTTTAGTCTGCTTTAAAAACGTTGTATACCTACCTATTTTTTTAAAATGCACAGTCCTGCAGCATTGCTGTAAGAGTGAATTTTCGAAGAAATAATTGGTTTTATGTAAAATATCTCCATTAAAGAACATGATGTCCATGAAGTATCAACCACGTTTGTTCATCTTCAATGTGCTCCAGTTTGAGAGCGGATGAAGATATAGCTATTCTGACTTAACCATCTTATTCAGCGTGTAAAAAACCTTTAAAATGAGGTGTCACTTGTCAGACTTTCATGTTTTGGGTGACCTTCCACCCCTAAACTACCTACTCACCAAAACCCCCCTCAGCGTTTGGACATTTCAACGCTGAACATGACGGTGAAGTCAGAACTGCGATATCGCATTCCGTCATCAGATTGGAGTAGACTAACCATGAAGAATGTATCAAAAATCAACCAGGTTTCTTCATCTTCAAAGTACTCAAGCTTGAGAACGAAATAAGGTATCGCAATTCTGACGTTACGATCGAGTAAAAACCTTTAAAATGAGGTATCACTTGCCAGGCTTTCATTGTTTGAGTGAGTAGAGGCGTTTTACCGTAACACTGTCCAATTTTCGTCTGTTTACGGTCAGAATTTCCCCCACTTCTGGTTCGAATTTTGAAATTTGGACTTCACCATCGAAAAGGCCGGTTCCAAAATGAGGGGGTTCCGTAAAAACCCCATTTTCGTAAACATTGGACTTGAGGCGTTTTTATTTAGAGATTTTTCCTCTTCCCCTAACACGGCCAATTTGCTAATATTGGGGAAACAATAATCGTTAATTTTAATTTTATATTGAAATTATGTAAGAATGATTTATTTTGGTTTGTACTTTATGAACAAATAAAATAAAAATAAAACTAATTAACTTGTAATTCTGTTGGACAAGTGTGGATGTGGTTCAGGTGTTTCGACGTGGGTTTTGGTTGTGCTAAGTGTTAAGTGCTAAGTGTTGGGTCTTACGTTAGTTGAGGAGTTGAGAGGGTTTCGCGTGAGGTTCTCGAGTTCTCGAAAGTACCTATCGCTTCTCGATGAAACGCCGAAAACGGGTCGAATCGTCGATATTTGCGAGTCGAGAACTTCCCGGAGAAAAGTGGCCGCCGCCCCAAATTACACGTAATGAGCGGGACGAAATACGACGACTACTTTCAATTTCGACGCTCCGCCGAAGGTATCAGGTGTAAAAGGGGCGGCGAGGGGCGGCGGGGGCGGCGAGGAAGAGGGTTATTTCGTGGGGCGAAGGCCCGTAGATGCTGTGGTCAGAATGATTGTTGGGTGTGCCGCCCCCGTGACGTCAGAGCCTGGAAGCCATAGCAACGATGTTACCCTCGCCCTCTTCCCCGGGGAGGGGCAACACGGCCACCCCCCCCCCCCCCCACCCCTCACAACATCCCCAACCCTTTCCCGTCGTGTCATAAAACATAATCCCTCGGTCCTCGTTCCCATCTACGGCGTTTCCCACCCCCGCACGTCGTACGTCCTGTTCGAGCCCTGAAATCCATCCCCCCGCTGTCCCTGAACTCCGTCCCGTTCTTTTAGGGTTCTTCCTCTCTAAGAAACACCCCCCCCACCACCACCACCAACCGCCCTCTTTCCTTTCTCCTCACAACTATTCAGTTTCTGACGAATTGCCAAAAACGCCATTTCTCTTCTTCATGTTCACAGAAAAATAATCAAGTTTGCTACCGTCAGATAAATAAAACATTCAGTAAAAATTTAAACCTATTTCCACTCGATTGAATTTGAGATACCCAAATTTTCCGGGGTTCTTTCAGGGTATAAAAATGATATCTTGGCATTTTGTACAGCAAAGCGTATCTTTTTTATCAGTTTTTATCAGTTAAGCGCACAGATCGCACCTGGCTATACATCTAGGGTAACCCATACAGTAATGGGACACCGTATAGTAATGGGACGCTCCACGTTTGAATTGCTTAATTAAGGCTTCAATGCATCAGTTTTCCACGAGATTTGTACGGATGGTGCCTCCACTATTTACCTCTACATCATCAGCTGTTTGGACGCCGAGTTGCCAGCTGAACGGCTCTTCCATTGACATCATCACTGTGGCTCGGGGAATCAGTAGAAAAATATCACTTTTCTCTAAGGGAACACTGTCTACGGCTAAGAATCTGTGCACTACAATTTCCATCCGTTTTCGACTTTCCTGGTAAATATGTGTTCTTTAGAGGTTTCTTTACAATTCGCACTAGTTTTTGTGTGCTTATGCTCATTATAGACTTACTTATGAGCTTGTCCCTTAACTGTATGCTAAATTATACGGTATTACAGTAATGGGACACCCGTCCCATTACTAGATTTTTTCACCATTCAAAACCAGCTCGTTTTAATAATTCACTAGAGAGTAATTTTCATTTGGAGTATGCGTGTATAAGAAATTTGAAGCTAAAATAAATCTACACAGTAATGGACCTAGGTGTCCCATTACTATATTTTTGTCTTGTCCCATTACTAACATTCTTCCTTTTTCAACCTGTTTCCTTTCGATTTTCTCAACAGAAATGCCGAACCCACCTCAATTTTCAAACGAGGCTTTGGCAAAAGCCATGGACGATGTGCGAGAAGGCAAACTTTCGTTGAGGGCAGCTGCCAAAACGTACGGCGTTTCAAAATCTACATTGTCGCGTCATTTGAAAAACCCTCCCACCAAAAGGAGTTTCGGCCCTGCTCCAATTTTGACAGAAGAAGAAGAAGCTGAATTGGTAAGGTGGATTTTTGAAATGGGGAAAAGAGGCTTTCCACGAAGAATGGAGGATGTGCGCTTGAGCGTGAAAAAATTTCTTGATCAAAACCCTCGGGTTAATCCTTTTAGAGATAATTTGCCGGGAGATGGATGGGCTAAATCATTTTTAAAACGACACCCAAAAGTCGTTTTACGGTGTAGTGAAGGTGTTACTGCAGCCAGCGCTTCAGTAAGCGAGGAAAATATAAGGGGCTGGTTTAAAGAGATCCACGACTACTTATCTGCTAAGGAGCTTCTTGGAGCTCTGGAGAATCCTACGAGGCTGTTCAATGCTGATGAGTCAGGGTTTAGCTTGTGCCCTGAAACTGGCAAAGTTCTTGCGGAAAAAGGTTCAAAAAATGTATATTCCGTCGAAGCAACTTCCACTAAAGATAGCCTTACAGTTCTATACTGTTTGAGTGCCTCAGGAAATGCATGCCCTCCATTCATCGTTTACCCATACAAACGCATGCCAGACAGGGTGGCGCTCTCCATCCCTCGAAACTGGGGGTATGATAAAAGTGATAAGGGATGGATGACCACAGAAGTGTTCAAGAGTTTCATAAGAAACGTTTTCGACCCTCACTTCGATAAACATAATATTGAACGACCAGTGATTTTGTTCGTTGATGGACATAAGTCTCGTCCTTTAAAATGTGCTTGGAAGAAGGCGGTTAGAGAGTGGTGTAGTGAAAATGAAAACCAAGTTGTCAACAAGCAAACGTTTGCTCGGGTACTGAAAAGAGCCATCGAGATTTTCGAAAAACCTGAGATTCTCAAGAACGGTTTCAAAGCTACGGGCCTATTCCCATTCACACCCGATACGATTGACTTCAGCAAATGCTTGGGTGAGAACGCCTCAGGTAATTCATCCTCGTCAAGTGATTTAGATGCGCCTATGACTACCACGCGAAAGGAAGAACTGACAGCTCTCCCAGCTATGAAATTTGTGGATTTTGTTGAATTAGTTGGCCAAAACACTTGGAAGAAGTTGGAGTCGGACGAAATAGGGAGTAGCCCCTATAAAGCTCTCACTAGAATCAAGAATTTTTGGGGTTGTGCAAATGTAGTCAGTTGCTCTCATCCAACTGTAGCTGGGAACAACAAATTTTTGAATCAAAGGGCTTCGGTCGATAAAGAATCTTCAGAAGAAGACAAAGTTGCGGAAAATGTCATTCCACAAGTTCAGGAACATGTATTAAGTCACCTATTTGTGCCTGAACATGAATCTACGAGTTACGTAGAAGAATGTGTCTTAGGGAATAACTTCCAACGAGTGCGAGAAGAAGCCGTAAGTACTTCTGAGGTTGAACCAAAATGTACGGAGGATGATCTCCTAAAAATTCAAGAAGACGTTACCATTCCTAGTACGAGTACGGATATACGCTTCTTCTTGCAAGACATGCCTCCACCTAGGAGGAAAGGGAAACGCAATATTGAACGGTTAACATATGCTGTAACGTCAAATGAGTACAAGCAGAGGTTGAAAAGAAAGGCGCAAGAGAAGGAAAATCAAGAAAAAGAGAAACAAGAGAGGAAGAAAAGAAGACTAGAAATCCGAGAAGAAAAGTTAGCTGGAAAAAAATTGAAACTAGCCACAAGTCACTGCAACAAATGCAAGAAAAATATACGCCAAAATGGACTTCAATGCAGCACCTGTAAGAAACATTTTCACTTACGGTGTGTCCCAAAAACTCACCAGGACCACATTCCTGATATTCAGGATTACCCCCTTTACGTAGAGACCCCTTTGAGACTCGTCCTGGCTTGTCCCTATCAAATAGCAACATTTAATTGTTCATGTTTTTTTTTCTCGTAGATTACTGTTGTGCAACGAACGTCATGCGGTTTTAATGCTCTTGTTACCAATCCCCTATATAAAAACATCAACGCTCCTTACTTCTATTTCCATAATATTCCACAAAATTATTTTTCCGGTATATTATACCGGAAAAATAATTTTGTGGGCGGTTCTGTTACCATGGAGACTGCCAATGACGTCATAAGGAACGTCGACCATAATTATGTCAGAGAAGGTTGTTCTAAATTAGAGGAAACCGGTGCACTTGATCAGGGGAGTGCTCTTACTTGAGGGAATTTTTTAATTGGCGAACCAATTATAAAAGGATTGATTGATTTTGGTTTACGGCGGAATTCATTGATTTTGTGAAAAAATGTTTCGTCTGGTGACTGACCAAAATCATTCGGTCGTCGCAACTTGATATCGTGCCTACAAATTGGGATAAGTACGATGTACGACAGGTTGGGGCAGGTTGTACATATGAAAGGTTGTAAGTCGATATTCCCATGTTGGAAAATAGTGGTCAAATCGGTTCTTGAAAACAAAAGCATCCTAATCTAAACAGTTTGTTGATGTTATTTGATATTACGTTTCAACTTTACTCACCATTAAATGGATATTGGAAGAACAATTCAGTGTCAACTTACCTGAAAATAAGAAGATAAATGTTAATATGCACTGAAAATCAATATGAACATGTCGCCTGCTATACAGAAATAATTTGAATAAATTCATAACCCACTTGAAAGATATTGTTTGACACGTCGTTAACGAATGGATAACGAGATCTTATGAAATCCCTCATGTGGGTGTCATAAAAGTATTATCATTGAGTCGTTGATTTCCAAAAGACGTTTATTCCACTTTTTAAGACAAAAAATGAGTTTTTGGTATCGTTGGATTCCGAATACTCTCAGCTTCAACCGTAACATGGTCTTACGAGTCAAAACTAGTTTGAAATCACGAAAATCAAAAATAGGAGGTTGATACGATTCCAAAACCGGTTAGAACATTGATCACCTGCAGTAGCCATTATCCCGTTCAAAAACACGATATTTTTGTTTTCAGAATTTTCGCGTTATTTTTCATCATAAGACCCTATAAATCCAATCTGATTGCATTGAAAGCACGTAACCGGACCATAACCTGCTCCCGGAAGTAGAAAATTAGTGTTTCTTTCGCCCAAATATAGAGGCCAAAAATAACCCTACTAATCAAAAGCCGTTGAAAATATTCTATTAATAGCTGTTGAAAGGCCCTTATTTACAGCCAATAGAATCCCACTATTAGAAGCCGTTAAAAGCCGTTAAACTTTGAAAGTCGATAAAAACCCACTACGTAAAGCCAACTCAAAAACTCTAGAAATTCTGGACACAACGGTTTGATTAATTAGTATAATTAATTATTATTAATAAACTCGATATCTGAAAACCATGTGCTGTTCGAATCACTTCATGTTGACGACTTTCGATCTGCTCCAATTTTGAGCCCTCATTCTGAACGACCGACTGGTCGTACAAAGCCCCGGATGGATGGTCTTAAAAAATTCTAAATAATAAACTCTATCCAAATGTCAACTAAAAACTACACCGTTATACATAATAATGTTTCAAAATTTCAAAATTCGTTTTGAACCCCTTCCCATTGAGCTAGCGTTATGAAAAGCTTCAAGGATCATCGTAGGGTTGGTCCGCACCCTGAAACCAAATTTCGTAATTTTAGCACAACGCTAATTTTTTTTTTTTAATTCGATTTTTGGGATCTATCTACGTATCTTGAAACGTGAACCCTCAAGTTTTGCGGGGGTGGGGGTATTTTTTTTCTGGGGCGATTCCAATGGTTAATTATCGACGGTAATAAACCAAAACCCTTAAAAAGCTTCAACTAATGGCCGTTAAAAAACTCGACTTTTTAACGGTCATTAATTGGACCGTTAAGAACCCACCACTTAAACTCACCATAAAAAGCCGTTAAAACCCACTAACAAAAGCCGCTGAAAGCCTTGAATTAATAGCAGTTAAAAACCCACTATGTTAAAAAATTCCAACCCATATCTTATACCCGGTAATGCCCCACATCTTAAAACCACTATCAAAAGCCGTAAAAATCCCACAACTTGAAACCGTTAAGAGGCCCATTAATTCCACATTTCAATTTGAAATAACTGATTTTGTACAACAGTAAATTTATTTAATTTTTGGAGGTTTAACGTTGGATTTCATTTCAGTTAAAAATAAAAAATTGTTAATTTTCTACGTCGTGTGGACCATCAGCTACCAGTTTTTCTCGTTTTTCTCAATAAAGGATGCGGACTTCGAATATGAACTAAACAAAAAAGTTTAGGTTTATTCGTATTTAACGTCATATTTATGTCAAACCTCCACAAACACAATCGTGATATTGCGTGAGACTCACTAGTGAACTCGAAGCACGAAGAAAACTTACATTAATTTGGCCTTATCAAGAAATCAACAATTAGCATACATTTTCCTCTTAACGCCAACGGGTTCGCCGAAAATTTGCATTTTTTCAGACTTTCTTTTCGAGCCGTTTTGGTTTGTGCCAAATAAAGTTTTCAGCCGAAACAATTAACGTCGCTATTTTTTAAATTTATTTCGTGAAATGTGTTATGGCGTAGGGTTCGAAATTGAATCGGGATCGTCGGACTGGGGAACCTTCTCCCTCAGCTCTACCTCCCAGTGTCGATGGAGTAGGCCTATTGAGCATAAGCATTCATACTAAATATTCACTGAATGCACCAATAGAGTGGGATTGTTTGATTGATACAAGAGAAAGGTAACAGCTTCTGATTGGATGGTTGACGTGATATTAGGCATTTTAGGAATTCTTTTAGGATTTCAGCGGAAATAGGCAATTATGGCAGTTATAGGCATTTTTGACATTTCATGTCTTTACTTTGGCACATGGACTCGAAAAAGCGTTACAGTTGCTAAGCATTTGTGTTGATTTCTCGAAGTGATTTCTAACGTGGAAACTAACAGCATTTTTGTTGACACGAACCGGTAACAGCCTCTAAACTGGGATGCCACCACTACCATACCACAACTTTGATTGTACCTAACTGTAATAAACAATTTTCAAAGCGTGTTTATAGGAAGTGATATTGATATTTTATTTAAACACCAGGATACAAATAGCACTATAAAGTTGGATACGTTGGGTGCCCATGACGCACCCTTGTGCGTCATGAGCGGTCTGGCCATTAGTGCCCATGACGCACAGTGTGAGTCAAATATTCTCCGTTTTTCAATAAGTTTCAATGAGTTTACAACGGCAGGTAGGTTTTTTCAAAGAATGCAACGTGGTTGGGACAATCTCTGGTACGGAGAAGTAGCGATGGTTCGAAGTTCACTTGTTTCTAGCCCCAACTGTGAAATTCTTGTTGTCTGGCGATCGAATCAGTTCTCTTAGTACAAACCGCGTTGTTTTCTTGATTGTTTCCGTTTCAAGTGATTCGTGGAAAATTTCGGCTAGTAAAACCGTATTGAGTCATGAGGAACTATTACGAATCTTAGAAGAGGACTCTGAAGATGAAGTAGAGTATATAGAGGATGAAGAAGACGTAAGCCTTGATCAGACTGGACAGGTGGGTGATTCCTTACTTTTTCCTTCCACTGTTGATTTTATTTCACCAAGATTTGTAAAAATTCAACTTGTTTCCTGTATTTTTGAAACTTTACATAAATGTGAATAAATATCCAAATAAATATGAAATTTAGTACCTACTTCTTCCTCCTATTTCTAAGTTGACTCACTCTGTGCGTCATGGGCGTTGTAGAACCAGAAAAACTGAAAACCGGTCTAGGGACGCCCAAGACGCACAGTGTGAATCACAATGTGTTGTTGAGGTTACAAACCAGTGGGCAACTGCAGTAATCCCACGTTTGGGTATGGGCACCAAACGTGTGACCGTTCCCCCAGTCAATTTAGCACGGTGTCTAATCAACAACTGACTCGTAAGATTTGGATTCTACGAGCAGAAGATACGAGGTTTTGGCGGCTTTTCAGGGGTTCAGCACTGCTCGTACCGCTACAACTTGAGTACCACGACGAGTTTGGCCTTGTTTTAGCGATGAGCCCCTCAAGACATTACAGTGTGTGATGCCCACAGGCCATGTGTGGGCTCAGACTGAATGGGAAGTCGAGGTGGGCGGTATACGACAGGCTGAGCTGGTTACATTGAACCCGAGCGAGCACTCGAAGGGCGGACCGCCCGCGCCTAATCGATACCCCGCGCAGACCATACTTGATTTCACCATTTCTGCTTCCCCTTCTGTGCCCTTTTGCTTCGGTCTTCCTTTCTTCCTGCAGGAGTGTACAAACGGGAAGAACCGCCGGCAAAGGGAGGAAATCGAAGTACCTACTCCCGCTTTGCCTCCAAATAACAATTCAAGTAGGTCCTCCCCCAACAATCAACTCACACGCCAAAGTCGATTTCGAGGTTACCAAGTTATCTCACCTGAGCAAACATGAGCAAATGAAATGAAAAATACGTTGATTCCGCAATAAATACCACAGTGTGAAGAACATGAACAGCGTAT
Source organism: Stenodema calcarata (assembly GCA_963920205.1). Lineage (NCBI taxonomy): Eukaryota > Metazoa > Arthropoda > Insecta > Hemiptera > Miridae > Stenodema > Stenodema calcarata. The sequence goes on from OY986059.1 coordinate 7,729,067, forward strand.
TTACTTATAGTTGTAATGGATTTCCGTCCGGTTTTCGACCGTAGTATCTATATGGTGTGAGATATTTTGTTTCGAGGTTCGGTCAATGAGAACAATTTTTGGTTCCGACGTTTCGGCCGTTTATTCAGCCATCTTCAGGGCTGTAACAACAGTATGGCAAATTACAGTATGAAGGTTGTTACAGCCCTGAAGATGGCTGAATAAACGGCCGAAACGTCGGAACCAAAAATTGTTCTCATTGACCGAACCTCGAAACAAAATATCTCACACCATATTTACTTATATGTATACACAAAATTATAAAATTTGCTTATTTTAAATAGTGAAACTACCCCACAACAAGGAACGAGGTTCAGTACAGAGTTACCTAATACGTGTAATTATCGAGAGTCAAATCAAAATTAAAAGTCACAAAAAAATTCGAGAAAAAAATCAAAATTAAAAGTCAACCAGTGTTGATCCACATTCAACTCAACATAACATTATGTTGATTCAGGTGTGTAGCATACAAGCTGGAGAACAAATTCTCGCAGATTGCATAGCCTTTGGTAATTAGCGATGTAAGGATTAAATCTGTCCACCTTAATTATTGCAAGTACTGTTTAAGGTCTTGACGCAGCCTTCTGCTCTATTTTGACAAATTTTCTTATACTGATGTCGAGGTAGAGCAGACGGATGCGTCAAGACCTTAGGCAGTACTTGCAATAAATAAGGTAGACAGAAATTCACATGGCGGCTGGTGGACTTTGAGCGAGAGTAGGGAGTATTCATAAAATATTGTTCATGAACATTATTTTGTATAGTGGGACGGAAAGCGTAGTGAGTATAAGTACTAACATTTTTAGCTACATTTCTGAGGGTGTTTGTGGTAAAACATAAGGACCGCTTCGGCATATAACAGAGAGGTCTGGCACGTCTTAAATGCTAAATGCTTAAATGGCTTATGTATGCTTAAGCTAAAAATGCTAAAATATTTAATATTGTGCCTTTTGTGCAGCCTTGAGAGGATTCATAACGGACGGCAATGCACACCCCATGATGAAATCCAAAAACTAATAATAACTTGGCCTTTGGAGAAACTTGGCATTTCACTCGTTATGTAAATGCCAACTTACTACGACTCGTTAGGTAGGTACCTACCACCAACTGTCGATTACTACCTACTCAATGTCAAAAAACAGCAAAAAGCTCCATTTGGTCGAATGCAGAGACCCCTGTGTGAAAAAGTATCACTAAGATGACTCAAAACTCACTATTTTTCATGAAAAAAAACCCCAAGATTTAGCTTTAAAAACACGTTTTTTCGCATTCAAACCTCAAATTCTCTCTTAATTCAACAGCAAAAAACATTTAGATGCGTCCCTTAGAAAGCAAACCTTTTGGCGCATTTGTTAGTATACTCTCACAATTCTGCTATAAGAATTAATAGGAGAACGGAGCGTTTGAAAAACAGGGGATTTTGAGATTTTAACAAAATTCACTTTTCAAACTCCATTTTCACTCCTTAATTCCACCTAAAAAACTTTTGACAGGCATTAAAGAGGCAGGAAATTTAGCGCTCTTTCCATCAGTAGAAATTAAAACACACGAAAAAATCTTAAAATTGGAAAAAGTTGGATTTTGAGTGATTTTTAAAGAATGTTGCGAGACATTTTTTGGTCGGAAATTAAATCTGGAATTCGTAGGAGAGGTATCAGTCAAATAGATATGTATAGCATTTCCAAGTCAACTTTAAGATTTTCCAAACCAAACTCACGTTTTTCCAAACCAAATTCACGATTTTTCAAACCAAATTCACGATTCTTTCAAACCAAATTCAATATTTTCCAAACCAAATTCAAGATTCTCTACGGTTAATAGCACAGATTGTGCCAATTTCGTCAAGGTTCCTCTGAAGGTTCATAGCTGGCAATGACTTCCATTAACATTTTATGTAAGCAGTGTTGTTTTGATAAGTAAGAGGATGTTGTAGGTATTAATTGATTGGATTGTTGGGGTTTAAGAACTTTTGTTTCTTATCCACCAAGGAGAGCATCTCAATTATTCTTTTCTACTAAATTTACAATACGGTTTATTTCCCTGCTTTATTCTCACTTACCAAGTCTTAAATCAAGGTACAAACATTAATAGCTCAGTAAAAGGTAAGTAAATTGATTTGAAAAAAAATCTTGAGTGTGGTTCGGAACATCTTGAATTTGACTTGGAAATGCTCTGCCGTTTTAAAGTAAAACCACTTATCTCCGAATTCGTCAAAATTTGTGAAAAATCGTATGAACCACTGGTCTTGTGGGTTTTCCTACTAATTTGGAGGCAGAACAACTCATCTGTGGTGGTTTGCAAGCAAAACTTTGTGTTGGTCAATTTCAGCCACTTATCGACATTTTATCAACCCAAATCTGGTGACAAGTGGTTTTGCCTCGAAATGCATAAGCGTTTTTCCATAGCAAGTGATTTTTCGCTTCACACCCAATTGGTTTCTCTTGCAAATTACTCGAAACTCGGGACCTGATGTTGAGTTTACATTGTCGAAGGGGAAGAACAACTAAGCTACGATTAATCGAAGCGAATCGATGATTGAATCGATGTCGACATCAGCATGATCGATAGGACCTAACGTTAACATCGAGCGGCAGTACGGATTCGAGCAATGAAGGGGCCAACTGAAAAACCTGAGGCATTTTTCGGACGTCGAAATTTTTGCAGACAAGTGGTTTTTCCTTGAAACGGCAGTGCTAATACATATAGATATTGGTGTCTTTTGGCAGTGAATCCAGGGTGGTCTGAAACGGATTTTGGTATAATAATCATTCAGAAATTCGAGTTTTAAGAGCTTCCTTTTCTTCGAAAATTCGCTAAAAAGAAAGCATTCTTAAATTCACTTGACAATTTTTCTGTATTATAATATACATAATATACATAATATTATTATGTAAATGTGTGAATAAATAATTTATTATTAAAAAAGTTTAATTAGTTGGGAAATACTACAGAACAGGTTAAACAAGTGTTGAGTGGGGGCTGATGGTGATGATGACGCCACAGCCGTAATCTCCCCTTTTTGATCATTATGATTAATTTATCAATCACGCGAAGGACGTTGGACGGATTTCCTAAATGCAGGAACAGCGAGCAAAATATCCTTCTCTTGGTTGGCGATGATGGATCGACCTGTGAGGTGAGGGAGGTGGGAGGGGTGGGAACGGTAGGGGGGACGGTAGGGGGATGGTAGGGGGGGACGGTAGGGGGTCAGTAGGGGGGGGGGGGTTATCTAGTCAGTAACGCCTCGGTCCGAGCTTCCGAAAATGTCACCATTAACGGAAGATGAACGGATGCTACACGAGATAAGCAGGTTGTTGTAGCGAGTTCCCTCGACGCGGTTGTAACAACAGGGGGTTGTTGAAATGGATGGAGGAGGAGTGAAGGGGGGGGGCAGGGTTAACAGAAGAGAGATCACGATGTTGTGGAGGGAGGAGGAGGCTCTGAAGAGAGATCGAGGGGGACGGGAAAAAAAGGGGGGTATGGGTTGAATAAATGTGGGAGAAAAGAGGTGCTGGTGTCCCCCTCCTCCTCCTCCCTCTTCGCCGCTCTCTCGCCATTCTTCATCCCGCCCTCCCTCCCGAGGTCGATACAGACGGACCTGTTGTTATATTTAGGAGGGAAGAGGGTTAACGGAGGAGGAGGGCGAACATCTTGTTTTGTGTCGCTCGTCATTAGGGAGAAAGGGGGCGTCAAAAAGGGGAGCGAGGGGAGGAGACGTTCACAGAAAAGAGATGCGGCGTGATGTGCAGATGAGAGCATCTTCACTATCTCCACGGGGTAGAGATTGCGTCGTGAATCCCGCTCGAGTGTGAGTTATTCGCGTTTTCCTTTGCAAAGTGCTTGGAAACGTTCAAAAACGCTGCACAGTTGGCGATAATCGAAAACAAATCGGGTCGTATCTCGGTCGTTGTAAAACGGAATTTGATCACAGCAGCTCCACGGAGTGTTTCAAATGTTTTAGGAGTGTTTATGATAACACAGTCACACACAACAAAAAAACTGTGCAAATTTTTGACACAATTGTTTATTATCTTCTTTGAGCAGATCACCATAATCCAATTAACGAAATGATAGATGAAACTTTAGCTCAACATCCAAATTTAATTTGTTTAAACAAATAGGTATTGTTTAAACAATTTTACAGTCAGGAAACCGAGTGAATATTGCATTGTCATCCATCAGCGACCCATGTTTAAAATTTAAAGTCTGTAGCTCAACATCCAAATTTAATTTGTTTAAACAAATAGGTATTGTTTAAACAATTTTAATGACAAGAAATCGAGTGAATATTACATTTTCATCAGTTCTGACTTATATTTAAAATTTAAAATCCCTAGCTCATCAAGAACTTGAAAAACAAGTAGTGAAAATTATTATTGATTAGGTATTGTTAGTTATTAATAATGTTTATGAGTTATTTTTAATAATGATTGACAATAATTATTATTTACTATGAATTTACTCGATATCTGAAAACCATGTTCTATTAGAATCTAGACCCGGCTGGCTGCCACATGATTTACCCTCATGTTGACGAATTTTGATTTGTTCGAACTTTGAACCCTCATTGTGAACGAACGGCTGGTCGTACAAAGCTGCGGATGGTCTTAGAATCTTAAAAAAAATAAACTCTATCTAAATATTTACTAAAAACTTTGCATTTTTCGAGATATGAAATTTTCAAAATTTCAAAATTTGTTTTGAACCCTTTAACCGAATGTTATGAAACATTTCAACAATGATTAGCTTTTTTTCTTGGTCGATTGCAAAGGTTCATTATGGACAAATGATAAGCTCCTGATGAGCTGATTGTGCTCTGGAGCTAATCACTTTACTATTTGAACAACACAGCTGAAATTTAAAAGGAGGTTCATGGGGTCTGATGAAGACAAATGACTAACTCTTGATGAGCTGATTGTGCTGTGGAGCTAATTACTCCCATATTCGACCAACACAGCTGAAATTTAAAAGAAGGTTCTTGAGTACTGATGAAGACGAATGACTAACTCTTGATGAGCTGATTGTGCTCTGGAGCTAACCACTCTCGTATTTGACCAACGCAGCTGAAATTAGAAAGAAAGTTCTTGAGGTCTGATGAAGACAACTGACTCGCTCCTGATGAGCTGATTGTGCTCTAGAGCTAATTACTCTCGTATTGGCCCAACATAGCTGAAATTTAAAAGGAGGTTCTTGGGGCCTGATGAAGACGAATGACTGGCTCCTGATTTGCTGAGTGACCCACCAATATGAAGTTTAAAAGGAGCCTCTGGGGTACTGATTATACTAATAACTTTCTCCTGAGGGGGTTAATGTTTGCTTGCTCCTGGAGCTTATTACAGACATATTCGACCAACACAGTTGAAATTTAAAAGGAGGTTCTGGAGGATTCATGAAGACAGATGACCAGCTCCTGATGTGCTGAGTGTGCCCCAAAGCTGTTTTCTTTCTTATTCAACCTGCAAATCGGCCATTTAAAAGAAAACTGTGGGGTCTGATGAAGAGGAATGTTTGACTCCCATTTAGCTGAAATTTGACCTACAAAGATGAAATTTAAAAGGATGCTATGATGAATGCAGTGTAAGTTGGAGCTCTGATTTCATATTGAGTTTGAGGTGATTGCTCGATCAAAATTACTCCACTTACTGCTAATCCATACGATGGGTACTAGGGTGGCAATAGGCCATAAGGGAGACAATTTTTGAACTTGAAAAATGATTTTGGGAAAGTTTTAGGTCGATCGGACAAGAAAAATTGCGTCTCATCGCTTTTGAAGGTTGAAGAAACTTAAAGTTTTTGAAAACTGTTCAATTTTTCTTTTGTCACTCGGGCACCGTTTGGGCTAGAAACCTGTAAGTGGTCTCATTCTGTAGATAAGTTAATTGCAAACAACGTTTTTTCAACACTATTTTCGCTCAACCCAACAGAATTGAGGGTGCACATAAGGCCTGCACAACGTAAATCAAATTGAACTCCATTCTGAACAGTACGCATCGGACTGACCCTTCCATTCCCTAATCATATTCTTGCTGACAAGAAATTCCTTCGTTATAAATACACATATTCATTTCCGATCCCGTTTTTCCAATATCAACTTGATATCGATACAAAGTAGTTGAAATCATCAAATGAAGCCAATAAAAATAATCAAATATACAAGTTAATGAGAACAACTCCTGAATAATTTCTCACAGGTAGATGGTCGTATTGTTGAATGTTTGAAACGCGGAAAATGCCACTCTCTTCTAGTTGGCTGATTGTTTTTCCCCATTACAATATACGTCCAACTCGAAACGTTCTCACCGTGTAATCCATCGTCTGCTCGGAACCACATGTTGCTTCTCTAATTTCTACATAATATTCATCACTTTTCTCTCCACGCAACTCATTAATTGACTTCTGACGTTTACAGGTTTACAGGTTCCTCAAGTACGATGTTGATGCACCGATGCACCTACACTGCCTCAGTCCCCTGATAGTTGTGGGATAGGAATTGGAGATGGGAGATTATCTGTTGGTAAGTTACGATGTGTATGAGGTATGTGAAGTATATGTAAGTCATGTAGGTGTATCTTTTTTATTAAAAGAGAATGCAGAATTTAGACCTATTCGTATTCGACCTACACAGCTAAAATTTGAAAGGAGGCTCTGGGGGACTGATGAAACGAACGAACCGAAAGAGTATCTGTTGGCAACTTACGTGTATATTGAGGGTCTCACGGCAACTACCCACATCGTCATTTCGGCGACTTTTCAGCAGAGCCAAAAAACCATCTGCCAATGACTATGTTTACTGAGTAATTCAGTAAAATAAATCGTGAGATTTTTAGTGATAACTAACTTAGGTACCTAAGAATGGTATGCATAACTCATTTCGGCCAAAAGTGACGATGTGGGGTGTTGCCGTGAGACCCTCGATATTTTGTTTGCATATTTAGAATGTATAATATAGATCGACGTTATTGAATGGAACAACACAAGTCATTCATTGATTGATTTTTGGTTTATTTTAAGACCCCACTGAAGCCCCCCCCCCCCACTTCACCTCACCCTCACTCAATGTTTTTCATTTTCATGTCAAGCTCCAAGGCAAATCATTCGTATGATACAAATATCAAAAACTTTGGAATTGGCCCACACACCCGTATAGTACTACAGTTACTGTAGTAATTAGTCTCAATTTGTATTTAAGCAGCCTAACTAATAGTTTTGGGCTTCGATCTTTCACGTGATGATGATCGCGAGTCTCTAAAATCAACCGTTTCGAGGATATTTAGAGGAAGAAATTTCTGCAAAATAGCAAGTTTATAGCAAGAAATATTAAATATTTCTTCCATACAGAAATTTCAAATTTTGACATTTCTGTGTGGTAAATTGTGCCAAGTGCCCTTGTCCTTCTCATCCAATTTATATTTTTCTTTATAATGACATTATAAAGAAAAATATAAATTGGATGAGAATTGTGTGGTTTAATGAGTGCCAAGATATACTTTAAAATCTGGTCTAAAAAAAACCTTAAGGGGCCCTCACGCTGTCAAAAAGTTTGCTCAACATTTTGAAGATGTCGTGTATGCGCAAAAATGTAGTGTACTTACTGACACATACATGAATATATATATGTTGAAGCGAAATTTGCTGCTGTTGTTATCGAGGTTCGGTCAGGTTTAAATGAATTTCATTTTTTCAACGTTTCGACGATTTATCCAGTGGAGTTGCTCAGTGGAATGTCACAAGTTTGCACCTAAAATAGCACTATGTTCTTGCGAGTGATAATGTTAAAATAGGAAAAACTGTGCCATTTTCTACAACTCACTATTCCTTGAAAAGGACGAAATAAATCGTCGAAACGTTGAAAAAATGAAATTCATTTAAACCTGACCGAACCTCGATAACAACAGCAGCAAATTTCGCTTCAACATATAATATCTACGGTCGATATCAAGAACTCCATGAATATATATAAATATATCAATATAATATATTTATATATTATATAAATCTATAAATATATTTGCTTCAAATTGCTTCCTTTTCTTCGAAAATTCGCTAAAAGGGCAACCAAGCAGAAATGCCAATGTATAAACTTCAACTTTGATTTTATCGAAATTTAGTTTTTTGCGACTGCGTCCCCTCGTGTCGTCAATTGTGCATGTCAGTTTTCGTTAAGATTCACATAAATATCCCGAGGTATTTCAAAGGTTGATATGACGAGTCACAAGCAGTCAGTTGTGTCTGAGTAGGGCGTTAACGAAGGCAGTACGGCACTCGGTGTATACAGTACCGCACGACCGTTCGGTCTTGAATGTAACCGTATTTATAACCGTATCATTGAATTCGTCGATTCGTTTGAAGGTGAAGTGTAGGTATGGAAAATACTTAGGAGACAAATAAATCGTGAAATCAGTCCATGAACGCATGTATGCGTATGTATACACCATTTTTAAAATTCGTTCAATCCTGAAATCAGAAATCAGAAATGGCCTTAAACGAATCAGCGTGAAAAAATCCATGAAAAACACTACTCGGCATTCATTTTCAAACAGGTTTCTATTCAAATAGGTCACAACGGTGCAAATTTCCCCACAACGGTTAAGTATGTTCTGCACAGATCACCCTGTAAGAGAGGTGAGTAATGTCGTGAGAAGCGAGTTGCAAACATGCCTTGAGAGGATCGCGGATTTGTGTGATGATTGGCGAATCTCAATAAACCCTCAAAAGTCGGCAGCCATCTTCTTTACCCTTCGCCGTGAACAACCTTCGGACAACCTCACCTTCCGGGGTGCCCAAATCCCATTCCAGACATCAACCAGATATCTGGGCGTTCATCTGGATCCAAAACTTACATGGGGGGTCCATATCAAATACCTGGTTGGGAAAATACGGGGCAGAACCAGGCAACTGAAGCACTTGCTGGATAAACGGTCAGGACTCCCACTAGTCACAAAAATACTTCTACACCTCACACTAATCAGACCGATATGGCTTTACGCTTGCGAAGATCAGCTGCAAAAACCCATATTGGGTAATAAGATCAAAGTTACGCAAAATCGTGTACTCCGTCTCATAACAGGAGCAGAATGGTACGTCCGAAACAGTACGATCCATCAAGACCTCGACATCACTAACTGGTTTTATAACAGTTTATAGATTTTTCCACACTGAAGCAGATTCGAGAAGCAGATTCATACGATTTCTGTATTGATCGTTTTTTTTTTTCTATTTGAATTTATGCTTTTTGCGCTCTAGATCAGCTGCACATCTTTCTGGGAGCTGAACGAGAAACCGTATTGTGGGTGATATCAACGTTGGCCAAAATTATGCTTAAGGGAGCTTGCGGGGCACCACATGTCTGGCCGCAGCTCTTTAGATTATAACTGGACTCTTCGTGTCGCTTGGCGCAGTCTTCGACTGGCGCAGTCTTCGACTAGTTATGAGGAAGTCAAAGCCACGCATAAGGACCTCATTGCCACGTTAAGCAATCACTGCTACAGCTCGGACGTGCAAAGGGCCATGAACTCCGGGTTTAGTGTCTTATACCGCTCTATTGTGATGTACACGGGTCGTCAAAATTATCTAGGGTTGGGTGGCAACATACAGAGAGAGAGGATAATAGCACAACTCCGCCATTGCTGCTCCTCCAATAACACGGTGCGCTTTTACCACAAACGCAGCAAGTACTCCTGGAAAAGCAACGAGCTGTGCACAGTCTGCAACCTGAAGGTGCCCCACACTCTGGCCCATTTTCTGCTCCACTGCCATCTCCACGCACCTTATAGAGTGTACTACCTGTCTGCCCATCTCGGCCCCCATTTCCCACCGTCGGCTCAACTGGATGATCCCTCTGTGATAGCTCTTCTGGACTTAGGTAACGATCGCAATAAGATCCAGGTCCTTTATCAGTACACGACCCGTTCACTCATGCTGAGGTCCTTTGCCAGGAACGAGTGGTAAAACGGTGCTCACTCCAGAGGTCTCCTCTCAATACCTTTCTCGGCCACGACCGCAGCTCTGGATCAAACTCAGCTGATCAACATAATTTTCACTTTTTTCCTTATACAATCTTTTCTTATACATTTTGGTTTATTATCTTCGATAATGAACCATTGGAATCGCCCAAAGAAAAAATTTTTTTAACCCCCCCTCAAAATATTTTGGTTTACGTTTCAAGATACGTAGATTCAGAAAATCGAATAAAAAAAAATCCGTCCGTCCGCCGTACGCCGTACGCCGTCCGCCGTACGCCGTACGCCGTCCGCCGTCCGCGCCACTTTGCCCAGTTAGCGTTGAGTTAAAATTACGAAATTTTTTTTATGGGTTTCGACCAACCCCACAATGGTCCTCGAAACTTTTCATAACCCTAGGTCAAGGGGAAGGGGTTCAAAACGAATTTTGAAATTTAGAAAATTCCATATCTCGAAAAATTCATATATAACGGTATGTTTTTTTTTCTTGCAGCATTCACAATATGTTAAAAAGAAAAAAACTCAACTATCCAACAAATTCACTGTACTGCCACTCATTTATATTTATATTTATTTTATCCTCAAGCTTATATTTATTTTGCCTGAACTCATTGTAACAATCATATAATGATTTATTACAAATAAATGAATTGAATTGAATTGATATCAACATTTGATGTTTAATATCAATCCCAAATTTAAATTTATTTGAAAATATTTGGTACCTTCAAGGTAGAACGATTGATCAGAAATCGTATGAATCTGCTTCTTGCATACAATAATTATTTCTGCATTGATCGTTCTATCTTGAAGGTACCAAATATTTCCTAATAAATTTATAATGGGGATTTCGTCGCATTTTCTTAACTTGACTAGTTGTGGCGTCGATTGATTACCTCCGAGTACAACGCGTTAGGTCAACCACTAATCAATCGTAAAGCATTCCATTCCGTTACATGTTACTCTAGACCTAACGAATTGTAGGTACAGAACTTCTCCCGAAACAAGACCGGCGACGCCGACTTTACGAACTGGTGCAACGTGATCAAAAGTTTTGATCAAACGGCTCCGAGTTTTGCATTAATTAAAAGGAAGCTGCGGGTCGAATGAAATCACAACGCGGCGCGACCTGTTTCTCGGGCTACCACACCCTCCTACGTCAACCTCGCACACGTTCTTCGAAACGGTTCAAATACCTTCAAATAACTTCAAATACGTCGGGTAATAGTGATGTTACAAGGTGAACCGTAAACGTACATAAACACAGATCGCTATCCTGAAGGCAGAAGTGTATTTAAGCAGGAGGAATGAGGGCGAAAACGTGGGGTGTATTCTGGACGTAGACACCGGTTCTACGTGCAAATTGGTTTCTTCTGCGCAAAATATTTAATATTCTGACTATTTCGGTATTTTGGTTTCATTTAAGACAAATAATAATATTAGTGTGTTAGACAAATAATAGTGTGTTAGTGAAGCAAATAGTAGGAAGTAAGTACACTTTCTTTGGTAGTAGCTACTCAATATTGTAGACTTCTTGTAAACTTCCGCCCAAACGGAACAGCTAAAGCAATCAAACCTGTTGGAGTATCGTCATGAAAATAGTGTTTTTCAGCAACTGCCTGGTGTTCAGCGACTGCCTACTTATAAAACCGACCAATTCGTACTTAATTCGAATATTTTAATCAATGTGGAGGAACACGCAGTAGTAATTGTGCAGGTGGTACGATTGTGTTCCAATTTGAACCAACGATTTTGCAGAAACGGAATTCAGCTATTTCAAGTATTCGGTGACCCAAAAAGTGGTTGATTGTTCGATTTTGAGGGTAGTGGATTTATGGGGTGAATCAAACATGCGGAAGTTGAAAGAGACGCCAGACTGGTGCACTGAGGCGACCTCGTGTACACGTACAAGAAATCCACTGAACGGACTCGCCCTGTACTGAAGTGACGTGAAGTGAAGTGCATTTTTTTGAAATATTGGAGCGATTTGAGGGTCAAATTGTGAGGTTAAAAATGACGAATTTGAAGAGAAGTGTGGAATATTTGGGGTTTTTGTGGAGGTATTAAATATTTTGTTGGGTGTGAAGGGGTTTAGTGGTGTGTGGGAGAAATTGGGTTTTATAGACGGTTTTTGAACGAAAACCGTTTGGGGGTTAAGGGTGGTGGAAAAAGGTTTGAAAAATTGAGGGAAAATGTAGGATTTTGGTGGTAATGAGTGGATTATGGTGGCTTTTTATGAGGAAATATTGTGGTTGGTGTAAATTGACGTGAAAATGTCGTGTACATGAGCGAAATGTGCGGTTGATTTTGTGAAGTCGGTTTGGTTTTTTTGTTCGGCGACGACGAACCGTTTTGGTACATCTACAGTTGAAGGTACGAGTTTTTAGGGTTTACCTGAGTTCTAAGGGTCTTGCGGAGGCATGTCGGGGTTTTCCTACCCTCACACACTGGCACACACTCACGCACACTGGTCGGAAACCCTGGACTCTCTTTGCTCGAAAGTCGACGCCCAAATCGGCCGGAGAGGGTGAATCAATAGCGGTAGTTGAGGGGGCGGCCGCGGCGGAGCGCCACCGTTCGGGTCCCGCCCCCTCGCCGCCCCACTGAAACTCCCCCACCCGCCGCCCTTCGACCACCCCCCCAGCCACTTTTTTTTTTCTTATTCTTTTTCTCTTCTCCCCCCCTCCACCCTCCCCCTCGTAATATCAACATAATACCCTGGGAGTAGGGCATCCCCACTCCCTCCCGCCCTGATGACTCCCCTCGACCGTCCCGCCCTTAAACCTACCCTCACGCTCACCCCTTCCCCTCCCCCTGAAAACTCCCCTATCCACCCCCACTCCACCCCACTTTTCTGCTTTCTTTCCTGAGCTATTTCTCCTACCAGTGATGTTCCTTCGGCCGCACCTTCAAAACTCCCCACCACTTCCCCCACCACTTCACCTCTAAAAAACAGAAATTTCAAGTGGAAATTTTATATAGATATAAAATTTCCACTTGAAATTTCAGCGAATTTTCGAAGAGAAGCTAATCGGTCCAAAGTTTTTAAAAACTCGAATTTCCGAAAAACAATTTACACCAAAATCCATTTCAGACCATCCTAAATTCACTGCCAAAAGTCACCAAAATAATACGAGTATACCGAGGGTCTCACGGCAACTTCCCACATCGTCATTAGGGCGACTTTTCAGCAGGGCCAAAAAACCATCTGCCAATGACTATGTTTACTGAGTAATTCAGAAGAATAAATCGTGAGATTTAATGTTACCTAACTTATACTTAGTTAGGTCGATCCGCTGGGAGAAGACGGTTCGAATGGTATGCATAACTCATTTTGGCCAAAAGTGACGATGTGGGGTGTTGCCGTGTACAGGGTGTCTGGTGTAACCATGTAACAAACTCAGGGAATCGATTTTACAGGTAATTTGCAACAAAAAATGCATCGTAGAGTTTTTCCTTAGTCAACTAAAAATCCGACTTTTTTCACTTTTAAGATTTTTTTCGTCTTCTCGACCTCGTCTCTGTAAAACGGACCTAACTCCCTTAAATTATTTTGTGAAGTGAAATCTAAGGATACCGTTGGAAAGAGCGTTAAATTTCATATCTCTTTGAACCCGACTGGTAAAAAAATTGCGAAATGTAAAAATTTGAAGATTTTCTCAAAATCACCGTTTTTCTTTGGAGGTTTTAGAGGGAGATTTTTTGAGAAAATTGAGTTTGTATAAGAAAAAACGTGTATTTTCAGGCACATTTTCACGCTGAATCGAATGTTGTCATTGTAGTAACATCAATGCAAAATATGAGCTATGAACTATGAACGAAGTACAAATGAACCAGTAAAATGAAGATATTTTTAATAAAACCAGTTATTTCTACTAAAATTCGCTCTTATAGCCATGCTGCATGACTGAAAATATAAATCAAAATTCCAGTCTTCAGTTGGTAATAAAGTCCACTGTTAATTAGGTACTTTTTTCAAGGATTGCCGAGCGATCAGCTACATCACTCGTGTTTTTATCGGCCTTCTATCACTCTAATACACGATGTAGAGATGTAACTCGGAACAACCGTCACCTGTGAGTAACAGTGACGAAAGCTTCAACGTTGATTTCCCGATTTGAAATTAAAGTTTGCGGCAGTTTGTTACTTGAAGAAAGTATTTTCAAAATCAAAGGCCGTATTTCAATCAAATGGCTACCGCCATGACGTCGACTCTGAGATTGACTAAGGTACCTACAAGTGCAACTATTGCTGGCATCAAGTAGTTATCTGACTTGTGGAAGTTATCAAGTAGGGAGTTATCTGCCTTATCGAAGGTATCAAGCGGCCGTATCGAGCACCAAATTTAACAGAGTAGTGCGTCTCAATTTAGACACACCATTTATGCCTGTGATACCTACTAGTGCAAAATTGGTCTGGTTCCTGAAAAATATGTCTGTGATATTCGAACTCGGGTCAAACTTTGTCAGCCTAGGACTGTGCAGCAATGTGCACCACCTGCACGGTGAGATCTCTAGCGTTTTGGGTGAAATCACTTGTTTTGTAGTCGTCTTCTAATTTGGCCTTATTCTTCTTGCCTACCATCCTCTAGAGGGGTCCATTTTAACAAAAGTGTTGAAAAGTGAGGGGGCGGTGTTTTGAAAAGTTGCTAGGTACGACCAAATACAAGACCAATGACAAGGTTGACTCGATCGGACCACAGGAAGGGGTCCCGCAACGCCTCCGGAGTTAGAGACTGCATAAGGCCCCGTACAGCGGTAAATATGCGTTATATGAAAACATTTATTAGAATCAAAGTTGTAGAGGGGATCGAGTTGGTCCTAGAACTCACTTTGAAATGTTAATACCTATCGTCAAATTTTGTCCAAATGGGCATTAGCAGAGTCTTGTACAGGAGTACTTTATTATGGATATTGAGTTGTGAGTATCGTCCCATGAGCCAGTAAAGTTTCCTGAACTTGATGGATCGTCCTTCCTTTTTTTCTTTACGTGCTCTTACCATTTTAACTTGGCATCTCATGTCATGCCTAGGTATTTCGCTGAATTGCATATGGGATGGTAGGTATTTCGATTTTGTACCAGAGGAATTGGTAGTATCTTTGATTCGTGAAGTGGACACGTGTTGAATTTGTTTCATTAAGTTTCGTTCGTCACTTGGCGTTGGCGTCTTCGAGTTTTCCTGCCGATCCCTCTACTGAATCTGCAACACCTAAAATTGCAGTAACATCAGATGATACTGCTATCATTCAGCATGATACTGCTATGATACAGCAGATTCTGCTAACATGGCTACGGTTGTTTCTCCTGTTATTGTCATGTCCTGCGTAAACTGTAGACAGAACAGGGATCCTAAAACACTTCCCTGCGGTACGCCTGCTGTGATTTTCTTGAGTCGTGAATATTGATCTTCTACTTTATTCTGAAATACCTTCCCTTCAGTACTGCTGAGGTAGCATGTCTTGTGTTCGCATACCATCCCTTTATGCCAAACTTTATCAAAGGCCTGTGACACGTCTAGAAATACAGCACTACAAACTAACTTTTCTATGCTCTAGACTTCAGAGCGTCTTCAATGACATCAGTTATCCTGTGGACTTGTTCTATGGTGGAGTGCTTGGCTCTGAATCTAAATTGATGCAGTGGAATCAGGTTTCTGTTTAAGATGATTTCATTAAGCATTGTCTTTAGTAGCTTTTCAAATAGCTTTGAAAGGTCTGGGAGCAGTGAAATAGGTGTATACGCCTTGACATCAGTTGGCTCTTTCCCCGGTTTTAAAATCATAATCATCTCTGCTACCTTCCACGATGAGAGGACATATTTGAGCCAAAAAGCTTCATTTATCAGATACATAGCGTCCGTACCCCTTTTTCAGGCAGTTCTTTAATTACTTGACCCTTAATAAGATTGTATCCTAGCGTTTTTGATGAAACAAAAATTACCAAAAAATCAGACTGGCGCTTTTGGCGTGGTGGTAACCATATCTCCCATGAAAATACAGTCTAGTACCCTGTCAGTAAATACCCCCTGGGCTTAACGAGAACATTTTTGGTGACAGCCAAATTTGGAGCACTTGATTCATTCTACATTTCACAATACCGTTGTTTTGTTTCCGCTTACACCTAAACTTCGGTAAATTACACCAAACATCATCCAAGTGTGATGCTCCAATTCATGTAATTTAAATTTGATTACATTCCCAGAAAGTGATGGAGGCCACCACACCTATGGTCATTTCAGCGAGGGGGAGCGTTGTTGAAAAATGCTCTCCCGCAGTTCCAAGGGCACTGAAGAAAATCAAAAAACTTCAAGAGCACTATCAGGTAAGATGAGCCGATGGAGGGGTACTTTTGGATAAAGAATAAATATCTGCTGAAGGAGACTCCGAATTAGTCCAAATTATTGAACGGCAGAGGGAAAAGTGGCAATCAGCCGGTGATAACACCTTTTCCGCCTTCAGGGACTGGACTAGCCAGAAAAATGGCGCAGTCAGCAATCCATAAAATAGACATTAGGTCGTTTCTGCTGTCGTTTTTTCGTAGTCGACTGAGTTTTAGCTACGAGCTCACGTGTTCTTGACTTGTAGCTGAGATTACCGGGTTCTTCTGGGGAGTGTGGCCGATGTAGCAAACCGCATCCAAATTTTAACTGGCTTATGACCTACTCAACGAATAATTTATTCTGGTCATTTCATCCCTGGCATCGCTACAACCAGTTGAGTAGTTCAAGTTCTCCCTGAAAAAACCTAAAATTACGCTCAAGTTCCTAATATTGCCGTGGAGCGTTCCAGCATCTCCCTCCTCGTAGTAATGCTACTAGTGGATGCGGGTGGATATTAAGACGGATGTAAGCTACGAGTCACTACGAGTATGTCTGCAGACGACCCCGTTATGTACCCTATCCCACTCAACCCTGTACTCTCGATCTTTCACCACTGTTCACACAGTGGCTGACCTTGATCAATCCCCTGAGGCGGAGTAGCAATATGATGGTTCTGGTTAAATTGGGTAGGAGTTGAGAGGTATTGAGAATTCACATTTAAAAGTTTTTAGCGAATTCTCGAAGAAAAGGAAGCTTTTTTTCTCGGTTCAAAAGTTGTAAAAGTCAATTCCCGAAACATTTTCATACTAAATCCGTTCGACCGTCTGTCTGAATTCACTACCGAAATACACCAAAAACCATACGTATGTTTCATTCTGGACGGTAACACTCGAGGAATTGAGATAAAAAGTTCAAATTTGCACAAAAAACCCGTCCTGGCAATCGAGAGGCTGAATTCGTAGATGGGCTGAATCGGGCCACTCTAAATGGAGTTTTAGGGGGGGGGGGGGGGGGCATGCTGCATGACTGGATTTTAAAATGTTTTCATTCAATATTTAGAAATTACAGAAAAAATGTGAGTTGATTCATCAATTCATACATGAGAAACACCACAGCCTTTGAACGCCATTTCCTCAATTATTACCACGCACCATGTCACTTAGGTACCCGTTAGTAAGCTATGTACAGTGGTTGTACCGACCACTTTCATTTATTTATTTATTTTATTTTTTTTTTTTTCAGAACGAAGAAAATAAGAAACCAATATACTTGAAAGGTGGACTGAAAGACCAAATTTTATACCGGCTCACAGTGCTGTTATGTATGGTTGGAGTGGGCCTACAGGGCCATCACTATTACCACATGGCGAAGCCCTCCAGTTAGTCGAATTGACCTGCATCAAATAACTTTCGAGCTTCTTTTTTCCAGGTTCACTCATTATTTAGAGTAATTTTCAGAAAGGTTAATAAAGTTGTCGAAAATGAGTACGAATTTGAACAGTTACAGGTATGTATATCTTTGATTCGTCGTGAAGGTTCTTAGGTATTTTGCTGAAACAGCAGGATTGGAGCTTTCTAGTACACCCTAAGTTTTGTGAGACCGAAAATTGGCTAGTGAGATTCATTGGATTCAATGCATACTTGAGTTAGTGAAATTCTAACCTAGAGCACCCTAATTTCCTCTCCCATTGCCACCCAACCAATGACAATAACCCCTCTATCATCCCAATCAAACGGAAACAAGTTCCTTTGCTCCCTGCATTCTCTCTGGGGTTCAAAGTATTTTTCAAGCCTTGTAAGACTTTTTAAGGGGGCTCTCCGTCTTATTAGCAATTTATTACTCGTATAAAATCTCGTGTGAAATATGTTCAAAGGCAATGCACACATGCGATAAATCGTCGCTTAATTGGCAACACCGGCTGTTTTCGGTCATTTTCGTATTTTTACGGTTTCTAGTGAATTTTTCGCATAACCAACACATTTCGAGGAAATCCAAGGTTCGATAACACTTGCGATTTCACGCATTGCAGACGCAACATAAGCTACCTAAATAAAGTTTTCTCCGTGATCTGGCCTTAGTATACTCGGAGTTCAGAAACTGTCGGAAACCACTAGACACATAACCCGAGGGTGGAGCGAAACGAGCCAGAAAACCCCTCTTCAGGAGAATACAAAGTGGTTTTATGGCTCTCCTGAAAAGCTGTGAAATATGAGATGGCTGGTGTTGCCACTTAAACCGATATTCAAACCAAGTCGACTCGGTATTACTCAGTATCGAAAATATTTTGGGGGAATGGATTTCAGCAGAAAATTATGAAAAGGAGTAGTATGAGTTCAGACGAGAATTATATATTGGTAGAAATAGGGTAACATAAAGTGGAACACAGGTAGGTATTGGTTGGATTCTCGTGGTATCTTACAGAGGCCTGCACACAACGTGAACCATGAAAATAGTCACCAACATCGTTTTGTACCTTGTTAACATTATTAAGAGTGAACAACTTTAGGAGCACATTCTGGGTACGTAACAGTTTTTTCATCAGTAAATTCCAAGTTATGTAGGTACCAACATACTTGTTACGAGTGAGCTACTCTGTGTGATCCGGGTAATTGAACCCCCAGGTAAAATTATTGCAGTGAGTGGTACACATACCCAGTTCTAGAGGCCAAACTCTTTACTTTATGTACCTTTTCTCTCCTTCTCTTGTGTATCTGGAGGCACGAAATTATTGAACTGTACAGTGTATACTAATATTCATCATCCATTTATATAACGCGCAAAGCAACGACCTGCAGGTGGCTATCAGCAATACCCCCCAGCAATACTCGTCCTGGCTAATGTGATACCCATACAGCTGCTGGCTGCAGCAAGGAAGCGGGTGTACGAACGGAAAGGACAGAGACCCCGCGTCTCCAGGGAGGAAAGAGAACGCACAATGACAAGATGGCAGGTAATGTGGACGGGTGAGTTGAGAAGGAGATGGACTGCCCGGTTGGTTCCTGACATCCAGGTATGGATGCAAAGGGGACATGGAGAAGTGAACTATTTCCTGACTCAGTTCCTCTCAGGACATGGACTTTTCTTCGCCTACTTGAACAGAATGGGAAAGGTGGATATCGTGCCGCAGCTGCCGGGATGTGGTGGATGATGCGGTACACACGTTCTTTGGATGCGCGAAATGGGCAGAGGAAATGAGCTGGCTCAAAGAAGCACTGGGCATCACGTCTCCCAATATGTGTGACTTGGAGTAGATCTGGGGAGACGGAGGCTGGCCGGGTTGAAAAGTCGTGGCATGAAGTCAAGGCGTTGGCAGGAAACAGAGAGTGATGGCGAAACTTCGTTGAGGACCTCTTAGGAGTGACAGGAGATAAGTCAAAGTAAGTCAAGTTTACTGGACCTAGCGATCGTGCGCGGCCGGGAGACGCGTCAAGGAAAGTTCTAAATAAAAAGTTGACGATAAGTCTCATAGAATCGAATCCCCATTAATAAAAATATGAGCCCAACAGGAAGCAGGTGATGGCACCACGGAGCAAAAGAGTCCGGAGACTCCAATTTCGTTACTAAAATTTAGTAATGTAACACGTACAATATTCAGTTCAACAATTTCAAGCAGACAGACTCTAGAGAAGAAGAGTACCTACTAGTAGAAACCGTCATGAACACATGAACCATCAGGTAGACGATTAATTTTTCAGCTATGTCTAAGAGATGAAAACCAAAACGTATTTTCGGTAGAAATCACAAAGTTGAACCAACATGAATCCCATCTACATGATAAGTGCACACAACTGCAAATGATTCGTCCAGCAGCGAAAACCAATTTTATATAACAACTCCTGGACACTAAAACGTCTTTGTAATGTCCTATTTGAATAAGGATTAATCATAATAGCACATTTAAAAAAATATATACAAATAATATAATTTAGAAAATTTCTCAAATTTAGTTTAGCAGCTCTCAGGAGTTTGTTTTCACAGGTCTTGCCGCTGGGCGTTGATAATCTAATATTACTTATGTAGAAACTCACGAGAGAAACTACATCTAACAATAAGTGACTCGTGTCAGAAGTACCTAGCTTAAATAGAGATCTATCAGAATGATTGTTTCAACTTCAGCCACATAGAAATGACCCCAAATTTAAACGTACAAAAATTCAATTATTTCCCCACCATAACAAAAAAAAACGCTACCCAGCCATTATTCAGTAAACTTTACCATCTACAAATCTACTTGGCATAAAATCCACTTTCAACGTTTTTTACATCTAATACAGTAATTAAATACCCTAAAACAATATCTTCGATCTTCATAGTACTCTGTAGCCGGAAAATTTCATGGTTTTTTAAATATTCAAATTTCTTTTTAAAGTTACCAAAACCCCCACAGAATTGTATGTTTGATCAAACTACCACTAGCGAAATTTGAACGATTTGAACAGGTTTTTCTTAATTCCACATCATTTGAAAACTATACAGAGGAAGATTTTTTAAGCTGACTAATCGATTTATTTATAAGAGATATAAACCAAGATTGACTGGATAAAAGCCAGAAGGCCTATATAACGTAATTAACGAAGATGAAAAAATGTTTCTCTCGCACACTTGCCATCTTGGTGTTCGTTTTGATTCTATAAAACAATTTAATACGATTGAACTTGGCACACGACATTCAACAAAACTCACGATTAGCTCGTATCCACATTCGATTCGTAAACATGTGCACAAAATAAATCGCAACATTTAATTCTTACAATGTAAGGTCCATTGTTCTGTGTATAAACCCAATGGATAAGCAAATACTTATGGCATTATCAGTTGTTAAAGAAACTCAGTCTCAAAAACTTCAACAGATACTGGTAAGAAAACTGTTGGTAGAATATTGTGGACAACCACACTCGTAATTTAAAGAGTTCATTCGATTATTAGTTTGGACGATTTTAATACGTTATGGAATCACCAATGTCATGAAAATATGAATCATATGCATTATCAAGTTGTTAGATATGGGATTTTCAATGGATTGAGAATTATTACGTAACTATTGATTTAAATTAACACGTGATTCTAGAAATGAGTCCAGCTACCCAGCTAGCACAATTGGTCGTATTTGAACACACCTGAGATCAGAAATTCCGTATATTTACGTAGTAGGGACGTAAGCGACCTCAACTGTATTGTACAGACATCGAGACATCATTCTGGAATACAAGTCAAGACGTCGGAAATATCCACAAGTTTGGTCTGTAAAATCACTTCAGTATCACCACAAGTGGAATAGGAGCTCATTGATGTCAGATGACGTGGAGGAAGCTCAACCCACCGAGGCAGTTTCCGAAAAATATCCTGGTACTAATACTGATTTACTTGAAGCTTCAAGTATAATATATATTATGTATAATATATATATATTATTACGTACATATGATGTACGTTGTTTTGAGACAAATTTAGAGATTGGGTGGGAGCTTCCAACGTTTAGCGAGTCCAACGTTCGCTACTCCAGCTTCAGATCTACTACAGATATTACACATTTTTGTACCTGCCATCTTAAATACGAAAATTCATCATTTTGGTCGTAATAAAATCACTAATACGCCACCCACACGGGTCATCCAAGTTTCGAAACTATTTAAATTCTTTCTGTATAGAACGGAACTTGTTTTTCAGGAGTAACACCATATTCGCAGAGTAGGGTACCACGAAATGTACTGATATTGCTTCTCTTAGAATTGCTACTGCGTTGCAATATAATATGTCATCCCACCATCACGTAAACTCATGTACGTTGAGGACTTGGGAGTCCATAGAGATGTAACTCTTAATTTATTACAATCGGATGGATATTGTATTTTGGGGTATGCGCCTTTGCTTGGCCCACTTAAGAACGTTATCCACGCTCCACCTCATAAAGCCATGAATCCCATCCGTTCTGACGTCACAGAGTAAACCCTCGCTACTGCACATGTTCCTAATGAGAGGTTCTCCGCAAAGCTGTACCTGTTTGTTCAGTAGACTTTTATCTTCAGCTCCCGCCTCAGTTCCTATACATTTTCGCGTAAAATTGCTTCTACTAACGAGCCAAATAAGTGATCATTTCCTGTTGGTAGTGTTATTATTATCGAAAAACTCGAAAATTTTCTGAAAGAAAACACTATTGAACGGAATAACACTCCTATGATAACAACACTACCATCAAGAAATAATCACTTATTTGGGTTCTTAGTAGAAGCCATCTTACGCGAAAATAAAGGCGTACTGAACAAAAGGGTACAGCTTTGCGGGGAACCTCTCATTAGGCACATGCGCAGTAGCGAGGGTTGACTGTGACGTCAGAACGGAAGGGATACATGGATTTATGAGGTGGAGCATGGATAAAGTTCTCAAGTGGGCCAAGCGAAGGCGCAGACCCAAAATAATAGTTATTCCCTTCAGGGGAAAAAACTAGTATAATTACAGAAAAATATACAATGGCAGGTGAACTATACAAGTAACACAAAACCATATGAACCTAATCGCAAAGTGCGACCTCAACCTCGTACCGACCTTGTGCTAGTTGGGTCTCCTGATTTGAGCAGACGAAACAATGGATTTTGACATTTAGATAAAGAAATCAGTCTGCTGCATTTAGATAAGACGTAAGAAACTTATATTATTTACAAACATGGATTAACCACAGGTTTGTTGTAAGAGACGATGAATGTTTAAGAAAATTATGCAGCTAAATTGTGACTTCTACATTGGTCCACAGGTTGATGTTTCGATTTGAGGGGAGGGTGAGACAAGTCAATGAGCAGAACATGTACTATGTTAGGATATACAATTTACAAACGTATATACATTCGTGGTAGGTTGCAATAATCATTAGGCATCCCAAGTCACTCAAGACGGTGACAAATGTGATTATAATTTTCAAATTACACACTTGCGATTTGGTAAGCCATCTAAGCTTTGCTTTATTCTCCATGTCTTGGCATTCTGCCGAACGAAAAGGGGCATTAGGCTGAAACTATACCTATACTATAAACAAATGGGTTGCCTATTTTTATATAAGACAATCTATACTCATCGCTTACCCAGCCCATCCTGGCCAGAGCCACCACTGATTTTGAGCATTATTCAAAAATTTTTGCAACCTTGAAAGACACACTGCATGAATTGTGAGTCTGTAAGGCCCCTTTCACACGGAGAGCTTCACGTCTCTCACTCCCAGGAATGCTCTCAGCACCAAAATGCATTGACCCAATTTGAGTCCACTGGAGCTTTCAGACGAAAAGCCCTCACGTCTTCTGCACTTCGAGCCAGTGAGACACGTTGCCTCCTCGAAGTGCAAAAGGAAGAATGGGGGCTTCCACACAAGGAGTGAAAACGGCTCTCCCTCTCGTTCCCAGTTGACGCTTGAGCTGAATATTAATTTTCACCTTGCCTAGGAGCTCATCAAATAAAGCAAGACATGCGAAAATAATTGAAGAGCTTTTTTTTCATCTCGCCCAAGTTTCGGTAAAGCGTGGCAAAAACTCCTGCTTCATTGCGTTTTTTTGGATAATTACATGTACCCAAAACATTCTTGATCAATGGCGTTTCTGTGGCCGACATTTCTTTTGACGGTAGAGAAGTGCGATTCATTCTACATCTAAGCTCAAGGAGCCAGGAGCTAAAATTGCTTCCCATGTGAATAGGCGGTAGGTATGAGCGAGACGAAGCGCCCCCCCCCCCCCCCCCCGTGTGAAAGGGACCTAACAGTCCAAGAGCGCTTGGCAGTGGGTTGAATTGCAGTGTCTAACCTGATTGTATGCCTTTGAGCTACCTTTTTATTAGTGTGGCAAGTGAGTTCCTTATACTCAATAACATGGTCATGTTCCTCATTCACATACCGCATCAAATGTACAGTTAAGGTCCAATGGCAATACCGACTGACCTTTGATAATGCATAAGTAATTTATTGGGTCTCAAAGATAACTGGTTCTCATGGCCGAGTGGTCTCGATACTTGCGAAGTATGGCATTTCTCTCGTATTTCCACTGTTCACACCGATGGCAAGAGGCTGAACGAGATCATTGTCTTTTGTCGTGGTCCAGAAGGACGTCCTTGCGCGACTTTCTGGAGGTGCCGTAGAGTTTGGAGAGGATGATGCTGATGATGTAGGCTCCGCTTATTGAGAGGACGTGCGGAAGGAAAAAGACGGAGCAGATGTAACGCCATGAGGCTTCAAACGTGAGAAGGCGGAAGAAGATGGCCCAGTAACCCATCAGTGTGATTTTATAAAGATAGCCCGTAACATCCAATATCCCATTAACCTGAAAAATACAACAAAGTATCAGTGAACTGGTGGGGCCAAAGATCAATCAAGCTAAATAGCGTAGTACATCATGTATGAGAACTGTAAACTTACCATGGGACTGTACTCCCAATCCTTTACCCACCGGTAGACTTTGTCTTCAAAGATTAGGTACATTGGTACTGAGCATAGAGTGAAGTAGTAACCAGCATAAAACCCATGCCAGTACGAAGACACTATAAATACGGCCAATATCCTGAAAATTAACAATTCCACATGAGAGCTTTCAAATTAATAACATACCAACAGGGTGAAAAATTACTGTACTTTTACCTGTAGGCTTTGATCGGGAATCTGTGGTAAACGAATTCAGCAAGCCAATACTGCACTGACATATTCCAGTATTTCATTGAAGGGCGGACCCTCCTCTCAAAATCTGCCTTCAACTCGAGGCTGTGAACAGTTGCGTAGCTATAAGCTACCATTTCTCCTGCTCCTTTGTCACTAGCTCTGAAAATAATCAGCAACAATTATATAAATGTTTGAACATATAATTGTTGTTAGAGCTCGTGAATACTGGGAGAAAATGTTCTGCTGTCCTCAGTCGTGTCTGAAACTCATCTTTCTGGCAGAAGCTTTTCTTAGTGATATGCTGGATCTATGTCATTTACCACCTTAATTACAAATCGTTAGGGCATTCATAGTTGAAGAGTCCAGGGGAGAAAGGGGTGATATCCATTGTTTTCGGTTTCGAGTTAAGGTTGGCAACGTGTAGCCGTCAAAGAGTAATTTGACATAAGCTATCAAAACCGGGAAGAAAGAAGGTATCTCACATAGAAATAAAGGATTTAAAATATCATATACTGGGGAGAAAGGGGGTATGCTGGTGGATCACACGTGTCGTACCATTTAATCAGTTCTTATTGCCATCAAAACTGTACAAAAAGCGGCGGCAAATATCAAACGAGAAGTATAGAGACCACGATCACCTTAAACAGTTTTGTAGCTCAATGAAGGCAAGGCAGTATTACGAGGGACTACCTCACTTGAGAAGAAAGAAGGAAGAACGAGTACAAACAATGAATAATAATAAGAAGGAGAAGAAAAAACAATCAGCAATATAAGCAAAAATGGTCAAAGTCAAGTTTTCCCGTTCATTTTTTTATGTCGTGATGGTGTTGGTCAAATTATCGCCCCCTTTCTTCCGTGTTTTGATGGACATCACCCTTTTCTTCCCTGTTAAGTTGGAGTTTTGGGTGAATAAAAGGCTTTAATTGATGGTACGTATTTTATTTTCAATTCCTGAGGTTTTATATGCATTAACTACTAGTTTAGGAACCCACTGGATCATTCAGCAGACATGAAAGACAAACATACTAATTTTGCTGATGTTTCAAACTTTCAAATTCGTTCATCTCGAAATCAGATAAGGTGGATATCACCCCTTTCTCCCCTGGACTCTTCAGTTATAATAAATTAATACAAAACAAAGAGTCGCACAGAAAAGGCCATCGCCTGCATTAAAGGGAAGGTACTATTTGAACTCACATCTGATTGAGGGCCGCATACTCCTTAGAAGGCCCTTTTCCCGGTTTGGGGTCAGTGACAGCTGGATAGCAGCCAAGACCCGCAGAGGCACAAACGCCCTCCGAAAGCCTCAGACCGATATAGATCCTCGTGCGGAACTGCCCAAAAGCCGGAACCGTGTACCAAAGCCTGTACCAAATGCTACAGTCGTTGTAGAATTCGTCGGTGAAGACATACTGAAAACACCATTACACAATCCGTTCTCAGAATCGTCTCAACTGACCACAGCATTGTTACTACATGGTACTTGTAACATACCTCGAATGGCCAGTAATGGTTTAGTAACAAGTGAATCACTCCTAAAACTGGAATGAGCATGAGGCGTCTCATCAGTTCATCTTTGTAACCCGCATGCTTGGCAAATGGGGTGATGAACATGTCGACGAACGTTCGGAACGAGAAATAAGGACCTGAAATCACAATAGTTAGTTAGTTCCTTCTGAATAGCACTAATAAGGGAAAATTCGCAGAGGGAGCGAAAACACACCGTTTTTAGATCACATCATGTATGGCAATTTTAATGTTCGGATTTTCAACGAAAAATCTGAGTAGTTGCGGTTAAGGGAATTCAAGAGCAAATTACATTTTTGGGTTAAAGCAGTGGTGAAGGGAAGAGAGGCGTCACTAGATTAAAGCAAAACGTTGACAATTATAGCAAATCAACTCATACAAGATTTACGATAAAGAACTAAACTCGACATATTCACTCAGTTATGCGTTTGTCGTATTCATTCGACTATTTCAATCACATCTCTATAAGGGTGATTCTCAGTTTACGGGACAATCGCTGGCAGTCCAACTTTTCTTAACATTTTTTTCCGGTATCAGCGTGGTTACCGTGCCTACTTATCGCAATAGTTTATGTTGGTTTATTGTCCTTTTAAATTCCTATAACTGGTCCATGTAAACCTCAAATTTCATTGTCGTGGCCTGTTTCCAGGTCAACTTTTGAACGTTACTCGAACCTCTACCTTCCTTAATGATGGCTTAGCCGGAAAAAGTTGCATATGGGTTAGGGTTAGTTGCATACTTTTGGTATTATCTTTGTGAATTGAGCTCGCAAAGATTTGTCCTTAACTTGTAGTATCATTGTCATGGCTGATCTTGATACTATCGTATTTCCCTCAAAAGAGGAAATTTTAAGTCAATTCAAAGTTCTTTCTGTTATGGCATATCTGATCTTAAAGGAACCGCTGTGTTTTCGCCATCTTCTTCAGTGGGCGCTCATCTATGGAGGACGAACTGGGAATAAAAAGGTGTTTATACACACCTGAAGGATACATCCTTCATACGTCTCATTGTTATGGGTTTGAGAATCAGTGCCTAATGAACTAATTATTAATTTATTCAGTACATTTATGGATAGAGATTCAAGAACCTTAATAATTAAGGTTCTTGAATCTCTATCCATACCTTAATTATTAAGGTTGAAGTCAATTTCTCGTTGTCATGGCGATTTTGTATCTCATTACTGTGGCCACTTCAAATCCCTCGACAATAAGGAAAAACTATGCCAATGAGAAAAATACTTAGAATAGAAGTAACTCTGTATTGAAATGTTTCCTGCACTTTCCCTATTCCATTTTCTCTGGTAGAAGTTGGAATAGGGAAAGATTACGTGGAAATATATTTCCCAATTGATTCCAAAGCTTCCCCAGGTTTGCGGTTCAACGTTCTGTAAATAATTACGAGTAGTGCTGCTGCATTGGTTTTGCAAATGAAAAATGAATTGATACTGTCTCTTTCATTACAGAAAAAAATGGGTCGGACCAAAATGACAGAAGCAGAACGGCTCAAGAAGAAAAGAGAAACGGAAAGGAAGAGATTGTCGTAGTCTACACAATTTTAAAAACTCATTTTTGAGGATAGAAAAGACATTCGTGCGTAATGGCTCATCACAGTGCTTTTAGAATGATTCCTAAAAATATACTTGAAAAAATGTAGAAGAGCAAAAAAAATATTGAAATTCCAAACCTTCGATTGTCCCTTGAACTGAGAATCACCCACAATACAGCGATAAGCAATGTGTGTTTGGAGGTGCCAATGCTACACAAAGACTAGTTTCAAATAATTCACATGTGTGACAATCCTACGTAAACTCTCATCGTGTCGGTAACAAAACAATAAAATCGTACTTGAGGTTATTCACAAACCTGTTATAATTCCAGAATAACAGTATGCATAGTGGAACACGTCTGCAAATGAAGGTTTTGGGATTCTCCTGAACAGGAATTCCGGGTCATTTTTCCCCTTTAGCTCACCTTCAATGGTGTCTTTGAGTTCAAATGCCATTCCTACAAGCTGCAAAACAAGTTGAGAAAATCACGGATTTATAAGGATTTTGTGGCTACGCTAGTGTAGAATTACAGGCTTATACAAATTATGCACGTTTAATAACACAAACAGAAACACCATGCAAAGAGCACACTTGTAATTGAGGCGAGTAGTTTCAAAACAGGTTCAACCCATATTTTTTCTATTTATACTTTTTTCATTTGTTGCAAGTTCATGCAGGTATGTTTTACAGAAGTATATCCTATTTCATTTCATTTTTCATTGTTGTTTATGTGATATACAGAGTCATTCATGTTTCCTTCTATTTCAAATTGAAACTGATCGTCTTCACAGAATGAACAGAAACCCCCAAAACTGGAAGAAATCAAAGGAGAAACTTCAGAGGCATATTGATCATGATAAGTGCTTCAAAATCTACGACCTGCTCAAGGAAAGTTCACCCTTTACATTAATGGATCGGAATTATTGCTGTTTTATTTAGGTACGCCAGCCCTCGAATTCTCTCTCGCACTGTCTGCTGTCATCACAAGAAAATGAAAAATAGCATTCTCCGGGAAGGAAGTGAAAACTCGTGACATCGACCAGTTTCAATGCAAGTTTCACTCAAACGAAACCAAGATCTCCAGGACAATTTCATTAAGAAATAAGTCGAAGGCAAGCCAAAAGCTCGTAAGCGTCTTGTAAACAGTAATCGTGAGTTATACCCTTATACGTGAACAGTGACATCGCTCAGAATTACAAACCTGTCGGAGTTCCTATAAATCCAGCGAAAATCACGGACGTGAAAAATCTATTGAAGGATTTTAGAGTTCTACGGAGACGTAGTGAACAATCCCAACGCAGAGGACCCAGGGGATGAAAACATTGATGCATCTGAGTCATTGCCCAGTCAATCATAGTCTTATGCTTGACTTTCTTAAAGAGCGTTAAATTCTGCGTCGATGAACCTCAGAAACATTAAATTCGGTCCAGCAGTTTGGCCACCTGACGTTCAAAGATTGGCTAAGCTGCGGTAAGTCGCAGGTCTCTTTTGGCTATAGCTCCGATCAAACATTTCTTATTTCCGTCTGAAAGCTAGTTAACTTTACATTCAGACCTCATAATATATTATATTATATGAAATGTTAATCAAGTCCCTTTTTGGCAGAGCTCTATCTCGTTTCCTACTTTGGTCTACGGAATTCTACTACCACTAAAATTGTAGGGAATTTTATGTTCTTTAAAAAAGGAATAAAAAAAGGCTGTTTTTCGCCAAAAAGGCTGCATAACTGCTTTTTTGGCCAAAAACTAAAACTAGTGCAAAATTTTCGCCGATTTCCGAGCACCAAAAATTAGCAGACTGTTTTCAGGGTTGCAAATTTAGATACACCTAAAAACATATCAAAAAAATCGTAGATACATGCGCAAATGCAAAGTTTGATGTCTTTATTGACTGGGCAGTCAGCTTACTTACGTAAGTACATGTACATCTAAGAAACGTTTCGAAGAAAGGAATCAACCATTTTTCAACCATGAACTTGATTTTTTTCCCCTTTTTATTAAACGTTCTTTGTTTAATGTGATTTTTTCGGCTTTTTGTAGAATAAAGAAACTTGCAAATGTTTATATTCGTTGTATAATACAAAAATTCTTTTTTACAACCTACAAGCTTGTTGTATAAATACTGAAAATGATGAGATTTGCGACACAGATAAGTAGTAGAATTTTAGAGGATACTCTTAAGTAATATGCAAGAAAGATACGTCAAACTACCCAAATTTCAACCAAACCGGCTCAATCCAAACATTTGATTTTGAATTTTAGAAAACTTTGATCGTTAGAAAACTCAACACTTGGCCTACTACACTCAAGGACCCCCAGCCTAAGCAATGACATCAAATTAACATGGCTAAAATAGAGTGTTTCGCGGAGAATCGTTTTTTGTGTTTCCTGAAACATTTGTAAGTTTGGATTGAGCCGATTTTGAAACTACTCGCCTCAATAGGTGTTGATGTTCATGAACTTCCTCTCTACAAAATAATATTGTGTAGGTAAGTATATCACAACACCATAGTGGGGTTGTCAAACTCACCTTGAGAGTTAGGATCATCTGGATGAGATTCGTATGCCCTCCATGGTACTGTAGACCGAATGAAGGAGCGAAACGGAAGAAAAACAGGTAAGCGAATGAGAATGTGAAGCTGATGATATGCATGACCCTGGAAAAATTGCTCGGTTAAAACAATTGTTTACGTCCGATATTTTACAAAAACTAACTGCGACAATGGTGAAGTTTAATGGAAAAACGGGTATATAATAGAAACCTATCAGAGCGTGGAGGTGTAACTTTCTACAATTTCTTTTTAATTTTCTGGGTAGATCATTCTAGTGGCCGTGCAGCCACTCTACGATTGCCTCAAGTACTGACTTCTATTTCCTTCCAACCCTAGTTTCCTAATCCAGAATCGTACAAGTTGTTCCAGGAAAATTTATCGCTATTCCAAGCGTCAAAGTTTCAATATACTCGTCGTACATCACAGGGTAAAAATGTTCACCAAAGACGTGCATTAGGCGTGCTTATTACTGGGAAAAGTAACTTACTTGTAACTCGCAGTTGTTACGAGGATAGCATGAAATAATGTGAGGATTATTGAATGGTAAATGGCGTTTCCAGACACAATGAGAGCGATGAGAAACCCAACCACTGTGGACGTCCATTTTTTGGCGACGGGGTCGCGGATTTGTCGAAAAAAGGTACCAAACCCTAGAGAGAAGAATAGTAAAGAGAGATAAACGACATCGTCCCAATCCATGGCATCTACGATGGAAAATCACCAGTTCGTTCGAGGGCAACTGAAGTTCAAATATTCGACATCTGGAGAACACCACGGATCGTTTCAACGACCGATATCAAAAATTGCCTTTAAATTGAAAGCAATGAACGGATCATAATTAACTTTGAATACAATCGCAACCTTCGGCAGTTTTCCCACCACTATTCTCTCGTCCCACTCCAACACAACGCACCACGAATTTCTCACGAGAATTTGCTTATCAACAGAATAACACGGTTATCACCAACAAGGCATAACAATGCAGGTTGCCTCAATCCATCTCACATCCATGTCTGAAACATCCCATGGAAGAAGAAAGGTTCTTCCATGGAAACCTCCTTTATGTTTATGCCTGTGACGTCATCAGTTACATCACCAAACGTTATCACTCTCGGCATTGTAATCAATCTATTTTTTAGAGGTTTTTTAGTCCAATGCGTATCATTTCATGCAAATTTACAGATTGTTGTTTCCCTTGTCCATTGAACACTCGTGCTCCGTTCTGATCACTCGCCGGGTCTAGTCCATGTGCAGTAGTTCTATTAAACCTTCATAAGTAAATTTTGAATCGTTAACAACCATGGAAAGCAGCTACCGGTCACCTTTTTCTACCAGGTACTCATCCAAAGAGATGCAGTACAATTTCAGCGATAGAAATAAATTTTTGACTTGGAGAAAACTCTGGATCTACTTGGCTCAGGCGGAACAGGTTCGTGGTTGAATTTAATTAAAATGAGCTTTCATAGTTGGATTAGTCGCCTTAACGTGTTTTTAGAATATTTGGCTCGAATTGACAAGAAGAGGTACTTACCTGACTGATTTCAGTTTGTCTTTTTAGAGACATGCCTTACATTTTACTGACACCTACTTACTGACTAGTAGGTAGAATCTGTGTGAACTTGGGAAGTTTTCAATTTTGGGTCACTATTGAGGGTTGATTACGAGTTTGTTACGTAAGAGTGATGCTGTGGTCATTATTTCATCAAGAAGTGAGAAAGCATTAGATCGTTAATACGTACCACTATTGCCTATTGACGAGAAAACTAAGTTCGAAATTTAGGTACCTACTTAGTATTCAAATATCTAAGTTCGAAATTTAGGTACCTACTAAATATCTAAGTTCGAAATTTAGGTACCTACTTAGTATTCAAATATCTACGTCTCTACAAAGTCCTACTGATGAAATAATGAAAATGTCATTCCCAAACAAATATAATCAAACCTAAAACAGGCACCGATATAGAATCGCCTCCTAAGTATTCTCAACATAAAGATGCAGAAACATACAGTTGAAGACACTACAATCACCTAACGATTCGACTTAGCTTAAATTCAAGTATCCTCATGATCATTTTTGGAGTGTCTAGAGTCAAAATTCGTACGTGTCTTCTAAATTATTGACCATATTCTTCCAACTGGGATCTTATTGACTTTTTACAATCGTACAAGGGTTGTACCTACAGACTGGAATTTAATAAGCTAATATTTGCTTTTGTGTTGTACCCTCTGACCATTCGTGTGCATTACATAAGAAATTATTACGTAATTTATATCTTACGGTGTTAGTTTCATAATCTATACTATTATTCGTTATTTTTTCTCTCTGACAGATGATAACTCGGACCCCCGGAGTTTTTCTTTCCTATCGATTTGAAATCTTCTTCGGTTATTTTCGTGTTTGTTACGGGTGACCCTGCATGATTTTACTAATCTGTAGAGGCGAACTTGTAAGCTACTATACGACAATCTAGAATATCAGAAGGATTTCGTCATATCTGGATATCAGTCAGTAGTGCACAATAGAGCAGGGGTAGGGAACGCTTTCTACGAGCTCCCAAATCTTTCTGAACTTCTGCATTTTGAAAAACATTTTAATATTCTAAAAATTAATAAACATTTCAAACTAAACCATTTTTGGATTGCATTAAATAAGTTGAGGAGTGATCTATCAAAAGTTAACATATCCACTTTTTGGAAAAACTCATTTTTTGGCATTTTTTGTATCTTTTAGATGGGCTTGATTGAACCCGAGGCTCTAGCACTCCAAACGGAAAAAACCTAGTTCATTTTAAACTTGAAATCTTGCTTTTCAATCAAAAGGTGACATATCCATTCCCTATAGTTTTTCTGGAAATTTTGATCAAAAGGAAACATTTGCCGGTGTGCCCTATAATTTTTTTCAAAAGGGCACATGTCCTAAACTTCCGAGATGCCACCGGCGATTGAGTTTTGTGTTCAGAGTTAATTGCAGGTCCGCTAGGTTAGCATACTTGGATTTGGTGATGTGAGGTGAATTATTGGCATTGTGAAGGAAATTTTAGGTATCAACATTCAGCTTTTCGTTCAAAAGGGGGCGTAACACCGATTTTCCATCAAAATGGAACGTATCCAAATTTAAAATGGCGGTTTCTCCCAGAGTTTTAGATATAAATATTTCGAGGGTGAAGTGGCAACAAGACCTACCTCAAATGAGGCTGAACAACACGGCCTATCTTAGATAGGGCTGGTCAACATGGCCTACCTCAAATAGGTAGTACAGAATAACGTGGCCTAACTGACATTTTTGAGCATATTGGCTTTTTTAATCGGCGGGATTCAAATTAAAATTATTCATCATCACGTAAGTTGTCTTTATAGTATATTGGCACCCAGAAGTGTCTATAGTTGCAAACATTCACGTATATGTTCCCAAATGTTAAAAAAGAACAGTTTTTTGTGTCTCCTGTAAAATTAAAAAAAAAAACCTTCTTGTTGTACAGCACCATTTGAGGTAGGCCATGTTGGCCAGCCCTATCTCAGGTAGGCCATGTTGACCAGCCCCTTCTGAGTTCGGCCTTGCCACTTCACCCTCGATTTCATATTCTGGGACATACTGGGATACCTTTGTGTTCCAGAAAACACTGGAAAATTATTTGGCGGGTGTCGAAATTCGTTTTTCTTGTCTCTGGAACAATTTTGGATCAATCCTCAAATCTATACACTATCTAACGTAGTATTACCAATGTAAACGTTTTGAGAAACAAGTGCACAGCTCCCTTGCTGGACAGCAACCTTAGCGATTGTTTGCGAGCTGCAGTCGCAAACTGTGAACCCGACGTCAAGCAAATAGTTACCAGCGAAATCCACTGCCAGTAGGTAATTCCCATAAACTCCCAGTAAATCCCATAAATCGCAGTAAATTCCGATTGTGCAACACAAATTACAAGTTATTGGTAGTTTTACTAATAATATTAGTGTCACACTGACTCACCATAATTTTTACCGAATTTTCTTCAATGTTAGTGTCAAATGAAGTCTTCTAAATAATTTTGGGTTTTTAAGTACAGGTTGTATTTGTTTCGAGTAATAACCTTCGAAGGAATAAACTGCCACTTTCCCTATTATTTTGCCCTTCAACGTTTATTTTATGGTGGGGGGGGGGGCCTCTTGTCATGCAGAAAGCCATCCTAAAGGACCTACTCAGAAGGTTCTCCACTGCTGTGTTGTTTGCCGAGGCCAATGTTTTTAGGGGGAAGTGGGTCTAACTCCTGCAATAGCGTCTTTCAAATCGCCACTCACCATGAGGCGCTGGCCCAGCAATGAGCGCAATTTCTGGGTTTTGGATGGTCAGTGGCTCTCGTCCGCTGTACTCCATAGAACTTCCTCATTATCTCCTGCACCGTCCCAACTTCCAAGTTGTGGGGGAGCACAACGTTCCTTACAAACCAAGGGGCGCCACAAATTACCTAGTCGTCCTACCTTGTTTTGATGGATTTGAATTTTGTTTACTGAGGTGGCACATGCCGAGCTCCAGAATTCACATCTATACGCCCAAACCGGTTTACCAGATCCAGCTTGGATTTAGGTTTCAACATTGGCCAAAGCTGGTGTACACGCCGCTTCATCTCGTTCACTACGCGGTGGATGTGTGGCCTCCGGGTAGGTCGGCGGTCCAAAATCAGTCCCAGATACTTGTATTTTTCCGTATTGTTTGGAATAATGAATTCTAGCCAATCATAACGCTACTCCTATACTGTTCCCTTTGCTTAACTATGATAATATCATATCATGGATAATACGCAATCTTTGTTCCACCAAATGTATTTGGACTCCTGTACGTCCTGTTCACCAGCGATATGCCAGAACGAGAGGAGAATACAATAGCAACGTTTGCAGATGACACAGCTGTCCTTGCAGTTGGTGAAACAAATCACGTGACGATTCCCAAGCTCAGAAGATCTATTAAGAAACTCCAAGAATGGACATCAAAATGGAGGATCAAGATGAATGAAGCGAAATCAGTCCATGTCGACTTTACCAATCGTAAGCTCGACTATTTCCCCCTTCATCTCAACGGCAAGACTATACCGCACGCCAATGAAGCTAAATACCTGGGCATGACCCTGGATGCTAAATTGCGCTGGAAGGCGCATGTCAAGAAGAAAAAAGAAGAACTGGTGCTTAAGTTCAGGAAAATGTACTGGTTAATGGGCCGACGCTCAAAAATGTCGATCCAGAACAAATTAACCCTGTACAATCAAGTCCTCAAGCCTGTCTGGACTTACGGAGTGCAGTTGTGGGGCTGCACCGCTCAAAGTAACCGCGATATTATCCAACGTTTCCAAAACAATGTGCTGAGATGTTGTGTGGACGCCTACCGGTACACCAGAAATGTCCGGCTACACAAAGAACTTCGCATACCAACTGTCAATGAAGTCATCAAGGTTCAAGCCATAGCCCATCACAAGCGGTTACAAGTACACGTCAATGAAGAAGCTGTCCAGCTGCTCGACGTTGACGACCTACTCAGACGTCTCAAGAGAAAGAAGCCTCATGACCTGTGGAAGTGAGTGAAGGTGTTCTCGCGATAAGTCCGTTCAGTGAAATCAGTGATCGGTTTAAGTGCACAAAATTGCACTCCTAACTTTCAAAACTATAAGCGGCTTAGTTAAGTATCTAAGTTGTACTACAACCAATTCACATATATGTCAAAAATATGTTGCTAATAAGTTGTTACTTGGTGCAATAAATCATTTGAAAGAAAAAAAAAAAAAAAAAAAAAAAAATGTATTTGGATGTTTCAATAGGTACCTGATTGATTCCTATAATTTCATACTTCCTTCTCTATAATAATGTACATCCAACGATCGTTGTACGTGATCGATTGCAAGGAAGTTAATGTAGTAGATACAGGTTCCACTCACTGAGTTATTTTCAGGCTCATATCAGTAAGATAACACATCTCTTATCTATGTCACCGACCCGTTGTCCCCAATACCTTCTCAGCCTAACCACTCTGTTTCTGGTTCCCCTTTTCGCCTTAGCGGTTTTTCTCACAACGTCCCAATTAACATTAGATCACCTGAATTACTCGGTGTGATTGATTTATACAAACAAAGTTCCCTTATCGTTCTGTGCAGTTGCATAAAAATTAACGACTTGTCTTTGTTACAAATATTTATTTGAAGAAATGTAAAAATATTAACTAATAAATAACAATAAATAAAAACATTTGAGACGATCCACATCGACCATACACATCGATATTATAGAGATGGCGATGAGAGATGTTACTGATAACATTTGTAAGCTATCATTATTGATGAAAAATCTTAACTGAAAATTAACATAAATACATTGGGTTGGTTTTATTTATTGATCCTGCCGTTGGTAAGTTCGCTGTACATTGAGGCTATTTTTCATTAAGAACATAGCACATACAAGAAATCTTTGGACGTGTGATAATCAAGTCTGTATAAATGTACTCGTACCTATTCACTTTAGTAACTAGAAGTAGGTTCGTACATGTTAAGGATATTTTGTCTACATTTGAACTCTAAAGTAGGCTTGTTTTCATGATACAATCAAAAATATGGATTAAAGCTTGATATATGTTTTGGTTCTTAAGACCAGTTAATATTTGCCATGTAGTACTCATGCATGTTTCACTCAATTCATTGATCTTATACCTAAGCGTAGTTTCCCAGATGCAGAGATACTTGCAATAGTTGTAGCCTTTCAGGCTGTGTTCTAGAGAGAGTTAATTTTATGTACAGAGACATTTATAGCATAAAATGCTTTAAGTAGGGTTTATACAAGAAAGAGCATTCATGATTTGTTCTCAAGCGTTCGGTGAGGTTCCAGAAAGGACTATCGAGTCCGCCATGGCACCAGAAATGTCAGAATTCGAGCATTGTCGCTGATGATTATGCACGAAATTGAAGAAAATCGCCGGCGGAGGAGGCGTCGTCATATTTGGGAACTTTCTCACTCAACGAACCTTTGTTCGAAATGCTCTGAAACAGGGTTCGCGAACGATGCTCGTTTCTATGTAATGTTTTACCACTCGCTGCTGCGTTTTTTGTAAAGGTGTAAAAATGCCAAGACCGTATCCAACAAGAAAACGGCTCCTTCTACTACGCACAAGCTTCCAAGGGCGATCCCGACCTGTTTAATCGTGGAAATTGATTGGGCGTGATTGGCGTTTTGGTACCCGCACCAGTAGTGCAGAGCGATGCCTCCAACCCCGATGAACATGATGATTCCCGTTATGTTCATTATGAAGTCCTGTAAACGAAAAATCTCATTGCATTATCGGCATTGGGGAACTGGTGTACAGGTACAGGTGTCGGATTCAAATGAACTCCTTAATAAATATCAGACGTTTTTCAGTTTTGTCGCTGTGGTTCCCTGTAGGGACCTGCATAGCTCTAACCGCCTTTTCTCTTAACTTTGAGCTATGTTCACTTGGAGGTGCAATGCCGGAACCGTGGCAACCGAACAGGAGAGTTAAGCCAAAAATATCTGGACTCTGGAGACTTCGATATAGAATCCATGGCATTCTGTTACAACAATCCATTTTGCGCTGGCCAGTACCAATGCAGAATGCTTTGCTGTGCAGGATTGCCGTCCGGATTAGCTCCTCCTAGTAAACCTAGCTTAATGGTCACAGTTAATGGGCTGTTAACAATTACACATCCCCACACAAAAAAAAAATGAACATGAATTTGCTATCGGAATTTGGCTACCACGTCACAGTTTGTTTTCTAACCTCAAAAAATAGGTGAAAATCAAGGAAAATTCACTCCTGAAAATTAAAAAAAAAATTATCTTCATATCCGAATCCATATGCACTTGTCCATGGACCCATTCAACTTGAATCCTGAAAATCAACTTGATTTTGCTAAAAACTTTTGTCCGCCATATTGGATCCACCATTCTGAATTTTGCAAACCTCTTTTAAGGTTAGAAAAAATCGAAATGGTCTGACACAATTCTAGCGGTGGGTTCAAGTTGAATGGGTCTGTAGAGACGTAAATGTGGATTCGGATATGAAAATAAAGTTTTTTTTTGGGGGGGTCTTCAGGAGTGAATTGAAAACTGAATGAAAACTGTGACGTGATAGCCAAATTCTGATAGCAAATTCGTGTTCAGGAGGCAAAATTACTACGGATAACGTACTTAATATGTTATCCAAATAGGAAAACGTTTGGTTATGAGCATCTTCTCAATCTGACTTGGATTATTGGATTTCTGACTTGGACCAGTACCAAAAGTCCTTGTTTTGGTTGAAACATATGTCAGCCCCACAAGTCAGAAATCCAATAGGTACCTAATTCAAGTCAGATTGAGAAGATGCTCATAACCAAAAATTTTCCTATTTGGATGGCAATAGCCAAAGATCGATTTCAAGTGCTTTGGGCTCACCATCACCCTCCTGAACCCTAGTGGATCATCACGTCATTTCAGACACTCTGACAGTAATCTATTGAATTACACGAGTGTATGATTAGGATTCTGTGTGCAACTGTTACTCTGGAGAATGGTATTGTCACGGCGGGCTATAATGGGCCCGTGGAGGTTCTCACGCTCAACGAGGAGTCATCGTTAGCTTACCGTTGATCCATCTAGACGACCCCTCACTGCAGTCCCGGCCATCCCACTAAAATATAGGCGAAATATTCTAAAATCAGTTCTGTTATTCCTCCACTTCACAACTCGCCCCAATCGTAACAGTATTTACCGCCTCAAAGTTTCTTGATTCCAGCTATTTTGGCAGTCGTTTTTCACTATACGTCCTCAATAAAATATTTCGGGAATTACGCTTAAATGAGTAGGTTTCTCTTTTTTCCCCTGTGATTTCACGATTTAGATTGAGCGTTTAAGGTGAGCGATCAAGGACATCTCCGCCCCACATTCCAAGTCTAGACGTGTCAACGACCTATTATTAGCATAGGACTGGACCTTGTCGATGAATTAACTCAATAATACATGTGATATAATATCCGACCTGTGCGTCACCACAAATGCAGGTGTTGTCAGGTTTATCTTTCGAGTATTTTCGAGGTTTATGGATCGAGTGGTCTTATCTCACAAATCCAATACCATTCACGCCCTCCCACGTACTCACATTCTTTTGAAGCATTAATAAAAGTGACAAGACGTTGGGTAATTTGAAACAGGGTAGTTTTAAATTCCATCTGGTTTGTCTGCAATCAAATTGTAATGTTATTATTTGCTCTTAGTTGTCTCG
Source organism: Stenodema calcarata (assembly GCA_963920205.1). Classification (NCBI taxonomy): domain Eukaryota; kingdom Metazoa; phylum Arthropoda; class Insecta; order Hemiptera; family Miridae; genus Stenodema; species Stenodema calcarata. The sequence continues at coordinate 7,768,865 of OY986059.1, forward strand.
AAAGTGCAAATTTCCCTTTCCAACCACCACCTCCCTGTAAGGAATTAAATTTCAAACACGTACCACAACGCTCGCTTTGTGTTTGGTCGTTCCAAAGCAAAACGCAATTAAGATGACGCCAGTGTAGATGAAATAGCCGACGAAAACTCCTGACGCAATTATCTCGACGTCTGGGTTTTTAACTTCGTTCAGGTTCCACGTTCCTCCGACTCCAAGGAATCCGCTGTTGCCGCCGTAACGGTACATCATTAAGATGATGAAGTCAATCACCTGTCAAATTCGAAGAATTTTGAATGAAACATGTTGAATAAAACGAAGAAACGAAAGAGTTCAACTGAAAGATCTATGCTGCCAAATACTAATTGATGTCCTGTTGCTGGCAAGTTTTTTCCTGCTTTTTTTTTTTTTTTTTTTTTAAAGAAGCACTTGAGATAAGGGCGACCTGCTGACTTTTGACAGATTCGTTATCCCCCAAGCTCTAGCCAATGCCTCATTTCAATTTTTCAATCAATGACGTACTCTGTTCCGTCTAAATTATTGAAGCTACACACCTAGAAGATGTTCAGATTAGATAAGCTCTTTCAGTGGGTTGGAAACACAGTTAATAGATTAGTCACTGAGGAGATCCAAATGATAATAACGAATGGAATGAGCAAGAATCTAGTATTCAAAATGATCAACAGTAGTTTTAATGTTCTGTACTTAACTTGATCTCTATCAAGGCGTCCTCTTATGTAGGTAGGTACAAATGGGTAAAATCGAAATATTTTGACTCACCAATCTGTGCAAATATATTCAAAACGTCAAAATTCAACTCAAAATCATAGACAAACTTACCAATTTGAGAACTTTGATGAAAATTGTAATGATAGTTTCCAACTCCATTTCGCCTGCTCGTCAGTTCGATACACTTGACTAAGTGGGAGCACGATGGCTGGGAGTTTAACGTTAACGATCGTTGCTATCTTATCTTTTGTTCAAGTGACATTACACATTATGTTTCCACGAGCCCAGCCCAAATTTCGAGCTTCCACTATTTGCCTACCTTCCTGTATCTCTTGCGTCCATCTCTTACGTAGTAGAACCTTGTAAAATCGAATCACTTTTGAGAGTTTCCGGTAAAAGGACAGAGTCTCTAAGATGACTTATGCCATGACTCAGAGCGTAAACGGATGTTTTTTAACAACATCAAAAAATCACTTCCTGTGATTAAAGTACCTAACCTGTGGTATAGGCAATAGGGAACGCCAGTGTGTCAGAGAATAATTCTTTGACGGTCAAAAGTCAAAAATTGGTGACTGAGTGAGTCATTTCAAACGAGAAAATTTTTGTTTAACCACCAGATCGAACTGAAGAAAGGCGAATTTGACCGTTTCCCGCTCAACGTGGTCGGACAGAGTTGTAGTTGATACAGCGGCTGATCAGGGCGGGAATTGGTGGCTTTCATGCACCGCTTTTGGGAGCCAATCAGAGAGCGGTATACGGGGCCGGTCTAAGTACTGCTCTCCGATTGGCCTGGGAGGGAGATGACGTACATTGCTTCTTTCTTCCCGCTCATTATGACATTATGACTCCAGAAAAATAAGTACTTCCTTAAAAATGTTTATACCACTGTCTTAATTATTCTGAATGTGAGTTCTTCTCAGGGAATTTTTTTTTTAAAAATCACTGTCATTCTCTATTGTTATAAATGTACCTGTCTGGTCTAGAAATCGCATCCAGCTTGTAAGAAATGTACATGTGAAATGCTTAGGTTAAAGAGGGTCCTACCTGTTCAATTAACAAGCGCATTCTCTCTCTGAACGCACTCAAAAAATTTGAAAACAAGAACTGTTTGTTTTCTTTCAGAAAATGGGCATCGACATTTCCGATGCTCAAATCAAAGAGCTCCAAAAAAACATGGAGAACCTGGATCTAGAGGCGGCGGCCGAAGAAGAGAAGCTCACTCGTCACGATGTGATGGCCCACGTACACGTATACGCCAAACTTTGTCCCCTTGCCGGGCCCATAATTCACTTGGGAGCTACTTCTTGTTATGTTGGGGATAACACAGTGAGTATGCATTTTTTTAGAATTTTTTTTAGTGTACGAATGAAATTAAATGCACTACATTGCCATGCAGCACTTGCTTGTGGCAAAGTTATGACAAGGAACTAACACTCTGCCTGTTCGTAGGACATCATAACTCTCCGGGATGGTCTGAACATTCTCCTCCCGAAATTGGCGACCTGCATTCACTACCTAACCAACTTTGCAGAAAAGTACCGCGACCTGCCAACCCTCGGATTCACCCATCTACAGTGAGTTCAGTTCTTAAAAACTTATTACTTCATTATTAAACATATTTAAGGCTCTTAAAATTGTATTTAAGCACCAGTGATCTAACAACCGTTTTTATATGTCTTTCTCTGGTACTCACTTCGTTACTATTGAATGATTTGCAGACCAGCTCAACTGACAACTGTTGGGAAAAGGGCTTGTCTCTGGCTCCAAGACTTCTTGATGGACGAAAGAGCCCTGTCCAGAGTACTAAGCGATCTTCGGTTCCGTGGTGTCAAAGGAACTACTGGGACGCAAGCCTCCTTCATGACGCTTTTTGATGGTTCGTTAACTTCTTACTCTATACAAGCCAGGGGCGGTTCTAGGGGATGAGATGAAGTGAGGCTCAAGTCAGGGGCATGAGGATAAGCAAGAAAACTGTTGGAGGAGGAGGGGGGGGTGTTGGGTCACAAGATGCATCCATGTGGACGCATCTTAAAGCTTATCACCACCGACGGACCAGTTTTGGTGGAATTCAGTTCAGGATACAGTTCAAAATTTTGCACTATGAAAGGAAAACTGCCTATTGTAGTAAAAATTCTACCTGGGTGATCCAGTTTCAGTGATATTTTAGAAATAGGTGGAGGGTAGCAACACTTGGAATCTGAGGAGTTGAGAATTTCAACAATCAAACTTGGAGGGGTTTCGTTGGAATTAGGTTGCAAATTATAGTCGATTTTTTCTCGAGTTTTAAACTACCTGCTATGGGTTTCAGGTGACGAAAAGAAGGTCAAGGAGCTCGACAAGTTGGTGACCAAAATGGCGGGTTTCGAGTCAGGTTTTGTTGTGTGCGGCCAAACATATCCTCGCAAAGTCGATCTTGAAGTTGTCTCTGCTCTTGCCAGCATGGGTGCCACGACTCACAAGGTACTTCTTGAATAATTGATATATTTTTAAAATACGGATAAAACGAAGAGTTGAACTAATAATTTACCATGTTATAGATGTGTACCGACCTACGGTTATTGGCCAACATGAAAGAAATCGAAGAGCCGTTTGAAAAATCTCAGATTGGCTCAAGCGCGATGGCCTACAAGCGTAATCCAATGAGAAATGAAAGATGCTGCGCTCTTGCCAGGCACCTTATTGCCCTCCACAGCAACGCTGCGAACACAGCTGCTACACAATGGCTGGAGAGGACGCTCGACGACAGTGCAAACAGGTTAGTGGGGTAACAATCTCAGCTAAAAGACTTGAACTTAGTACACTGTGTTATTAGTTCAATACCACAGCCAACATAATAGTGAGTATTATTTGAACATGGAATTTGTGTGTTTGTAGGAGGATCACTTTGGCTGAAACATTTTTGTGTTCTGATGCGTTGCTGATTACATTAATGAATGTTCTGGAGGGTCTTGTTGTGTATCCAAAAGTAATTGAAAAACATATTGCGGAAGAACTACCGTTCATGGCCACGGAAAACATCATAATGGCCGTTGTTCAAGCTGGTGGAGATAGACAGGTGCGTTATTCATTTAGTGATTTCAATCAGTAGGTATTTTTAGTATAGCTTGTGATGGTTTGCTGAGCCCTGTTCTCGAGGTTTTTGTTCGACCGCTCTGGGGTTAGACGGCTGTGGAAACACAGACCGCATATCCCTCTGGGTCGCCATATTCCCTAACATCCCCGGGTTACAGGGAGAACCCAGCAAACTATTCATCACATGGTAGCATAGCGTGGTTGGTAAGTATGTGCTGTCTATGTGCTGTGCGGACTCCTATAGTAGGGATCAAATCCATTTGCGTATGAGCATTTATATTGGCATTATTAAATTTCTTTCTCTCCTCCAATCTTCTACATTCTAATTTTCTATGCCTCTAATATTCATTGGGTAAACTTCTATTTTCAATTTTCTATCCCCTGCCAATATCCATGCTTGTAGGAGCATAGTTCTCCACAAGTAGTAAATTGCACTAGTACCACTACGATGGAGGTTAACCATACCTTGGAGTTTTCCAGTTGATATTCCTGGATTGGAACTCCATACTACTTTCAGTCCCCCTTTTTTCCATCAACAACAACCTGGCATACAGGTGTTGTTTGAAGGTGGGGTGTAATGGTCTGCTGAGTTTGCTTCCTTCCCGTGTTTTTTATTCCACCACGCTGGAGATAGCTAGGTCTGTGAAAGCAGACCAGGATACCTCTCTGGGTGGGCAAACCTGACCTCCCCGGGTTACAAGGGACACTCAGCAAACCATTCATCACAGTATTCAATCGAATTATTGTTTTTCAGGTTTGCCACGAGAAAATCCGAGTTCTCTCCCAAGAAGCTGGAGCCCAAGTTAAAATTCTAGGTCAGAAAAATGACTTGGTTGACCGAATCAAAAAAGACGAGTACTTCAGTGGTATTCTGCCCAACCTCGATAAAATCTTGGATCCCTCAACCTTCATTGGGCGAGCACCTGGCCAGGTTATTAACGATTTACTCCTTATTTTCTAAGGTTAATTTTCTGTTTAGAGATGAAACGTTAAATTCAATGAATTGTCTTCAGGTGTCTGAATTCATCGCTGAAGAAGTGAAACCCGTTTTGAACAAATACGCCGGAAAAATTATCAACAAACCCGTCGTTCTGAAGATTTGATTCAAGGAGAACCACAAGATCACCATCCGCCATCGTGCTTCCGGGTCGAAAATCAGCTGTCCACGATAATGTACAAGTCAAATTAGTTCATATAGAACACTTACCGCTATCACTTGCTGCCATACCGAGGTTTACTGACGTATTTTCTTTCGACTGGTCTTCATCAGGGTAGGCCTTTTTTTGTGGCTTTGAAGATAAGGAGTACAGGTATTGTCACATTTACTGTATTTTGTACGTCCTGTTGATTAATTTGTGTTCTAAATATCGATACTGGAGCACATCCAGGCTTGAGCCGTTTTTATTCAGCTGGTATACTCCTCTTGCTTCCAACAGTCCTCATACAAGTACTATTTTATGTTGGGAATTAAAGCACCAAGATTACATCCTCAATCCTCAAACCCTCATCTAGCATTATATTCTATAAATAATGAAGTTGTAGTGCCTATTTAGCGTTTAATCGTAAAAAATATATTGGCAGCTACATAAATCTTTTTAAATTGTTCCGTAGCACAGAAGGACTGGCCAATTCTTGATTGTTGCCAAATACTTCTTGTGGCCGCTGCTTTGAAAGACTGCAAAAAAATACGTCTGAACTCTTGTGATAAAGCTTCCAGGGACATTGTGTAGGGAGTTCGTACATAGGTACCTTTTGAAATGTTTATTGGTTTAATGGTGAATTTAATGCCTTAGACTTTCAAGTTATTCTCGTTTCTTGTAGTGTGATTCGTAGTTACGGTTCCTTCTAATGCGAATTGTATTGAGCTAGATAAGCCTATTATGGATGAAGACGTTATTGAAACGATACCTATAGGCTCTGCGTACTGGGGCAAGAGGCGGTTGGAAAATTTGAGTCAGATTTTGGAGCTTTGAGTATTTGCATCCAGTCAGCTCAAAGTTGCTCCCTTTCCACAAGATCATCTTTGTTCCCTTCAGAAGTGTGAAAGAAACATTTTCTAGTGAAACTTGTGTTCATAATAGACCAGCCTCCACTCCCTCATCTAAATTGTAATGTGTCAATCTAGCTGGATTTAATCTCTAATGAAATACACTACCAGTTAACCTTGTTATGGCTCTATAATAATTATATGTTAAAGTTCATTGGTCAGCAATGAACTTGTCAATTTCACTTAGTCAACTACTGGGAGAAGTAATTTTATGGTAGGTACGCGGAATTCCATGATTTCCTGACTCACTTGAAATACCTCTAGCTTTTGAAAAACCCCAGTTCTTATTGTTAATGAATTACGCCCTGGATGTCAAATGGTTGAACCTCTTCTCTCGTGTGTCATCAAACTGAGTGCAATTAAAATAAGAACCGGTCCATTTTTCCTTTATTCTCGTTTATTATTTCACCATGTTGCTACATTTTAACAAAAACCAAAAAACAGTTTTTGCTGATCAATGAGCTCCTACAACGATGAACACTCCAACGTAAAAATAATGTAATATTCTCATCAATTCTTCTTGTTGGTTTACTATACTCTATCTACATTAGATTGATGAGCCCTTGTATACAGAACGTTAAAGATTATAATGTATGGATTTTTCTACAACAACTTAATATTAAGATTATATTAACTCAATATTTACTCCTCACGAGTGGGTGTATTTTATTCAACGTAGCAGAGAGAATTTTTTCAATTTGGATTTCGGCTGGATTTCTGCCTCTCAGATCAATCAACAATCTACAAAGCTGCCATTGCTCGTATTATCCGTACTTGTGTATGCGTAAAAGTGAACGAAAACTATGTACCGTTTTCTAATTTAATCATAATTGGGCGTTGAACACCCTGTCACCAGTTATCTACTGTTGATTGATCTGACCTAATTGACACGAAAACTCTGAAAGAAACTTGCTAATTATATGAAACTGCCCTCTTGGATTAATATAGTGAAGAGTAGGTATTTAGTACAAATTACTTTTATGCACACTCATACCTATCCCGTTTCATGTAACCTGTAATTTACTACTGTAGGTAGGTGTTAGGTGTCTTACCTGCTGGTCATTGAACAATTTGATGATAAATGTACTGATATAAAATATGAAGTGTGAATGTTACTAAATTTACTACTTACCAATTCATTAGATTACCCACTACTTATCCAGTTTCTCCTATACCTTTGCACAAGACTCATTAGTGCCATTCTACTCAACATCGTAGGTTTTAGATGCTCGAAGTTATTTTTAATGGTACATCAGTAAGTTAAATCTTGCCAATAGATTTAATTTTGTACTAAAAGTTGGAAACTATAGAATTTTATTCGTGTTTTTGAAGTGAGAAATTTATTTGGTGGTAGTGATGAATCCTCAATGGCCTCCTCTCACGTGAAAAAAGGAAAATCCAAATTATAAGATGGAACAAAACTGTTTGTTTTTCTTCACCCTTACACTTGACATCTTTTGAACGACTAGGAGGTACCTACAAATGTGCAATATTTAGGATCCATTTGTTATGTGGATTTTATTTACATCTAGCAGTGACACGTGGAGATATCAGGGACAAATTGTTGGAAATCAAGTCACATGGAGCCATTATCTCATTTGTGCAACGTTTAGCCAATTCTTCCTGAATCTCAACTTTTGCTGGCTCAATATGCACAACAGAGGAACCTTTAGGGTCAAAATATCCTCAAAGGCTTCAGGTGTTCACAGTTAACTTGTGTGTCATAAAAAGGTACTTTGCTGTTCTTGTGCAGAGCCGACTCGTTGCGGCTATGTATAAGAGCTAACAACCTCTACTGGTGTCCTCGTGTATGTCCAAGTTTCGTTCAATTTTAGCCCACCTCCTCGTCTAAAAACCATTATCTTTGACTTGGAGGCGGCTGATGAGATTATTTTTCTCTTTCTTTATATTATGAGATTATTATTTTAAAAACACTTGATTCCCACCAAAACCCCGAGCCTACAACAACCCATCCTTCGTGGATCATCTCTATGGTCGTCTTTAACAAGAATCCACCACCAAAGTTACCAATAATACAGGCCGTGACAGGGAGGCGGCAAATGACATTATTTTCAAGAACACTTGATTCCCACCAAGCCCCGAGGCTACAACAACCCATCCTACGTGGATCCTCTCTATGGTCGTCCTGAACAAGAACCTACCACTAAAGTTACCAATAATGGATTTTTGCAGATTCGGGGGGACCTGTCGCCGCCCCATGTTATTGGTCACATTGGTGGTGGATTCTTGTTAAGAACGATAATCCAACAGGAAAAACTAATTCTATCACGTTATCTGAGAAAATAATCAGAACTGCTGACTTCACTCTGCGTATTCTATTCTCTACTACTAGCCCCCCCCCCCCCTTCACGTCCATCCTAGATTGTTTGTACAGTTGAGAATCGTGGGTTTTTCTCCTCTCACTCGCTACCGCCTCCTATTACACTCTTGTTTGGACTCGAGGTGTGCCGCGCCCTTGATACTGAAACGCAATACTCGACCTAACGAGTAGAAAGTAGGCGTTCACACCACCTGAGAGCTCACTATATGAATCAAGATACGTTGGAATCTCGTACGTTTAGTTTTAGTACCTACTTGTCTAAAATAACTTCTTATGATGCGACGGTATCTCGACGAAAATTTACCATTTTCTACAAAACTTCGTTATGACAGAAGTCCCGTTGCGTTTGAAAATCCGCGGAAGGTCGATTGTCAGGTGAAGGTAGATAGCAGCACCTGTTCGATCCGGGGGGGCAGGGTTTAGGTGGCTGGGGCTCTTCAAATTCGTGTCATCTGTGTTGGGGTTTCTGTGCGGTTCGGGGCATTATAAGTTACAATGTTGATATTTTAGTTTAAAACCACCGAAACCCGAAGTTTTCTCAAAGTGTTTCCGTTTCCTCCCACGATGGCAAAGATCTCCGTCGTTCAACTAGATATTTTCACGGAACGTCTAACTGTGTTTTGTTGACGTCACAGGTCGTGGAATGCAGGTAACTCGTCCCAGAATGTCTTGATAATACTGAATTTTTTAGGGGCTTCTTCGCGAAGTTTCCCAAAACTCGCGCGATTTCTTTTTCACTGAGCTCTTTTTGACATCAAGCCGTACACAATGGACAGCACTGAGTATGAATTCGTTAGAAACATGACCCTGTTGTTCTTTTTCGAAAGATTGATGGACAAAGGTGGTCCAAGAACATTGCACGACTTGAGTTGCCAATTCGGGGCTAAGGGTTTCACCAAAGAAATGAGACAAATAGCAGGTGGGTCGCAGTCAGGACTAAAGAAATTTCTAGCTCAGTACCCTTCACTGTTTACTGTCGACGGAGACTTTGTGTATATAAATTCATTTTCCGCTGCAACCTCCGACAGTAGCAGTTCAAGCGTTGCCAGTAAACGAGACTACGCTAAAGAAGCCGTAGAATATTTTTCTAATAAACTTCGTCAGTACGGCGAAGGGACCGAAGTCCCCATCAAAAGTCTTCTAGGTCACCGTTCCCAAGCGTCGCCCGAAGTCCGGCACATATCGGGACAGCATATTAGGGAATTCAGAGACTTTCTATGTCGTTATCCTGACGCGTTTATCGTCACTGAAGAAACGGTAATGCTGAAAGAGTACGAAGGTCGAGAACCCAGGCCTTTTCACGAACTGGAGGTCGTTCAGGTGGATTCAGCTGCGACCAACAGGTTGGTGAATTTCTTCAAGCAGTGCATTGATATGAAAGGGCCACTGATCGTTGAGCAGCTGTTTCACCACGTTGAGACTTTTTTCCCTGAAGAGGTTTGGTCCCCGATCTTCAAAACCCCCCAAGACCTGTCGACGTTCTTGAAGATGCACTCGAACCTTTTCAACGTTCAGTCGAACCTTGTGACGAACGTTGCCACGTCCAACAAGACTGTCGAATCCAACAACTACATTGAGAACAAAAGGAACGAAGACAACAATAATTCCACAAACAACAATCATAACATAGAACCAGAACCAGTATCACCCAAAGAAACCACATCCACGACGACGACCAACAACTTACAGAAAATGTCACTCAAACAACGAGTTAACAGTCTCGTAATGAAAACCCTCGCTGACAATACTGAAAAAGACAGAACAGCAGCTGCCATGTCAGTTAACGGAGAAAATTGGAAATCCAAAGTTTTGCAAAACACCAAAGTCGTTGCTAACGTGAAAGAATGCGCCAACCTTGTCGAAGACATCATAAACGCCTGTGATGCGATATCTTTTGATTGTGAAGGAATCAATCTTGGTGTCAAAGGCCAATTGACCTTGTTTCAAATAGGACTGGAGAATGGACTAGCTTACATCTTCGATTTGGTCACTTGCCCCAACCTGGTCGTTGGAGGAGGTCTCCAAAAACTTTTGGAGTCCGAAAAAGTAGTGAAGGTAAAAAGACTGTTTTTGAAAAACCACATTTTAGTTGTGAATCCAATAATTTCAGTACTAACGATCGTGTAATTTTTATTCAGGTTATTCATGATTGCCGGAACGACAGTATTAATCTCTACAACCAGTACGGGATCACTCTTCGTAACGTTTTTGATACACAGGTAATGCTGTGTATTAATTTATTCACATTGCTAAGTACTACCCAAATAAGGGCTAAGATAAGGCAAATGATGTATACTTTTAATAATTAAATAACAGACAGGCAGGCAGGTTCAAATGTTACCTTAAAAATTAAGATTCACGCATCTGTTCATGCCCCTATTTTCCGCACGTTATCTTACTGTATAATTCAAAACCATTCTTTGGTCCTTAATTAATTTCATACCCTTATTTATTAGCCAACCACATAATTCGATTAGCCTCCTTCGGACTTCCACTTGAGCAAAATAGGCTCAGGGGCTCTTAAAGCTAATTTCTATGCTATTCACTCTGTAAAGCTGTCATTTGGTACCGATGTAGCCTCCTTAGGACTTACACTTGAGCAGAATAGGCTCAGGATCAGCTGAGGGGCTCTTAAAGCTAATTTCTATGCTATTCACTCTATGGACCTATAATGTGGTATGTAGCCTCCTTAGACTTACACTTCAGGCAGAATAGGCCCAGAATCAGCTGGAGGGCTCCTAAAGCTTTAGACCAGATCAGATATGTTTCCCAGTAAGGGAGAAATTAAGTAATTTGTATAGTGATAGATGATTCAACTCGAGAAAAAAAGTGTTTTTTCCATCACCAACCTGTCGAATCACCTAAACATTTAACTTTACTTCCCCGCTCATCAATGCTAAATGAACTGTCATTTTGGTTGTGTACTGTTCACTAGACCGATAGGGAAGCATTTCGTCCCAATTGAATCTCTGCTTGTTGACATACAAGGGCTCGAGGAGTCTCAAAGCGTCCTTCCAAGTGTGATGGCCATTGCCTTATTTGAACCTCAAATATATTGATGAATCCTCAAGATTTTTTTTAAAAGTCTCTTGTATTGACTCATATTGCAACCGCAGAATTCAAATTTACTCATTATTTAACCGGACATTGTACAAATAACCCAACGTTGAGAGTATGGTGGCCACAACTTTATTCAAGACATTTTCAGACTTATCAGTCTCCCTCATAATTCATATGTCTTCTATTACAGGCTGCTCACGCAGTTGTGCAGCTACAGTTGACGGGCAAACCCGTGTACAAAGTGAAGAACGTTAGCCTGAACGCCCTGTGCGAGCTGTATGGAGCCCCTGTCAATCCTCATAAAGAGGCTTTGAAAGGGCTCTACAGGAGGGACCAAAGGTACTGGGCCAGGAGACCTCTCACTCGGGATATGCTGCTGTATGCGGCCGCCGATGTCTTGTCTCTGGTCCCTCAAGTATACAACGCTATGCAAAAGTAAGTTCATGTGAACGTACTCATTTATTAACTGTCATGTATAAACCATGTTACGTGGTGCCAACCTGTAGGTACGCATAGTACGCATATTCTCGTGGAAATCCCTTGTTCAAGCTCAAAATGGCGATTCAAAGAGATCGTTTGGACGGAAAACTCCAAAACAAGAGTATTCTTCAAGGGATTTCATGGGGTCAATCAAGGATATCAAAACCACAGTGTCTACTTAGTTCACATCCAACTTGAGGAGACGCTGTTGTCTACTTACTCAGTATTTATTTCATTTTTTGATGCCGAAGGGAGTTGAGGAAAGATTTGGAACCCCTCCTCTGGGAATTGTGTGAAGAGCAAGTCCTGATGCACATCAAGCCGAGCGAAGTCAAGCAGCACAAGAAGCAACGAAAAGTCGAAAGCGAGCTGTCCGACTTACGATCCAAACTCGCCACATCTGCTCACACCGGGCGAAACATAGTTCTGAGCAACAGGGAAATTCGACTGTTGAGGTGAGGTATACTTTTGATTACGATCAAAGTGGTACGCCAAAATTTGCACTCTCACTTCTAGCAACCCCGACAGTTTATCATCCAGTTCGTATTACTCTTGTAGTTAATTTCGGTTATTATTGTTTTAGATATTTGGATCTAACTGAAGACGAAAAAGAGAAGTTGAAAGGATCGTACAAAGTGGCGAGAAAACTTGAAAAGCTTGAAGGAAAAAACAGGTACTACACGATCTTTATGGTACTATCAAACACTAATTATATGTAGTTTTTGTATTGAACGCATATTAAAATTAAATATTGTTCACAGGGAAGGAGAAAACGAAATGTTAAGTCTGGAGAGTTTCAATAGTGGCAAATCTACTTCATCAGAGAATTCTCTTTCAGGTGATTTTTTCAATTCTGTAACATTTACTAGTTCCTCTAAACGAGATGCAATTTTGTTGATGTTCACCAAACCACTATATTACGTGACACAAGGTTACTGCTTATTCACTTATGTAGAGAATTAGTGCCTTGAATGACCGCATTTAAGGTTGAAACCATGACCTGCTCATCTAAGGGCAGATTTCTACGAGCAGTCATCAAGTGGCTTAAACATCCATGAACTTCTTAAAATCAGTCTGAATTCACTATTGAAAGGTTAGCTGATGCTGAGGGATGTTCTGAAGGAATGTATGGCTACCAGTGGTATGCGGCTTCTGATGAACCCTACCCTACCATCCACCAGCTCCATACTTTATACTCTATGAGTTTATAGTCTATAGTTTTAGAATTGGCGGATCGTAGCCAACATCGGAATCCGTTTTTACTCTAAACGTTGATCGTTTGTCGCGCAGGGCAGGCCTGCTGCGTAGTTATTACCAATTCCCGTCCCTTCCTAATATAATTCCAATCAACCTGTCCCAGGAGGAAGGTTGATTTCCCAATTATATTGTAGTCGAATGTTCTATGTGTTGCTTTATCTACTCATGCAATAGCAGCCCCGTGTTCCAAATTACTCTCTTAACTCAACTTCATCCTTCACCATCACAATACCATCCGAGTAATCTGTTCTTAACTAATCCAGGCGAGCCTCGAAGTCTCACAGAGTCGATGCAGCTAATGGACGAACTGCTCTCCGACCCGGGAATTGACAGGTTCGACAAAATGGAAAAGCTCGAAGCCCTTCTCACGAGCGCCGTTTCCGCCAATTACTCCGACTTGGGCACAGGCTGTCACTGTTCCTGTCATGAAACCTCTGAAACTCAGCCATTCAAATCGACGACGAGCTGCCAAACCATATCCACAGGTGACATAGTCATAACTAACGTTTTCAGCAATGACGACACAGGCAAAGAACGTAATTCCACATAAATAATTCGGTTATTTAGTAATCTTTATTTGTACTAAAGGTAACATTTGTTGGCATAGACCACGTTATGGGCTTGTACGCCAGTCGCCCAACCCTCTAACTAACCACATTAATTCAGGTGTTAGGTTATAACTTGTGTGTCTTCATTATTTTTATATTTTCGTTTTTAATTCGTTAATTTTTGGCTCAATAAGCCTCTTTGTCCGTCAATATTTTGTAAACGAATCCGATCATCTGGAAATAGTCCAGCTTATTTATTATTATTCAAAATAATGCTTGCATAAATATTCGCTATAGAAACACAGTTCACTACTCATCTAGATTGTTCAGTTGAACCGTTATTTGTTGACCAATTTTATCTTTACATCAACCACTTGACGTTGGTTGTATCCTCTTGAGTAGCTCTTAACTTTTACACTGGATATTGGCAGTTTATAACATTTTTATTCAAGCCAAAGTGATTGTTTCCCATCTACTTCGTATTAACAGCAGATTTTGATATTGCAGTATGCAGAGTATACTGCAGATTTGTATATTTAATTAAGATTTCCTTTGGTTGAAGGTGACCAATTCCCTCCTTTTTTGGCCTATCTACTTAATATAATTTCCCTCGAGGAAGTGTTTTTGTTGAGTTTGTTCGGCTTCTAGTTATTGTATTAAATAACAAATTTTGTCCCCCAATTCAGAATTTTAATTGTGCCGGATTTCGTATTTTAAATCGAATTAGCTCGATTTCTGGAATAATATTACAACTCGAACATCAAGCAATGGGAATCGTTTTAATATAGTGTTGGAATAGTCCAGTAAATCAAGGAAAGAACCTCAAAGTGACCTGGGGAACGCTGGAAATCGTTCTAAAATTTCAAGATTTCTTTGTTCCTCTAGGGGTTGAGTTAAACATTTGTTGCCTCAAAAACGTCGACATTTCTCTACGTATACCTCTACTCCTAACAACGACGAACTGGTCCAATTTTAAAGTGGTGGGGGGAGGGGCAGTCGAAACAGAATTTAATGCTCTTTAATTTTTCTCTTGCTAAGGTTTTCGCTAGGATGAGTTGTTCAGGAGTTATAAGCGAAAAACTGAAGAAAGTTCGAAAATTTCGACGTTTTCGGGGCGCCAGAAGTAAAGCTCAACCCCTGGAGGGATATAAACTCAGATTACTCGTTTTTAAGAGTATCTTGAGGTTTTAGTAGAATCTTTCTTCTTTAAATAGAATCACTGTAGAACCTTTCGGTGTTTTTTTTTTTTTAATCCTGAACACGCAACAACAACAAATGTAAAATAATTCAGTCATGCAGCATGGTTATAAGAGCGAATTTGTGAAGAAACAACAGGTATTCTGTAAAATGCCTCCATTTTATTGGTTTTATAACAAATTTTCTCCAATTTTTTGCCGAGTAACACCTCAGTTATAGATTTTTCAACGGTAACCACGACGGGGAAGTCAAAATTGCGGTATCTCATTACGCCATCAGATTAGAGCAGATGAACAGTGAAGAAACAACCACATTCAATTTTGTGAACAGTGAAGAAACAACCACAAATTTTGTTCATCTTCAAAGTGCTCCAGTTTGAGAACGGGATAAGATATCGCAATTCTGACTTGTCCATCGTATTCAGCGTAAAAATACCTTTGACATGAAGTGTCACTTGTCAGGTTTTTTCATTTTGGAAATGTATGGGTAATTTTTATTTTTGGGGCAAATTTGAACTTTTCATCTCAATTCTATCGAGAGTTATCGCCTGGAATGACTCAAATATAGGTGATTTATGGTGTCTTTTGGCAGTGAATTCAGGATGGTCTGGGACGCATGATGGTATGACAATTTTTTGGAAATTCGAGTTTTAAAAATTTTGGACCGAGAACAATGGCTTCCTTTTCTTCGAAAATTCGCTACATTTTTGTTGAATTTATATATTAAACTATTGGTACGTAAATAAATTAACTCAGCAACTATCATATTGAGGAATTATGTGGATTCGGAAGGCATGGACGCGTGAGTTGTAACATTATTCCACAATAGGCGTGATATTTGTGTCTCAGTTTGACATTGCTGCTTAGCTCTATACTATGAAGGTTATACATTGTGCTTCCTTTACTCAATCTCCTTCCATGTTAGCTTGTGGAACATATTATGTTATTTTGTAATTCGATTCAACTCATGTCAAGCCCATATCGTGTTTTCTCTTAACCACTAAACCCATCAATTAGAAACTGTTGAAAAAGTTTGCTCTTATCAAACCATTATGTTGTCCTATTTTTGTCGAATTCAACAATTTTTAACTGTAATGGGTGAGTTGATAGATACTTATTTACTCTTACAATATGTAACTATTAACCCCTCCCTCATTGCAATCTGGTGGTGGTTAGCATTCCACATCGCTCCTAGACCTGGTGTCTTGGTGACCAGATATCCTGTAATCTATCTAGAAACGTACTTACATCTGTACAATCACGAAATACTTCATGTGGAATCGATCTTTTCAATGAATTGACTTGAAGAACATTGATAAAATTAAGAAGGAATATTTATTTCAATCATGTACAACTCGCTTCAAGGAATATTGCGATTGAATATCACAACCTCTTTCTTCAATATTTTGTATTGAATGGAATGAGATTATTAAAACCCCGTCTATTTTGTATTTTCTATTTAAAATGACATTGGGCTCTTTGGAAATGAAGTTAGTTGACGATTTTCGTGAAATTGGGGTTTTGTTCTGGAGGACATTAGAACCTCCGTGTTTCACAATAAGTACCGCTTCACTGACAGCTTCAGTTTGGTACATGACTAGGTGACGTAGTATCAACGTAGTCGGGATGTTCCTGTTATTGGAGCAATGGTCGTATCATGGCTACCCATCCTATTCCTGGGTAAATCTTCGGTCATGAAGGTCCTACTACGAGTTATTATCTTGAACTGTTTATAATTTATCGATATTTATCTCATATCAAAGATACTCTAAATGCCTGATTGTACTCGTACGTCTAATTTATTGTTATCAATCAAAATTATTGACTTGAGCCCATTATTGGGTTAGCGTTCTCTCTGGCTTAGATCGGCCATAAATATTTGTTAAAAATTATTTCGAATGATCGTTACTTTTATTGTCGTAACGGTTTATTTATCTCTGCAGGCAAGTGTTATTATAACACCCAAGACTGAGCTTCCTTTTGTCCTGCTCAGTTGTATTGAGGATCGATTTACTACGATAAGGGCTATATAAAATAGACTATTATAATTATAATACACTTCTACGATATTAAGTTGCTCTGATATATTTTTTCTTTCGATGTTGTATTGCCAACCTAGTGCCTTCATGTCGTTAAGACACGTATTTGTCTGCCTCTGTGACTTGAAAGTACCTCCGTTTCGCTTGAATCATTTCAGTTTTTATCGTGTACAATTCGGCAGTATTTGATCGGATTCAGCGATTGTTTATAAAATATATTTATGAAAGGCCTAGAAACCGAGATTTATGCTGCCTTGAAATTACGTAATTCACAGCTTTTTATTTTGTAACAGCTTTGCTACTAGTAATGAACTCTAGGAACAAACGGCCTATCTTGTTGAAATCACCGGTAGTGTTTATGATGTGTTTATTTATTCATGTATCTTCTAGTTTGGATTCCGTTCTGAATGTCTCTTGTTTGCAGCGACGTTTTAAATTCGCTTGTAACCTTCATGAAATGTTTGCGGTTTGACTTGATGCATGATTGAAGTCTGTTTTACGTCATTGGGTTTCTTTCACTCCAAATCACGTACATCTTGTGTGCATCAACATGGTATTAGTGTACATGGAGGTAAGGGGAACTTGCACGTTGGTTTTATGTCCTGTTCTATTCCTCTGCAGATCAACGTTTCAAGGTATATTGGTCCAGGTTTGGGCCAATCGGACATCTCTCAAGGGCCCCATATACGGTACGATTTCAGAGCAATCAAACAACAAAAACCCATGCAATCGTGAATATTGTAATGATGAATCGACATGGCCCTTAACAATCTAATGATTCGATGTTTGACACTAGTTTCAATAATTTAGGTACGTAGGTTCCGTAATTCTCATATACATATGAGAGTATAATATACTATATAATATATAGAGTATATATACTCTACTCTGTTTCAAACTACTTTAGTATTGAGAGGCACTTGCCTTCGGGTACTGGAGATCAACCGCAACCGTGTCCTCCCCACCACCCCTATGGCCCACTAGCCCCAATACTAAAGCGGTTTGAAACAGTCGAGTTGTGCCAATCTTTTGGATTGAATGTTAATTCGTTTATACATGCAAATACTGATTTCGCTATAATACCCACACTTTTCTAAGTTGTCTTCGTTTCTTCTGTAGCCAAATCAAAGTTCACGCGACATAGGTAAGGAGAAGATCGTTTTCCATTTTCCAGGGCGCGTATTGAATTATTTGAGCATGTTATCGTTCCGTTTCAAACATGTAAATGGTCGATCGTAACGAGCAATCCCATCTTATGTGAGTGGTAAGTTTTGAGCACTCTACCGTCACGATATCCTTTCAGATTGATCGTTCCGTATATGGGGCTGTCTATACGTATTATTTTGGGGTGCTACCGTCATGATTTTGCATTGTGGAAAATGAAAAGTACGCGTGCAAGTTCCTCATTGGCTCCTTCAGGAGTTTTGATGTAAATTACTTCAATCGTGTTCTTCTGCCCCTCCCCCACCAAACCCCTTCCATGTTGGCAAGACTGAGCATTAACAATAACCAGCCTTGGATTTCGAATCGGGACGCTTTTTTTAGTCATTTAGACGGGACCAAATCATCAAGTCAATGCTCAAGTCCTGTTTAGACCAGTCGTAATCATCCGTCTTCACGCACGGTTCGATTGAATCGGAGCAGCGCTTTATCACTGAATTTACTTTTATTTTGTTGAATTGCATTCTGGGTGGTAAAGAAAGTTTTAGTGTAATACTCCATCGCTCACTCATTTTGTGCCTAAATCTAGACTTTAACAACGCTTGAATGTAGCGCAGGTTTAAGTAGTGCTTCCGTTAACTTCCAATTGTGGAGTCATTTTCAGATCTGAGAGACATATCTCGTAGCTCACTTTAGAATCTGTAGATTAAAATACTAATGTACAGTTAGATGAACCACTCATTCATTACTTATTAATACTATGATAAACAAGTGCTGAAACTTGAGCAAGTTAGAACGTGGATTGAGAATACACTTGGTGACGTGTTGCATAACAATATGAAATTATATTGTGATAATCTGTAGGATAACGTAGATGGAAATAAATAACCTCATTATTCCACTGGCGCTTTGTAAATATAACGGAAAACATTACTACCTAGTATCGCGTCATTATTGTTTAGGGGTCGGAATGTTTCATTTTCTCTTATTGAGATCAAATCCTGACAGCTGTGGTCGATCTCAGTTGAATTGAACGAAAAGTGCATTACGATTTTACTTTGTTGTGAAGTTTACTAATGGTATTTATCTTGAACAAAACAACTTGGAGATATTCTAACATTCTATCATTGTTATTAAAATATTTCTACCAGTTCGTAATCTTTTTCATTACCTATGCTCGTATTCTTTAATAATACAAACTAACCCTTGTTGAGACCTTGTCCTTCAACACTGGTATGGTATGGATAGTAGAATTAATTTATTTTGAATAATTTAAGCACAGTTTGAATGAACACTACAGTTGGGCTCTGAACTGATAATATCGTTCCTTCAAAAATAATACTGTTCACCCTCCGCATCATTTCATGCCTGAACAAGCCGATTGTGGCAATATTTAGGCCCCATGTTTGGGATGGGATGAATAATCGATTGAAAATGATAAAGAACTGTACCAAGTACATGTGTATTTACATCAGTTGAGAATACAAAAAACGAGTACAAGGCAAACTAAAGAATTCCGTCTTACTAAAGAAAACCTAAAGGGAACTGAGAACTCTCCGATACCTCATTTTTTGAAGCCAATCGTTGAGTAAGGTTTCTCTGTCTCTGCTGGGGCGGTTGTAGTAGTTTTGTGGGGGTTCTCCCTCCTCTAGTCGTACATAGTAGTGGCAATATCTGTACCTGACGATACCGATGCGGCTTCTGGCGTGTCGTCGCATCCCTTTAATGACTTCCCCTTTCGTAACGAAGGATTCAGCTGCGACAAACACAAATAGTACGTTATGAGTACATATACGAACGGAGCTTTCAAAGCCACATTAGTTCACGGTCGAAGCGTACTTACCAACCCAGAGATTACTTTTGAACTCGACGTAGTGATTTTCTACCGCTAACTTTTGAGCTTCGAGAAGGACTTCTTTGACAATCAAGGCGCCCTTTCGATTGACGAAGTCGAGCTGTTTCAAGGCCTCGTCAATACTCATTCCACGGATGAAACAGGCGACATACCACATTTTTTTGGGTGAATACTTGATGTTTTCCCTCATGTGGCACGCATACTGGAATCAGACGAATGGTGATCAGGCAAGTCGACATGCTGAACAACATGAATAGCGAAAATATGATCATGATCACCTCGACACCAAATTAACTTGAAACGATCACATTAACGAGGTTACTGTTCGAATATGTCACAGGCTGCGATAATTGAAATTTCTAACTGCCTTTAACCCCCCCCCCCATACTATTGACCCATCCTACCAGTTTAGAAACATTCCTCAATGTTCAACCAACAAATTCCCAAATTTGCACTCCAACTGGTCAAGTGGTTTTGAATGCCTGTATACCCCCGCCCCCTCCCACTAACATCCTGATTGAAGTACCACTTGAAAGTACTCGTCGAGCTGAATCCAGAGACTACTTACATTCGGATTTACGTTCAACCATTCAAAAGTTATAAGCATAAACGTCCTCATAGAAGTGATTATAACACTTTTTTAGTAGTACGAGTATTTCATGCATAGCGTTTCAACGGATGAACAGATTTAAACGCGGATTTTTCATAAACCTTCCCAGATAAATTCTGCGTCAAATGGTACCAGCCGCAACTTTCTACGTTCAGCTGTTCTCAATTGATGATGAGACAAACAGACAGACACGATTTTATTATATAGTATAGATAAACTAGCCCATCTGGAAGGTCACAAAACATGCCAAAGATAGAAACTCACCACAGTTACAACTATGATGGTACGAATATGAAGATGAATCGAGCTAAATACAAATTGAATACAGTCCAAGTTGAATTGCATAAACTTGCAAAATTGTTCAAACTTACTGCTGGCCTCGGTGATTCATCTGGGCTTGTGGGAGGGTATATCTTATCGTTGTACGTCAACCATTTTTTGACTTTTTCACGCTCAATTCTGCCTTGCTCCTCTATATCGGGCATGGCGGTTGAGGTGTAGTTGAGGTGCCTCGACGAGCTGTTATTTGCGATTGTCGCGCAGGGTGCTAACAGGTTCTGACGAGCGATGGCGGGAGCGAAGGTCCGCCCCAAATGCCGTAGGATGGTTACCATGATTGAAACCGGAATGTCAAGGAGTTTCTAGGTTTCACAAATAATGCATTGTCGTTGATGCGTTCAATCTGGGAAAAAAACAGATTTTTACTATTTGAGAAACTACTTATTGTCTGAAAGTTTACCAAAACGAAAGGGGTGTTAAGCACCATCTACTCAGTGCAGGTGCCTGCAGCAAGTCCACTCTTCCAACTACCCATCACTTGAGACATGGAATGTACACTCTAGTCCTGCAGTTCTGGCACAAAATGGGGTTAGTTTATACCAGGGCCTCGAACAGGATTAGAGGAAAAACTCAACTAAATAGTACAGATCAATTTTATCGAAGTGGCACATTTTGGGTAAATCAAGGAAAAATCAACGTTTTTTTCACGAATCACGAGGTATACCCCTCTCTTTGCGCCAAAGGAGTGGACGCAGATCGATTTGAAGGTGGCACATTACGATTTGGGGTATAGAAACGGTTACGGCCTTCAGTAAAACTGCTACGGAACGCACCTTAGTTATTAGTTGAAAAGGGCTTACTAGCCCAAAGATAGAGAGGAGAGCCAAGATCGGCAATATGGCCAGTAACAGTTTGACCTTCGACTAGTCCTCCGTAGAAAATCCTCCGAGTCATTACTGAATAACTGACCTGTGACAAACACTTTCAAGTTTAGAGGTAGTTTCACCAATTCAAAGTATATAACGTTCGCGCATATTTGTAGGTAGGGCATTCCCATCCTTAACATCCTTCCTAGCCCCAAAACCCACTCTTTCTTCTACACGACGCTGCAACTACCTGCGAATCGGAGACCGCAGAACCGTAAGGTAAGAATCTCTAGCTTATTATTGTTCCACACTATTATCATTGTCCGGTGGTGCTTCATCAGTTTATTTGTCATGGGGATTCGTGAGAACCAGCGATAAACGTTACCCAGGAGGCATCAATTTTGATCGTCCTCACAGAAATATATTTTTTACCAGAGAATTAAATAATTTCTACAACACAGTTCCTCTAATGTTCCCTTCCTGCTACCTTATAGTATCTAATCGTTAACTCCATAACCACAGATGTTGGACCATAGTTTCATCAGTGGTCGTTGGCACCAGATGTTGTATTGATTATAATTACCATAATCAACCAGACATGTTCGTAATCAGTTCTTACTGAATTCTTACACTGGCGACGAGGATGAGATCTTCCACAAGTATAGCGGAGATTCTTGGTCCCGTGATCGTTTTTCCTGGCAAGACCTCAGGAAGTTTTCAATGAGTTTATCCATCGATGGCCACCACACATTCGGCAAGCATTATAGCCCACCTGCTAAGCCTACACATAGCTACTTTTGGCAACTCAACCTTGTCCCCGAATATGTATGTCAAAGGTTTTTAATCAGTTTTCAAGATGAAGCGTATCAATACAAGTACCTTTCATATGTACAATTCCCAAGGCCTCTCTGTCAACTACTGCGTATTTTCGTTCAGCTTCACTGAGGATCCTGATAGTACCTGTAGGCTATTGGGCATTCAGTGTTATCAGAACACCGACGACACAAGGTTCCAGTCACACCTCTCTCACTCGCATCGGTATATACTACAAGGGATTATTACGGATTGTAGTGGGTCAATGTTGTAGTAGATGTAACAAATTTTATCGTTAAAATGTAGGTACAAGTAAATTTGGCGTTTCCTTTCGTTGCCGGATTTCGCAACTAACTCAACTCACATAGCGAGTATGGTGAAGGTCTCACGTTCTCCAAGGTTGAACTAACGTAAATCGTGTCATAAGTTCGATCACGCATACAGTAAAATTCAAGCAAAATAAGAAAATAGACGCGTTGTGTACTTTCCAACTTACTTTCTCACTCCCTGATCATGAATCAACTCGGACCGTCTCAAGTTATGAAGTTCCTCTTCAACTTGACTATAGAAAATTTACGTGTTCGCAAAACTCGATTAAACTAATGAAACTTGCACAACTAAAAATAATAATACTACTACAATAACTTTTCGCAGTCAGGTTTGCATCTGCAGAAGCAAAATCTTATCTGTTATCATGCGGTCATCATTCACGTTCTCTCGTTCTTGTTTTCAGACAGTCAAACCGTATGTCTGACACAAGAGAATTTCTTATCAAGTATTTCATGGACGGTAGTCATGGAAGAAGGAAGGATTTCCAGCTCACCAGAAGACGAATAGGCAAACCCCAACCAGGCATTTCTTCCTGAAGGAAAATGAAGGAAACCCCAGGAAGGTTATCCAAAACCTGACAAAATGATAACATGTATTGATAAGAAAGAATTAATTATTAAATAATTTTGCTCTGCCTTTGTTACGTAAAAAACAAAAACACTATCGCCCCTTCAACTAAAATTAAGTGGACGTTGGCAGCAATGAGTGCCAGTTGTTTATTTTGAGCTTCCGGGGTGTACCTACATAGTGCGTTGTTTTTCTAATAGTTTTCTGTGCATACATTTCTAATTATGTTCTCGAGGGCTTTGTTAACATCAACAGCTCTCATCTCTCGACATTTACGCCGAGACATCACAAATAATTCTGGCGTATCACGAATACCCGTAATATTGGCTCATCCCGGCTTACAATTGATTCCTAGCAGAAACTTCGCCAAAGGGAAAGATAAGAAAAAAGAAGGTTGGTAGGGCTTATAATACATAATGGAAGTTATGGAATGTAGATATTTGATATTTCAGTCAATGAGAGTTGGCCAATGATTTTTCTGATGGCTCAACTGTTGAGACAAGCGGGTTCATCGGTCCTCACGAGTGTCTCAACACTTGAGACAGACCTTCCTTCTAGGACGGCCCTTCCATCGGTGGTTGTTGTGGGGTCACTATGCGTCCCTTCAGTTTGATCGACAGGGACGTAAACACACCTAACCATCCTGAGTTCACTGCCGAAATCCGACTATCATAATATGATAGTCATTTATACATATTATGTATAAATATATTTAGTGGAGGTTGTTGTGACTAGGAAACAGTAGATTTCGGGTAAGGATGACCAACACTAGTCGTTGTTATCATTCGGGTTTATTACGACTAGTGTTGGTCATCCTTACCCGAAATCTAAATATATTTATGTAGGTAGGTACCTATGTTCCATTCTGGATAGTGGTGGGCGTTATTGCTACTTTTCCATAACGGTACGTTACGTTAGTTATGAAAAAATAACCGTTATTTTTTTCGGTTACAAAATAACCGTTATTTCTTTTCTGCTAACCTACAAAAATAATCGTTTCGTTTTTCAGTTACTTCCTGCATGATAGTTTTTTTCCGTTTCTCGCCATTTTTTTCGGTTACAAAATAACCGTTATTTCTTTTCTGCTAACCTACAAAAATAATCGTTTCGTTTTTCAGTTACTTCCTACATGATAGTTTTTTTCCGTTTCTCGCCATTTTTTTCGGTTACAAAATAACCGTTATTTCTTTTCTGCTAACCTACAAAAATAATCGTTTCGTTTTTCAGTTACTTCCTACATGATAGTTTTTTTCCGTTTCTCGCTATTTTTCGGTTGTCAGGTTATTCCGAGCACGCCACTTTTGATAAAAAGCAGTTTTGCTAGTAAAATTGAACGTTAACTACTGCGATTCTTGTTTTGAAAAAAATGTTGGGGTAAAAAAATCTTTTTTAATTTAGCTCCATGGCACTTCCACATTTTACGATGTAATTTACTCTACTCCTTTTTCTGTTGATATAACATTCCCAGTCAAAAAATTCTTTGTTGCTTATGGATGTATTATTTTTATACCTCTTCTGCTCTTCACAAACTACGAGTATCTATAACGCACTGAGTTTTTTGAAAATTATATTTATGTATAGTTTAAAAAGTCTCCTACACGAATATTATCGCAGTGATTCGTGAAGAAAACCTAGAGGATAAAATATCATTTCTACCCGATAATTAGATTGTATAAATACGAGATTGTACGATATAAATATATTGTCTTTTGTTCAATGCTAAGTTGCACTAGATACAATAATTTCTACAAGCCATTCTATAAAAATGAAGACCGGTCAACTTTGGAATTGATGTTTACACCATCCTATTCTTTAACCCCTAAAATCTTTTAAACGCTATCCTTCGTGCAATTTAATGTGGGATTCTCTATGTGGGCAAACCGATACTCCTCCAAGGTGAAGAAAGCTGCGGATGGTCTTAAAAAATTCTACGGAACAAACTCTATCTAAATATCAAATAAAAAACATACCATTCCATATGAATTTTTCGAGATATGAAATTTTCAAAATTTCAAAATTCGTTTTGAACCCCTTCCCCTTGACCTAGGGTTATGAAAAGTTTCGAGGACCATTGTGGGGTTGGTCGAAACCCCTAAAAAAAATTTCGTAATTTTAACTCAACGCTAACTGGGCAAAGTGGCGCGGACGGCGTATGACGTACGGACGGATTTTTTTTTTTATTCGATTTTCTGAATCTACGTATCTTGAAACGTAAACCAACAAATTTTGAGGGGGGGTTAACATTTTTTTTTCTTTGGGCGATTCCAATGGTTCATTATCGAAGATAATAAACCAAAAGTGGTCCAGACATAAGTCTGCCAGGATGGGGGAAATTGGAGCTCCCATAAAAATATTAATGAAATAGAATAACCGAAAAGAAATCGAGAACCTTACCTGAGTACAGCTACAGCCAGAAAAACGAACCTCAACAGTTATGCGTTATAATATAACGCATGCGTTATTTTACAGGTCACGTTTTTTTCGGTTATTCCATAACCGAAAAAAACGTAACCTGTAAAATAACTGAAAAACTTCGAATAACAGAATAACCACTGTTATGTAACGGTTACATTGTAACCGATGCGCTGAGGCGATAACGTTTCGATTTTCGCTTACAAATACGAACGTTTGAACAAAAGACGAACATGATGAAGGATCACTGATGTTTCTTCATCAGCTGTCGACAGTATGGGAGTGACAATTTATTGTGATTGTGAGGCCAGAATAGCCGCAATATAGGAGCGAAACAACATTTTAGGTGGTTTTATAACCGTTATTTTATCAATTGAATAACGGTTATAACGGTTATTTTAAAATAACCGGTTATTCATAACAGTTTCAGGTTATGCGACCCACCTCTAATTCTGGACGATATAACACTCGATATAATTGAGATAAAAATTACAAATTTGCACAAAAAATCCTTCATGGCAATCGAAAGGCTAAGTAGATGGGCAGAATCTGGCCGCTTTAAGGGTTGTTTTAGGGGGAAAATATTACCCAGAAATTCCCGAAATGAAACAGAAATTGGTTTTTTATTACATTATGGGAGTGTCTCAACTCTTGAGGCAGCTCTATAAAACCTTCAAAAACATACATTTTTTGGTACAAACTATTTTTGACACTGGAAGTGCAATAAAACGTATATTATACTGATTTGTTGTTATGAAAAAAGTGGTTGTGCATTGAGGTTTTAGGTAAACCTTTGCCACAGTAACTTAATTCCAGCCAGTGGATGACTTCCATTTTTCCTGAAGTACAGCCACGGCTCAAACAGGCGAGCTATATGAAAATATAATCAGTTTTGTATACCCCTGATATGACAAGGTGTCTGCATACCCCGTGGTTTTAAGTGATTATTAAGGTGCTGCATTACATCTGAAATGGTTCTAGCCTTTGAGAGAGCTTTCTTACATAGCAAAGTGCCCATTGTGTGGTTTCGCACCTGTTCTCCCACTCATTAACTTTTACTGTAGTCACATCAACCGGCGTAACTTTCTAAAAATTTAATACTGATTCTAGGTAAAAGTAAGAAGAAAGTCGATGTTAATGAGCAGTCTCTGAGCGAAGTAGTCGACATCGACAAGATCAAACAGGATATGGAGCGGAATATCGAAAAAATGAATGAAATGTTTGTCAAACATTTGTCTATTAGGTCGTCAATTGGTAAGTTTGGATCTACTTGCAATAATCGACCGCAGTGCCGTTCAACCTTCCTATATGAGATCTAAACTTTGCTGAATTTCAGGTTCCATTGAGCAGTTGCTGGTGGTGGTCGATGGGAAAAAATATCCTCTCATTGAATTAGGTCAAGTGGTGCGAAATAATCCAAAGACTGTTGTGATCAACATGACTGCATTTCCTCAAGCCATACCGGCTGTGTTGAAAGCTATTTCGGAGTCCGGAATGAACCTGAACCCACAGCAGGACGGCACAACGTTGTATGTTCCTGTTCCCAAGTGAGTTTCTTCGTCTAGAATGTATAGGGTGATTCAAATTAACGCCGGATTCAAAATATTAACAACTTTACTTTAAAAATCCGCAGTCCCCAAACATGCAGCATGGCTGTGAGAGCGAACTTTTGAAGAAATAACTAGTTTCATGTAAAAGGTCTCCATTGTACTGGTTTTATAGAAAGCTTTTGCCGTGTAACACCTCAGTTTATAGATTTTTCAACGCTGAACACTAATTATGAAGGGAAAAATAGTCCAAAACTGAATTTTGGGAGCATTTCTGTCGTTTGGCAAGATATCAGTACTTATCGGGTTTTCTCTTCGCAATTAAACTGCTTCTGCTGCACTTCGTAGGGTTGGAATATTGGAAAGTTTGCCTAGTTGACAGTGGTAAGAGTGTAGGGTTTCAAATGTGGAGGGTTTGACCAGAAAGCGTTCCAGCCCGATGTTACCATAGTTTGAACTGTAATCAAGAAGGCAGTGAACCGCGATTCGACCACTTTTGGCTTATCTTCGATGGAATCGTTTTTGTCTGGAAAGAACCTATAGTTGATTTAAAAAAAATTACATCAGGTCTACCACGAAACTAAAGTAAAAATGGCTTGCAATCCAAATCCAGCGCTACTGTTAACTCACCCTTTTTGATCGCTCGTGAGGTTCAGAGGCTGTGAAATTGATATTTTTAGGTTTTAGGTTCTTTGGAAAACTATAACCAAGAAGAGAAACAATTATTGTAATCGACAATGCCAGCACAGTGATATTCACAGGTTATTTAAACTTATGTGTAGAATCTACATCTGATATGAATAAATATCTGATGGCCACTGGCCATCAAGCACGAAGAAGGCTGACATGTACTCCTCCCATTCTCTTATTGGCAGAGTGCAGTAACTTCAGTTTTGGATTTTTTTAAATTTTACAAGTTTTTTTTAAACTTGGCTTCCCTGACCCTATCATTCAACTGCCCTTGGTTTCATTTCTACACATGAATTTACCACTATTCCAGAGTAACGAAAGAGCATCGAGAAGCTTTAGCAAAAAACGCCAAGACTCATTTCGTCAAATGTCGCGATGGGATCAAAGACGTTCAAAACGGGTGTGCGAAGAGTTTGAAAAACAAAGAAAAAAACGGCTTGTCCACCGATCTCTCTCACCAAGTGCAAGAGCAGGTTTGAGCCAAAAACTAGTCCTTGTGAATGTTCTCGTTATTTTCACGGCAAAACGTACGTGACGCACCACTTTGCTATTACCTACTTATTTATTTTTTAATCGATTTTTCACAGATTAAATCTATAGCTGACGCTTACGTATCTCAAGCTGAGAAGATGTTGACTACTAAACAAGCTGAATTACTCAATTCTTGAGGAGACAACACTCATCATAAACTTCTTTTGCTCCGTTGCAGCGATCAGTTCGTTTTAGTGTAAATATTGTACATTTTACGATTGGAAAATATGTTTAAACTTGTTAACCCACTTGTTGCCTTGTTGTATTTTCCATACAAACAAACTAAAATCCGTGTATGACATCTCTAGTGTGCCTATCTACCTTTTAGTGTCTATGTATCCAATGAAGAAGGGTAATGGAAGGAAGAGGGATCTAAATGGGTAGGCGTGGGGTTCCCTGCTTGGTTTAAAATACTGTACAGAAGCTACACTTCATCATTTAATTTCAGGTGTTCTATCTCAAGTAGACACACCATTTGTCAGGAATATTGTTGGACATCATACGAAAGTTGTAGAAGTATAATTTATTTTCTACAGTTGTGGAACGCCTTGTTCAGGTGGGAATTTCTTCGTTGGTTTCACGTTAATCTTATTCCGCCTCAGCAGCTCCTTCATTGTGGCTTGCCGCTTGTGACACGCGACTCCGTGACCCTCCAGGTTCGTTCGACGGTGGCCGTAGTTTTGGGAGGTGCACAATGGGATTGCTCTGTCGGCTTCCTACGGATTCCCATAGACATCCACTAAGTATCCCAATCAATAATCAACGAAGCAGGCGAGGTAGATCCTTAATTAAATCGATGTCATGGATGCCTACTTACCTCGTCGTGGATGTGGTCTCTAACAATATCCAAATTGTGCCTGTCTTCTCTTTTCGACTTCACATCAACTGTGTGGTCTACGTGAAACCTCTGATCATATTCGCATTTCACCACCGGTACAGCGAATGGTCTGTTGAAATACGTCATGCTAGGGGTATTCAGAATTTCCTGTAACAGTGTACTTATTTAAACAAGTTATGTTGGGAGTGGCCTACAACAAACTGCTTTTTAAAACATCAAACAATCAAATATTAACTAGAATTCAAGATTTGATCATTTTAATCAGTCCTAACGAGGAGACACTCAAGACCAAAATTTGACTACAGCAGCTGAAGGCTTACTTTAAAGTCAAACTGTTCTTTCGTGATGTTTGTCCACACTCCAATGAAACCCTTGTCTCTTTGATCTGGAGTGAACCATTGTCCCAAAGGTGGACCGTACTGGTTCGCCGGCTGGCCTCGCTGTGGCATTTTCAACGAGTGACTCTCTAAACGCTATTCCTTAAAAGTACCTGCTGTTTATAACATGAACCCTCAGATCTAATGATAGCAAAGAAACAACGAACGACTCCTCAACAGAAAAACAATCTTTAAAATCAAACTTTTAAAGTTATTGACGCCTAGTTTTGTAAACAAAATTCAACTTGGGGCTACAAAATCATGTAGAAGGATAAAATATTTTTGATATCTCACCAAACTGAGGTTCTGAACTGGATAATAATTATTACAAAAATGTTGTTACTTACATAGGGGATTGGACTTGGATTCCTCCGCCAATATTGGTTCTTCAGACGACACAGTTACCTAATGCGAAGTATTGTATCCATTTGGTACAAGCTTCAATTTAACAAGGTATGAAGGACCATGATTCGAGATTTCTCTGTTGCAAACTTAGAACACAGTTAATGTAGCGGCAGTGTAAGAAGGGGAAAGAGCAGTGTCGAAGGGAAATGTGAAGCTCCCATTGATTGATCACGAAACAAGAATAAATCTTCAATGACAGTTCGACCTTGTCTAACAACCCGCAGACGTCGTCTGAGGAAGTTCCTCTTCATTGTTTTGCCTTAATGTCAGTCTCTCCACCAGCTGTTGTCTCGCTAAATTGAATATTGCGTGTCATTTGATACTAAGCTGTGTTGAATCGTTCTATACGATAGTTATCACCACACCAAACTGCTTTTAGCGAATTTTCGAAAAAAACAGCTATGTCCAAAATAATTTATAATTTGAATTTCAAAAAAAATTTTATACCAAAATCCACTTCTGACTTACCTGAATTCGCTGCCTAAAAACACAAAAAATCATATGCACATATATTTGCACAAAAAATCTGTCTTGGCAATCGAAAGGCTAAGTTCGTAGATAGGCAGTATCGGACCACTGTAGGGTTAACCATGAATTCCAAAATTAAAACAGTCTGACGAGTGACACCACATCCTTTTAAGGGTTTTATCTCGCTGAACTCGATGGTGAAGTCAGAATTGCGATATCTTATTCCGTTCATGAACCGGAGCACTTTGAAGGTGAAAAAAACTGGTTGTTTCTTGAGATGTTCTTCACGGTTCACCTGCTCTAATGTAATAACATAATGAGATATCGCAATTCTGACTTCACCATCGTGTTCAGCGTTGAAAAATCTATAAACTGAGGTGTCACTAGGCAAAAGAATGAGACAAAATTGACCATTCATGTTCCCCTCCACCGCCAGACCGTCGAAAAGAAACTATTGTACCTTCAGGGCGAACTACTCTACTTTTGTGCCTTCAGAATATCATTTTGAAAATACCATTGACAATTCTACGGTCGTTTTAAAAATCCATCTATTGACGACGGTTCTTGTAGCTTTGCTCATCAGCAATGCGGTGTAACCTCAAAAATTGAAATTCAAAACGACCGTAGAGTTTTCAATGGACTTCAAATTGATATTCTGAAAATTTTAAGAATTGGACTTACACCACTTGGCACCCAAGGGGCCCAATTGGTTGAGCTTTCTTCCAGAGATACTGTCACCACGCTAAACGCTTCTTGCATGCTTCACCTGATCAAAATCCTAGATTTGCTGAAATCCGCAGTATCCTACTTTCTAATTTCCTCGCATGAATCCACTACCTCCGTAAGTTAGATGAAGTTGGCACATTTTTCATGATTATAGTCGTAATAAGACAGGGGAAGAACCTTTTCTTTCCAAGATGGCGAGTGACTATTAAGACTATTGTAAGTCCGTAACCAACCGATCTTTAGACAGAGAGCGCCACACCTGGTGCATACCGAATAGCTGCATTCTTAAATACCTGTAATTACCCAATACGTTTAGATTGGCCATATTTTAATGAGATGTTCCAAACTATAGCCCAAAGTTATTTCTTCGAAAATTCGCCTGAAGATTGCCAGCTATCCTTAAGGACCAAAAACACCAACCGGTAAACCGTACAAAGGTGCAATTATAGATCAACAAAATTACTCATTGCTATTTTCAGAACATGAAGAAGGATGTTTGTTGATTTCCATACATCGCAACATTTCTCCCACATGGCTGCTGAGTTTCTACCCACCGTATTCGTGAAATATTTACCTGCAGAAATCCTACTGGAATCGGTAGAAAAATCTAAGTTGTGGGTTTCACAAGTATTTCCTCCTTCATGTTCTTAAGGGGCCATCTGAGGATTAACTTCCAAGCCTTCCGAAAATTTCATAACTCTGATTTTTTTTATAAAAGGAATTGAACCAAAAAAGTAGACAGTGTTCGTGTTTTAGAAAAATGTTTATTATAGAAATTGTACATAATTATAAACTTTCATTATTTGCACATCAACCGGTCCATTTGAACCTACAGTGGATGGAAAAACAAGGAAGAGAATCATCCTCAACTTGCATATCACTGGCGGTGTTTCATTACAGGAAACGTCGCCTCTAACAAACTGAAAGTTATTTTTATACATTTTTTCAACTTATTACGGGAGTTGATCACAGGGTTTTGGTTGTTAACAATGGTGATATGCGATTGCCGCTTTAAGTAGCTGTGGTAATGAGTATCAAACTGGGTCAGGTGGCGCGCCGGTTATAACACTTTCCTCTTCCCCAACGTTGGTTTGAGGAGTGCTGGAAAAATGAAGGACGGAGTTAGTTTTGGGTTTCGAGTACACAGGGGCGTGTAAATGTGACTCGTGTTTTTTTTTTTTCTGAAAGAGAATCAATCTGTGACAGATATAATGTAACTCGAAATAATCTGATTCCCTAGACATGCAATCTTAGGTGAGCTTAGGATTCAACAAGGGGTCTATTATTGGCGTAAGGCAACTCTCGGTCATCTCACCATTAAACTGGTTAATTACACCTGATCAAGTTGAAGATGATATCAGGAATAATCTCGAGCTCTGTTAATATCGACCGATTTCCGCCAGTTAGAGCAGAGGTTATGTTATGTGCAGAACTAAATTATTTATAAGAATCCATACCTCTACACGAGAAACTGATATCCATATAAATGGCCAGCAACTTGGCGTTTTTAGTTACACTAAAACCTATAGTGTAGGAAATAGGTATGTTAAAAATCAGCGTAATGATTCAATAACACAATGGAATTTGAATTGGTCAACTTACTTATCGCTAGACTTAGAAACTATCGGAGTATTCTCAGTGGATTTAGGAACATCATCACAATTGTCATTCACTTTATTTTTTGTAGAACAAATCCTAAAAGAAAAAAAAACACGATTAGTACATTTTTATTTTGTTTTAAATAACACACACCAAATGTAAATGGCATAACTAAGGGGGCCTTCACACGTTGAACGCACAATATTTCACCACACGCGGCGCTCCTCACATACAAAATATTGACGGTAAAACTTACAAATCTTCCAGAAAAATATTGAACGACCTTTGTTTGCACAATATTTCTCCTCACGCTCAATAGGTTTGCGCAAACACGACATCTTCAAAATATTGTGCAAAATGTTTGTTAGTGTGAAGGCCCCTTAAGTAACAGTTTTATCGAACATGGGGGCTTACCCCCAGAATGACATGAGAAGAGGCCATTAATAAGGCTCTAAACTAAGTTGGGGATCAAGTCACAATAGGTCTCAGTGACAACGGGTTCCTCCGTCCCTCTTTGGGAAAAAAATAGTTTTATGTACAATACTTTCTTCGATTTTTCCCGTCTCTGTCCTGGCTGTTCGCACCCCATTCAAATAATCCAGCTCTGCCTTGAGTACAATGAACTCACCCTTAACACCACATCACCAGCTGGACCTCCTAAGAACCATAAATGGTAAATTTACCCAATTTGTTATGATGGATCTTACCTAGAATACAGTTCCCGGTTTGGGGAAGGCTCATCTGTAAGGCTTGTTAGGTTGGCATTATTGTCACTTTTAGGATCCAGCGTTGTTTCATCGCAGCAATCACCAGCATTGCGTTCAACGAGTGAGATTTCCGGTACTTTGATCACAGCGCTCTCTGGTGGTGCGTCGTTGTCTACAATGATTCCCTCTGAAGTGTCCCCAAGGCTGTTTTCCAGTTCCCGACATACCGAATCAACTATTTCTGGAATACATAGAAATGTAAAAGAACCTTGTAGTGTAGTTCATAACTTACATCCGAAAATATCAATAACTTTCTACCCTAGATATTTTTGTTACTTGAACAATCATCGACATTTCATACTTCAATACCCAACCTTATTAACAGTTTATCAGCTACTTGACGTAGTCCCCACCCCACCAAACTCCAACAATCCAGGGGCTGATAACATTATGAATAATGTCATGCCAATATTCGTTCAATACCTCGTGCAAGTTCAGGAACACTTTGGTGATCAGGCTGTTCACAAGGCATGTTGGCGTCTTTGGAAGAAGCATTAAAATCTGCAGCGTCGAAATTCGCCCAGCCATCGCCGCCTGATTCGGTATTGTCAAGGCCACTGTTCCCCCAGGGATCGACTGGTTCAGCGATGGGACCACTCCAAACTATTCAAACAGAACATGCGCTGTACATTAAACTGTACATGAGGACGTGAAAAAGGGGAATGTCCTTTCTTTCAAGTGATGTTAACAACAAAGTCTCACTGGTAGTTCCATGCTGTTAGATTTTTTTTAATAAAAAGTGTAAAATTCATGTAATTGCCATAATTTAGGACCACCATCACCATTGGTCTACAATACTAAGAACGATACTTACTGCTTTCCATTTTGTCCTGAATCGGCTTGTCTTCCTCATCTTCAGAGCTGCTCCGGGCATCTTCATTATTCCACACACTAGGTTCGAAAAAGTTCAATTAGCTGAATATATTGATCTAGAAAATGTGTCAATTTGCTCGAAATAGGTGGTTATGTTTAGTAAGTTTTCTCTCTGTAGCCCTAGAGGGGAAGTTACCAGTAACTGTTATGAGCATCAGAAACATTCCAAACCAGGTGGTTGGTCTGTCGGGTTCTTCTCAGGACATGGACATTTCTATGCTTACTTGTACAGAATGAGAAAGGTGGATACGGATACCCTATCGTGCCGCAGCTACCAGGATGTGGAAGATGATGTGCACCACACGGTTTTTGGATGCTCGAAATGGGTAGTGGAAGGAGCACTAGGCAAAACGTATCCCAATATGTCAAATGACAATCCAAGGGGGTTGATCCGAGTATTTTTAATGCCAATTGCAATACCTCAATGATTTGGGGGTAATTGTTGGGTAGTGAAAGTAAATAATTTAGTAATAATAACTATTAGAAACTGGAGGATGATCATATTATGAGTGATGAGTGTTCTAACGATAGAGATCCCAAGCAACCCCAATTATATTTGAAAATCGAAAAAACCCTACGTCAGGAATGTTTTCGGGAATTCGCTCATCACTGCCTCTTCCTTACACCACTTACTAGACAAAATGTGTCTTCTAACATAAGCGCATCCCATTTCCACCACAAGCTGAGCTTACATTCACCAAGTTTGATGTGGTATTCATAGAGTGAAAGTACACCCACTCACCTCGTTGGTAAATCTTCCCAGACTTCCTCATCGTCGAGATAAAAGTTCACATCACCTGCAGCGCGTTTTGTCGCAGTTTTCAAATTATCATCCGTTTCCCAAAGCTCTTTGTCGTCGCTGCTATCTAAATCCGTGTTCACTGATCGACGATCGGAACACATCCGTTCAAACATCATTCTCCTTACTTGGTCATCCTGTGTGGAACTGCGAGAATCATGAGAGAAATTAAGTAGCCAAAGAAAATGTAGGTGGGAATGAAAACTAAGAGATATTTCGTAGATTGTTGGAAATGGTGATTTTCAAACGTCCACTTGAATTAGCAGTGAATAATAAAGATTGCGTTACATCCTACCTCGTTTCTTGGTTTTCTTCGCGATCTGCCAGTGTGAACAAACCAGTGAAATTTCCAACCGTATTCTTCCATGAATACGAAGTGTTAGCTGATCTCTCCAAGCCGGAGTTGTTAGGATTGCCCTACGTTGTGCAACAGGAAAAAAATAATTATAATCGACACAAGTAATTTTGAATTTCAGAAAAGAAATAGGTACTGCAACATTATGAACTTACCTTGGAGTCAAATGTGACAGGATTTGAGTACTCTTCGTCTTTTTCGGATGTATCTGATGGATGACTTCCACCCTAAAACGAAAGGTTTATGATTTACTGTTAGACATGTGTTACATGACAGACAACATCTCTCTAATCAAACTATGAAGATATTGTAAGTCTAGTGATATGTGAGGGAGAGGAGCAGGAGCATCAAAACCAAGCTACTTTTTGTCAATAGTGCCAGGTGGAAATGGTTTCAGAATCACACGGTGCCTGTGCTCCTACCTGCCCATCAGACTCAGCAAAATTTTGAGCAAGGACTTTGAAAAAGGCAATAGCCTCCA
Source organism: Stenodema calcarata (assembly GCA_963920205.1). Lineage (NCBI taxonomy): Eukaryota > Metazoa > Arthropoda > Insecta > Hemiptera > Miridae > Stenodema > Stenodema calcarata. Next base: position 7,804,980 of record OY986059.1, read on the forward strand.
GAAATCGGTAAACACCATTTAAGAAGACGTGTTTAGTCATCCTATTCTGAAGGTGGGCGCCATCAAATAGTTGAATTCCCTGATATTGTAGTTCGTCCCTGTTTGATCTACAACGTTGGAATCCCCATAAATTATTTTTCTTGTGTTGTTAATTCGAATAGTGCATTTTGATTAATAACTAATACAGATTGAATGATTGTTTGAAAAAGATTCTTCAAAATGTCGGTCAATTTACCTTACCACCAGGCACTTTTAAATGGTACAAAATTTTTGTACCCAACAGCAAAACATCATCACATTGTTGCTGAATATTTTTGTCAGATGTGCTCCCACATAACAAAAACTCTTCACAGCCGACATACCCTTATCAACTATTTTACAAACAGGATGTGGATTACCAAATATCGACTCTGAACTTCATTGACTGGCTTTAGTTCGTGTTCCACGAACTCCTCCCATCTGTCCATTGTCTCAGAATCCATACTTTCTTTGAAGAACACCTCCAAATGCCCCTTCGACTGCTTAAATACGGAATTGGCGATGTTAATGAGATGTCCCATGAACCCTTTTCTTTTCCCGCCTCCGGCCCTGCAATGTTGAAAATGACGATAAATTATACGATTCCACAATCCTCAGACCACGTTATTGTACAAAGCACGTAATTCTGTCATGAAACCTACTGTTCCACTTCATTAGCCTTCCAAGCTTCCAATATTCTCTGAAGAAGTCGACAATTTATGAATATCTGAAATATTCAATATCGCCTTAATTATAACAGACAAGTTGAACAACTTATGCTGACAATGATTTTAAAATAACACACCTTAATGATGAAAATTACACACTTACATTTGAGATAAGCGGATTTTGACCCTTTGAATCACGATTAGTGGAATAGAGTGCAAAGGCTAAGCATTTGTCAACTTGTGAATGCAAAAAATTATTCCATGAATATTGAAAAAAGAGATCCTGAAAAATAAATAGCAATAGTAAGCTGTTTGTTGATTAAAATATGTTGTAAATATTATTTACAACACAGACTGGGAGCAGAAGGAAAGCTTACCAAGAGCACTTGTACTGTGTTGAGTTCATTCAACTTTTCATTAACCTGCGGCGTGGCAGTTGAAATTAAAGCAGCTATCAATTTGATCACAGTTAGCCGAGTATTACCCAAAGGTGGATCAATTAGACCACATGCTAATTTAAAAGGAGCTTTCTGAAATCACCGAATCAACACGTAAAAGATCATATAGATGGATTCGTTGCTATTGTAACAATGTATATTAGAGGGCGAAATTGCAAGTAATGAGGATGAACTCATTTGTCTGGTTGATGTGTTTGAATAATAGTTCTGTCACATTATGGACAATACATGACTTGCTAGCAATATTGTTTTTTGAAACACCTCAATGGGGAATTAGCGTCAATTGTCGATTCCAAATATCATCCTCCTGTTGCTTAGTGCAGCCAGAGTAATGTGTATTGCCAGCTATATTCATTTAAAAAAATTTACTCGAGGAGAAAACTTCAAAAACGCCGAGCGCAGATTGAATGAAGCCGCGAAAATTGAGGGCACCGTATGACGTCACAAATAGGACGAAACCCCCGGTTGGGGCGTTGTCACCGCCGGGCTTCAGAGACAGTGATCCCCCGAGGTCGTAGCAGTCTTTTTCAAACGCGTCCAGCTTCTCTAAATTCCCTAAATTTTTAGGGAGACTTTTCAGGCAACTGACCATCATTTTCTTTATTGTCCTAGCTGTACTTTCGAAAAAAATTGACGCAAATTCATGAAGAATTCATCAAAACGTGGTTCAAACCTATAATATGACCTGACGGAATTCTCACCTTTGGTGGATTTATGAGCAAATTGTGAAGCTTAGGCAAGAAAGGTACGATCGCTAAAACAATTGAAGTCAGCGCGGGGTTGGGTGGTTTATTTACAACTGTGGAAACGGTCGGTTCATCTTTTGTGTACGGGTTCCTCCTTCCAGGGCTCTCCCTAGAAATAAATATGTCAAGTTTACCAACGTTACAACACATCTTGCCACGGGTTATAAACAACATCGTAAAGAGTAGAGGTATTCTGCTGTGCAAAGTAAAATAGGCATAGGCACAAATGTTGGCATTTTTAAGGTTTTGATTATTGGATTCGTAATTTTAACTTACAAAGAGGAACGGAGAAACAACTGGGAAAACATTGTCTGGAGGGGTACGAACATGGACGTCTTGGCGTGCAAAAAGTGTCTTATCAAAAAAATGCAACAAACAAAATCGCTTTAAAAAAAAAGCATTGATTTGGCCATGTACAAGAAAGAGTTCGGTAGAAATTAGGTTAGGTTACACTCTAAAGTAGTGGTGAGGTTAAGAACCACATGACCCCTCAAAATCAGTCACCCTGCATATAAAAGACAAAAATCTAGTATGTGTGTAACCAAATTCAAGACGTACGTGGTGGGAGGTTCAAGCAAAGTCAAAAGCACGGAAATCCCACCAGCTATGCTGCTTTCCGAAATCCCTCCAGTGTCAAGCATCTGTTCCAACAACTTTTCAATCATTTCAGGTCTGAAAAATACATATAATACCTGAATGTCAATTTTGTCAAGGAAATCAAGACAGTAGAATAAAGAAGAGATTTTCTTACGATTGAATAGCTTCAAGCATGGAATCGGGTTTGGAATAGTCCTTCGAGTTGACGTCCCTCTCTCGAAATTTCTTGATGGTATCACATAACAACTGAGCAGCATTGTAGTGTCTGTCGGATTCTATTCTCGGGTGAAATATTTCGATAATACTTTGGATAAGCTCTTCACTCTCTAACCACTGCAACAACAAAATTAGTAGTCTGGTTAGGTTGATTTAAATGTTTCATCGATTCATAAACCAAGTCATACACATGACTTCCACTTCTTTGTACGTCAGGTCTTACACATAGATCAAGAGTACTTATTAGAATGTCCGATTATTCTTGCTTCAATTGTAATATTTCTATTAAAGGGTTTACAGGGTTATAGCGGGTTGTACAAATATTAGAACTGTCGTTGAATATGGATCGCAGAATCTGTATGATGACAACATTTTGCAGGATAACTAAATATTTTACTGAAGAAACGAAGTAACCACCTCTTATATACGCAATCTATAATCAATTTCATGAGAGTAAGACCATAATAAAATATTATTTTTTCTATTTTCTCTAAAGGTTAAAGGACCTGCACAAATTTGACAGTTCAGTACATCTGTGGATATTTTCTGTGCAGTTGTATATCGAGTTCAATTGGCCATTTAAAATGTCAGCCTCTATTAGGACGTACAAGGAAAAATACACAAGAAATGAATCCCAGATTCGTAATTGGAATATGTTAGCCGGAAGCCGCTGTGGAGTTCTTCATATTTCCAATTTTTCTAATAATTCATTCAAGGTAGGATTAGTAAACTCACATCTACCAAATTTTGTTGCATAGTATCCCCTTCTACTTGGGTCATCAACTTAAGCGTTAAATCCATGATAGCTGAAGTACCGAGGTGCTTAAGAATCATTTTCAAGCTGTTCTCCTGTGATTTCAGGAAGTCGATTACAGTCAAGCACGTGAACTGGTAAGAGTACCAATTCTGAAACACAAAAATAAAAATCACTAGCGATTGAGACAGACCAACAAGGGACAGCAACGCAGCGAAATGACATAATAACGTGGTGTGAATACCATACCTGATCACTCGTCCTGCAGATAAGCAAACTAAGAGTACGGCTGAAGAAGGAAGCTAGCAGAGGGTTCAGAGGAGGGTCTTGCTCCAAGAAAGAGTAGAGCTTAGTCAACAAGGAATAATCGGAGAGGCTCTCATTCAATCGAGGTATATCCGTCGTCAATACCTGTGGAAATATTTGTGCGATTACATTACAGTGTATTGAACAATACACAGGTTATGATTCTTAGTATCAGTTTTGAACGATATGAATGTGGTCCGCAATCTGAAGGGACAAACAACATCCTGAAAATGGATAAATAATATGGAGGAAGATAGTTTGTGGATTCATAGTGCGTAGCCGAAAACATACCTCACAAGCAAGATTGGGGCGCCTATAACGCTCATGCTCATCAAGCTCCTTGCTGGGCTCTTTGATGATGAGAGTGATCAGCTCGTCAAGGATGTCATTTCTTGTAATGCTGCAAATTAATTTAGGAACCACTTTATTTGTGTTGGCATACTTTTCTTGTTCGATATAATTAACCAAAGAGTAGTAAAAAAGAACCAAAAACAGCACGTTTGTAGGTAAGTAGAATTTGTATCAATTTAAAATTTGAAATGTCCATGGATTCCAAACCTAATAAGTTAGTGAGAGAAGCTAATCGTATAAAAAGTATTAAAAATTGCATTAATATATTGTGAACTCACAATTCGATTAGTTTCGTGTTAGGGTTTTTCAGTTCTTGAAGGATGTTTTCTTGATCAAGAACTTCGCTCAGCGTCAAATCCTGCAAGAATATGATTTATAAGAAAACGAGACACTTATATTTCATTAAAGAGACACACAGTATTTCATTAAATGTTCAAGATCAACAATAGTTTTTTCTAATACTTTCAAAAACATGATCGGATGGGAAAATTAGATTCAGCAAACAACCTAAAATTGGGTCACAAATTATCAGCTAATGTAGCATTTTCTCGACTCATGACAATGATACACTGCTTAAATAACGTCTGGCATTATTTCAAATAAAATTTATGATACCCAAGCATGAAAAACGTATAGCCAATAAGTTGTTTGACAAATATTTTCCTAACGGAGTTACAATTCCTAGCTACGACTAGTGGAGTGAAAATCGTTGGAAATACAACTAATTTTACGACACATTTTCTGATGTTGATATCAGTGGTGACACTACGAAGATGAAGAGATGACATTTAACTACCAATGTTGCACTATTTTCGCCATCTCCAGCAACATAACCTGATCTAATTTTCCAAGATAACATTAAATTTTCTCTAAAAGGATTGATGGGGCCTACTGCCCTAACAGATTCATTAGAAACTAGGCAAGAAATACAAATTTATAACAACAGCGTTGATTAGTAGCCACTTCTGAGGAAGTCAAAAATGCCTCATCACTATACAGTTCACTCGTAAGTTTCTTGGCCAAATATTGGACCGACATGAGCCCACAGTTAAACACTCTATCCACTCGATACCCAAAATTCTCGACATTTCAAGAGAAATTAGTTTACCTATTGTGATATGAAAACACCATGTATCTGGACAGTTCTAATTAAGTCTCAAATCTCAGGGTGAAATATACCTACCAAGAATAGTCCCCTACTTGTATAAAATATAAACAAACAGGCATGTAGTTAAGAACTAGGAGTCGATAAATATCAGAAAATGACAAGAACGGTTTATCGCTCAAGATCTTGAAGGCAACTAAACTTTCCTTTGGCTACAAAAAATAAACCTACAAATTTGTAGGTTTATTTTTTGTAGCCAAAGAAAAGTTTAGTTTATACATGACCATTTATACCATGTTACCTGTAAAAAATGCTGTTGTTACCACTAAAAATTTGTTTTAATGCTAAGGAAACTCACTTCCTTGGCAAGAACAGTGTCTATCTGGGGGGAGGACTGGTGATTGAACTGCCAATACATCTTGATCGTTTGAATTCCTGAAACGAATGGAAAAACATTGCAGAATTCTATCGGCGATTGGTAAGAAAATGGGAAGGATTCTAGGTATAGGAGATCCTACACTAGGAATACTACGAGTAACCCCCACCCTTCCAACAGGCTCCTCGAAGGTCACAATGGGAAACGGTGGGTTACCGACTGAATCGAGCTGGAGAAATTGAAGAAAACAAAACGAAATCCACTCATAAGTGATAAATTACACATAATCTAGACGTGACGTTAGAATATGTAAATACACCCAGCTAGGGAAAGGTCGCTAGGATGGAAGTCTAGGACAGTCGGGGAAGGGGTCGATCTAGATTTAGAATCAGTGGGGTTTCGTCAGGCCAATCATTGATAGATTGAAATTGCTGGAGATATTCATAATTGTGTAAAATCAATACCATTAAGGATTTGAAGTAGTTGAACTCACCTCACTCATATGCGGTCAACACGAAACCAACAGGCAATTCTGAAGAAAAAACTTGTAAGATAATTTAAAGAAGGGGAAAGGGGAGTCGCAATTAACTAACGAAACAAATCCGCGGAGAACCTTTTATATCATGATGCAGGCGATAAGATAGATATTTACAGACTTGGGATACAATTTGACAAAAACACATATTATTCTATGGCGTTTCGGGGCGAGAAACTAAGCGATTACGAGTGAACCATAACAGTCGGGAACTGTGGCAAATTCGATTTCACAACTCCTTTAACAGTTCAATTTAACCCAACTACAGTTCCAAACGACGTAACAATAATCACGATCGATAATGAAAGGCAAAAACAACGGATAAATTCGCGAAAAGCGCAAAAATTAAACGAATTTAACGACGAAAGACGTCCGCGGATAGAGGTTTTCTTTTCGCCACCACCAAGATACTCCCAGTGCCACCTAGATTAAAAACATGTTGAATAATAGTTGTGAGTTGGCAAGAAGATGAAGAAAATCTGCTGAATGAGGGTTAAAAAATAATCAAAAGTAAATCGAAAAGCTAAAACGAGAAAATTGGTTGAATCATTTTCACGGTTTTAAGAAATGTACCTACAGGAAGTTCACACCTGATTGCTCACTGCACTAGTTCCACCAACCTCCGCCAGGTTTTCTCTGGCTCTTCTTGCTTGAATCTTCCTCAGTGTTTTTTTCTAGAAAATGAAAACAAAATTCAATGTTGAATAGGTAAAAAATGTAATGTCAAGATATTGAATTTTAGGTTTCTTATGATTTCCCTTTTCTATATAAATAATTGTAAGATTCTAATATTGGGCAATTGTATATTCGAGCCCTTACATTGTTGAGATTGTCTGTTACGCTGGGAAATTTTCATAATGAAAAAATTGAAAAATTTTCATAATAAAAGTGCTGCCACCTGTTCGGCAAGAAAAATTGATCTTGTAAATTCCGTTGATACAAGATTGCGTCTGAATCTTGATCACCTTCCAGTCCAATGAGGAAGTACAAGGTCAAGCAATCAAATGGTCAACCTTATGCATGCCCTTCGTATTCATGATCAGAACAAGGTGGAAAGTTTCCACTGGAAACGCACTTATCATCATCGGATCGGATTAATGTCAACGACCACACACAAAGGTACATCAGCTGAACAAATCGTCTGTCGTGAGTTTGCGTGGCATCCGGTCGATGTTTTACTTCGGTTTATTATAAAAATTACGGTTTACAGAATGGAGAGTGAAGAAGCTGTAATATTTTCTTGCTCCCTGGTAGAAGAAGAGCATGATCATAAACAGACCACAAAACCAGCAATTTTGATTCATCAAATCAATCATTAACAGAGGAGTATGAGAATACCACACATTTCAGGAACAATAGGAAGAATTTAGGAACAACTGAATGTTGGCCTTTGACCGAACAAATGATGGCCGATGTCCTATACATGCGGTTATGTACGCATACCCATTTGAACCATGATTACTAATCACCCTCAGAAAATCCAATCGGTTCGAGAGTGCGTAAGTTCGCTTCTACCTTTAGAGACACTTGTACATTTATTTCACATATTATATTTTATTACATTTCAATATTATAGTTTATGACATGTCCATAAGCTGACCCTTTCTTCAGCAATGAAACAAATTCAATATTGGATATTTCATTAAGATACACATTCACACTTCCCTATATTGAGAGCTACCTAAATTAAAGAGTAATATTAAGATTCTGTTGGAGATTAGCAAAGTTTGAATTTTGGCGGTATAAATAACGATTTATTGATCAAACACGGAAAAGCATATCGATTCTTTCCCTCGAACACGTCGCAAGTTGCAGTCGCAAAGTGCTGCCACCTGTTCGGCAAGAAAAATTGTTTCCGTGTCCGTAGTGACTGTTGCTAGTTTGATTAATTTTGCTTACAGAGCTTTTAAAACTGTTAATAAGTTTCGTCAAATTGACAAATGGTTTATCTTACCAATTTGTATAACTAAAACGTCTAGAAGATGGGAAAATTACGGTGTATTTCTCGTATGTCGGAGCTTTGAATTCAACTTTGGCGCGTTTCCCCCCTAGGGGCTGCTCGGAAATCTCGGGGTTCCTGCGGGCCTGAAGTGACATGGCGTCCGGGAAGAAAGTTTGTCAGTAAATAATATACTTATATGTTGTTTTCATGATATTTATTTGAATAGGGAGGGCTTTGTTCTAAGCCGCTCAACTTATCTCAGAGACTTGCATTGATGGTAATGCATGCAAGGAAACCTCAACGGATCGGCGATGGGTAGGTGAATTTATTCAGATTTTTTTAAAGGAAGAGGGAGGACGGTGCCAGAGTTATGCTCCGTACAGTTGCTTCTCCTTATCGCCATATTCAGACAAAAAAATCCGTATTTAGTCCACTTATGAATCACATTGAGATGTTCTAGTAAGTTTTGCGTTTTTCCTTTTTTCCAGGTACTTCGACAAACATCAAACCCACCCGTACCAGGTGAATATGATCAGGAAAATTACAAGAACGCTTCACAAACACTGGACGTAATAGCCTTCAGGCCATTGGCTTCTAGCAATCGAATTACTTTCATTACTTTTTTCGTTTTCGGGTCCCGAATTCAATAATATTTTACACGCTTTGAGAGATTCAAGTCCATTTCAATTGAATTCGTACTGGTGCTGATCATTCCGAGTCCACTCCGTTCCACGGGACCCGTTCGATGAACTTTTTCATTATCGAGTTATTCGATGTTTATAACATCACCTTGGTGGTGTTCCTTTTCATTGAAACTCCTTTTAGTTAGTAAACCACTCAGTTGTGCGTTGTTTGCAATAACAAAACAGTCAAACTGCAGATATAGTAGGTCCGGTTTTACCAGTTAAAAAAATCAATATTCCACAACTTGAGTTACATACTTGGTGGTGATGTTAGTCGTCCTTCCAGGATAATTGACATGTTTCCACTGTTTCGTGCCTTTTTACATTCTTTCTTGTCGAATGACTTCGTTTGAAGTTAATCGCTCGTTGGTATTAGCGCCTATCATTATTATTATAACCTCAACTTATCATGGCGATGGCTTTTTTTTTTTACATATGTTGTCAGCTCCAGGCATTTTGTTCCCGTATTCCAAAACTAATGCTTAGAAATGGAGCGTGGTCACGTTCTTTCGTGTATCAATCCTCGCTCGAACTATTTCTCTATGCCCAGGAGAGACTACAGACACCGAATCGACCGAGGACGGCTTCTACGGTATTTTTTCAAACGCAGGTCTTATCATTATTTACAGAACTCCAATTCGAAATATAGCTCGAAAGGAAATTATGAGAGGGAGCGAATGCGGGAGCGGGACTCGCCCAACGGGAATTCTTACAGGTCGGAAAGCCCTGAATGTGAGAGCCCGAGGGACCGTGGCGGATACCACAAGTCCGTCTATATGTCAAAATCCAGAGATTACAAACGCGATAAGTATGCAGGTAATTATGAATAGTCCAATACTTGGTGAATTACACCGTTATTCCTCGTTACGGTTAGAGTTTTGTTCAATTCCAAATGTTTACTTTTCAGACTGTCTTCTGCCATCTAAAGATAAAAGGATACGAGAATCCGAGCACCGAACGAATCACGACAGGAATAGCAGTGAAGTAAGTGTTACATTGACATATTTTCGTAAAAATGGTAGGCTTAGTTGATAGTTACTGCATCCAGTGTAATGATATAGTTTTGTCTTCAAATGCATGATTGATCGGTCGCTCTAGTTCGTACAGATAGCCAGTACTGCCACGGTTGCTAACCTTTTTTCCCCAAAACCCCCTAACCTACTAAAAAAAACCCTGCCTAGGAAAAAATAACCCTAAAGAAAAACCCTATAGGTCCTAAATTCCTTACCCCCAAAAAATCCCTCTCTCAGTGTCTTTGGAAATATGATCGTACGTAAGATGCTCTCTCTGTTCAATGAGCATACGATGCTCTCCTGTGTTGGTTTAACCTGAGCTCATGTGATTCCTTCACTCAGGAAGTAACGTACGGTGAGGATGCTCTGGACCACATCAATGGGAAGCCTGTTCCTCAGTTTCGATTTGATGTGGTTGTACACAGAGAAGCATCTCTCAACGTACGCGTTCGAAATGGGGAGCGACATTGCTAACAGCGCAACGTTCCTTAAATATGATTAAACGCGGGTTTTTTGCGCTGTCGACGTCGCCGCAAACCTCAACCCAGAACTTCGTCACATCGGAAAGATTAACCCACTTCTTTATAGATAAATTGTACCGCGTTGAAAGCAAGTGAATCTAGCACCCATGGCCAAGCGACCCTCTTCCAATGTCCTTTGATTAGCATCACTATAACCCGGGATTTCAGTGTCGCTACCTTCGATTCATCAGTGAAATTCACCCCCTAAAAAAACCCTGACTAGGAAAAAACAACCCTTTAGAAAAACCCTATACATTCCCAAAAAATCCCTGTCTGCAAAAAAACCTTAAATCTAGGGGGGAAATCCCTGACTTGGCAACCGTGCGTACTGCATAATATTTAACGTCAGTCATTTCAACATGTAACAGTTGAACCATTACTCATTTTTTTCCTTAGAAGAATGATCTTCACTCGTTAAAGCTGAGCTCTCAAAATTCTTCTAGAGATTCATCTCAACGAAAGCTGGGGTCGAGTTGTCAAGTAAGACTGGCTGTAGAATTCGATTCAGTGAGATTATGATTTATCTGTGTTCGAAAAGTGTTCCCTAAATTCTACCGTCTCGTTTCCAGGACAAAAGGGACGACAGAGAGCGTGTGGTGAGGGTCGGCGATTGGTCCGAACACTTGAGTTCCTCAGGGAAAAAGTACTATTATAACTGCAAAACTGAAGTATCTCAATGGGAAAAGCCGAGAGAGTGGTGTGACCCTCGCCAGAACCAAGCAAGGCACAACTATCCCTCACACACTAATAGAACAGGTAACGCAATCACAAGACAAGTTTGTTTAAAATTGAAAGTTATTCCATACTACAGTCGTATTTTTTCCTGTCACAGTATTGGACAAACATTCCAGCAACAGCCGATCATCCGTCGGTAACAATGGGAAGCCGAGCGGAGCCACAACAAGCGTCAGAGGTGACAAACCTTCGGCCGCTTCCTCAGGCTACTGGCCTCAGCACCACGACCCCAACCAGGACCCCAGGAAGCAACAGGAAATCAGTTCAGGTTAGTTGATTATGTTGAAGAGATACCCAAATCGAGACCATTTAAAATGGTGATCTAACTCGTGAGTTCTAATTGTTTCCATATCTATTTGGTAATATTTCATTCCCTTTTTTCTCACCTGACTACAGTAATTCACCCAAAAAAAGCACTTTCGGAGGTTTATTGATATTTTTGTTTTCTACTTAACCTGGCAAGCAGTGAGAAAATTTTGAGCAAGACCTGCTCAAAAGTAGCAGTGTAGGGTTTCACCCACTAACTCTTATCCTTGACCTAGTCCATCCCGATATTACTTGTTCAGCATTACTTCGAAGTGGGGTCGATCACTAGGCGTTGTCATCGAGTTTCTTCTTGCAGACTACTGGTACTGATCCACACATCTGAAACGGATGGTGATTCGTTTGGATTCATCGGGGTGTCTGCAGGTACTTGAATGTACATGGATTCTATGAAAACAAAAAATATCAATTATGACCAATTTTTATTAGACTGTCAGAATTGTATACAGGAAATTTAATGAACGTCCCCTAGTAGAGTACGACATGGTCTGGGGAGCTGGCAGTTTATCGCCTACTGTGATGAGCGTTCCCAAAACGGCTAGAATCAGAGTACAGATTGCTTTGGAAGTACTGACTAACGCAAATTACATTGGAGACGCTGCTTGTGAAAGTATAAAGACTGAGTAAATAGAATTGATTCAAAATTCTGATGTAGTAAAAAAGTTGGAAAAATCCTGTGGGAAGCGTGATTGTCTGGATATATTTCTCACCCTCAAATCAAGTCCATTAAAATCTATGCTGTTAGTGGAAAAAATTCTAATCAGAAAAACCCCACCCCAATCCTCCTGCCAATGCATTTGAAAGTACTTGAAAGGTACTCGACTAGCTTGACAAATTTTCTGTACACATCCTGTTCGTATTGATACAAGAATGATCGATTTAAATATCTCCTTTCTGCAGTCACCCTTCTGTCTAGTTCACCAAATGATGTATGAATAGAGATTACAGAGGTTTGTAGAGATGGTGAATTAATTATAAATAAATTGTACCTATATATTTCTTGGGTTTTTAATCCCACTTAAGTACGTTGGCTATAATTTATAGAATGAAGTACCTAGGTACCAACAAAGAGTGGATATTACCTTCTTTCCGCAGCACAAAAAGTATATCAGAACAAGAAACTCGATATCATAACCATGTGATGTTTAAAACAGTTGTTCGTCAGTATTAGCCTGTAGTTCTACTCGTGAATCAAACGGTAGTGAATTCACGATCGTGTTGGCAAGTTTATGTCGGCTCAACCCTTGAGCCCTCATTTTGAACGAACGGCTGGTCGTATAAAGCTCCGAATGGTCTTTAAAATTCTCTGAACTGAACTCTATTCTAATTTACAGCTATACCGCCCAGTTGAAAATTTGATATGAGGTTGGCAATAAGTCAGAATTAGTTTTGAGCCCCTTTCTATGGACCTAGGGGTACGGAAAGTTTTAAGGGTATTCTTCGGGCTGGTACGAGATCGTAACCCGAATTTTATAATTTTAGGACAATTCTAACTGGGCAAAGGCCACGGTCGTACGGACGTATTTTTTTATTCGATTTTCTGAAAACCCTCTAATATTGAGGGGGGTTCTTGGGCGATCCCAGTGTTCATTGAAAGGAAAAGTGAGAGAAGTGAAAAAGCGATTTTTAGTTTACATGGTAAGATTAGGGATGTTCCTATATTATCGATATCAATGAACATCGATATTTCCGATATCATATCGATATCGGAAATTCGATATTATCGTGATATTGAAAGATTATGGTGAATATCGGGTTTCGATATTGTATTTGTATAAGTTAAGTATCTTTTTAAAAATGCGGGTTTTGATCCCGATAATCACATATTATGTTTATGATATTCTTATGATCTCCTATCTTATTAAAATAATAATATATATAATATATACTTAATATAATATATCAAGTTCGGAAGATCCTCGATATCGGAACAACCCTAGGTAAGGTGCGATTACCTCTCAGCTATCTTCCAACACCAATCAAGTTGAGCGTTTGGGACGGTTGTTGATAGGGGTTTCAAGTTGAAGAAGACGTAATTGAACATGTCCTAGTGGTTCTGGGAACATTATTCTTGTTAATGTTATGAATCGTTATTTGCTGATAACTGTTAATCACTTGCCAAACCTTGGATTTGTAGTTGCTGGGATTGCCCGAGCGGGCGTGGATGGCCAAGCGACAGACATGGAGATCTGTTCAGGCGACAGCACTCCAACATCGGAGTGCAGCAACGCACCTGTAGTACCGGCTGCATCAAGCAGTGCTGGAGGCATTCCAAGCGCCACTTCCATCGGGGGAGGTGGGGGCGTTGACGTAGCGAATGCGCCCGGACCGCCTACAGTAGCTTCGACCGCATCGCTTCACATCGTTACTCCGATTCACGTAGACACTTCCTGCTCCGGTGCTGCCATTCAGGATCCCGGGCCGCCTACACCGACCCATTCAGAGACTCAAGACTGCCCTGATGTCAGAAAATGTGAGTGTATTCGTGCATTTCAGATGACGGTCGATGTTAGTTTATAATATAGCATTTCCAGGCCAAATTAAACATTTTTTAGTCCAAATTAAACCCTTTTGCGAAGGTAAGCCAAATGAGGCAAATGAAAGTATAAGGCAAATGACGTGAAACTGCGAATCAAATAGTCAATTTTTGTTAAGTAAGCATATAATATAATAATATAATTACAATACATTAGTAGGTACGAGTAACAACATCCTTGGAATTCATTCAGGACTAGAGAAAATGTTCAAAAAATAAGATGTACTTAGAGAAAATTGAAGAGACATTTCAAAAGAAGCAACTGAAGTCAATTTAAATCAATACCAGTGGCGGCTCGAGGCAACTGCATCATCATATCCGTGAAATTGCGTCAGTTGCTGTTATTGCATTGACGCTTCAGTAAAAATGTGGTTTTCAGCTGGTTCGCTCAGTAAGTCCTCGCGTGAGATTTTATCTCAGAAAATGCATTTTCCAATGGATTCAACGTAGGGGAGTATAGAGGACTTAACTCCTTAGTTTGCGCTGAGTTCATGCGATCCTCCTACTTTAAAGCTTTCTCTTAGGGTGAACTACTCGATTCCTCTCCAACACTTCAAAAATTGCTTGATTTCCCCCGAACGCTTCTGACATTGCCGATAGCGTTCCAAAGAAAATGACTCGATTGATTCAAATCCTTTTCGATACTACTGTACCCATAAATCACTCAATAATGCCAAACATTACCAGGTCTTATTGTATGTAGTGTTGGCAGGAGTAATTTATTTAAAAAGTGATATTTTGGAATAGCATACGTTTTGTTTACCAGAGGCTCCAGACAGCACCCGGACCACTGGTGCTGCCGTCTAGTGGCTAGCCGTGACACTACGTTTGCTCTTATCATGTGATAACGGAGCCTGTGCGGTCATGCAATTTCGTGATTACTTTTTTACCGTGATTTTTTCGTGCAATTTTCGTGATTTTTTTTATCGTTACCTACATACATGGGGTTTCGGTGCTTTCATTGTCCTACTCTTCCGAGTACAAGAACAATTTGCGCCAGCATATCACGCGGAATGTTGAGCCCGCCACTAGCGCTGCCTTGAGGCTTGGCCGTCAACCTCTGTTATCTCTACTATCTCCTGTTTTGCTTTCCTCATACGCCAGGTGAAGCCGATTATCGAGATAATCGAATGTTGCGATTACCTATATATCGATGTCAACATTCGATGGTAACAGTTGTGTAGGCTACACAACTGTTACCATCGAATTATATTACATAATATTATAGATCATCCCCCAAACAACTGATTAGTACCATATATGGTACTAATCAGTTGTTTGGGGGATGTTTTCATTCCGTAACCCAGTCCACTTGATCTATATGTCCAACTAATCTATATGGTACTAATCAGTTGTTTGGGGGATGTTTTTATTCCGCAACCCCGTCCACTTGATCTATGTGTCCAACTAATCTGCAATAAAAATTGCTGTGTTTCTATGTGTCCCAAACAACTGATTAGTACCATATAGATTAGTTGGACATATAGATCAATCTAAAGTCGTAGGTATATTGCATTGTAAAAATGAAAATATGTCAGTTTGGGAGAAACAAGTGAAATCGATATACAATCGCAACATTCGATTATCTCGATAATCGAGTTCACTGGGCGTATAATGCACTAGACGGCAGCACCAGTGGTCCGGGTGCTGTCTCGAGCCTCTCGTCGTTTTGTTGTGGCTACACAAGATGGCTATATTGCAGTAATATTGTCACCCATTAACGGTTTGAAACATCTATCCATCATGTTTGCAATAGTGATTACTTTTACAGTGGTGAGCCCACCAAGCAATTTAAGTTCCCTCCAGACGCTCTCTGCTGGATCAACTCTGGCTGCAATACGGCCCCAAGCACCAAATCTTACCCCTTCGCTAGCCAACTTTTACAGAGATGATCTCGTCAACCACGTTCGAGGTTGGCAAGCGGATTTATTGGAAAAACAGGTATGTCACTTGCTCTTTAGTATGCTCATGTACTTACTGAGAACACAACAAATAGTGCTGGATAATAATGTTTAGTGTTGTAGTTTGGAAAATGTAACCTCTAATGGCAAAAACCATATTCAGTATTTCCTGTCTTTTTCCAGGCACAGAAGCATTCAGAAGAGGCGCACGCATTGGGTGCAATGTGCACCCGAGTCTCTGCTGAACTGAAGTGTGCTCGCTCGATCGTCCGGCTAACTGAAATACAAGCAACTCTTCAGGAACAAAGGTATATCTCATTTCAATAGTTGTTCGCCAACGATCTCTAAATAGTTGCGGTTCCCCACATATTGCCAGTTATGAATCATCTCTACCCCACCACATGGGTGCAGTGGGAAGGGGGGGGGGGGCTGAGGCAGTTGCCCCAGTGGACTGCTCCTAAGATCAAACCCCAGAAAAAATGAATATGAGTCTGGCTACGCCCTCATGGGTAACTCTAGCAAATTCATGGAAAGGTCACATGTCAACAACAAACATGAAGCACCATTGATTTGGGGCGTTTAGAATCAAAAACATCAATTTTTTTCGAAAATGTTTTTTTGATGAATTTTGTTAGTTTAAGTAGCTATCCACACATCGCTAAAAGGTCTTCTATCAAAACCAGGTAGCTCAACCTGAGAATGTACCGCGAGGATTCCTTGAGAGTCAAAATCAGTCAGATCCATGAGGGTTCTCAAGGCGACCGCTAGGAACGACAAGCAGTATCCTTATCTTATGACTCTTGTTGCCTGCTGCGCGCAGTCCTTCCAGTTTCTTGCGCCAAGGGCCTAGTGACTTGTGGAGGGGGGGTTGCCTTTGAGAATTTTACCTCTTTTTTTGTTTTATTATCTTTGATAATGATTTACGATTTTCCTTGTCCCATCTTAAATTTAATAGTTTCGAGAAAAAAAACTGCATGTGGTAGCCTTTGATCCGCCTATTCGAGCGCCTCAATTAAGATATTCTAAGTGAAGAAACTACCTAGACCTTTGTCATTTTCATGTAAAATGTACTCATGCTCTGAAAAATGTCGTATGTGTTGGTCCGAGTAACTTGACAAAAACCTTGACAATCACATTCATCATCACCATTTGAAAATCATTTCATCATAATACTCACCATTCAATCGTCGTCATTATCATACTCCCGAGCTTCTTAAATCTGGTTTGCATTTGGTATTGAAGCCTGGTGGTGTACGTCTCGTTAACAAGAGCTTTCATCTTGATTTTCAGAGTTCTGTTTCTTCGTCAACAGATCAAAAACCTCGAAGAGCTGAAGTCTCAGAATTCCTTCATGGCTGATGATGCCTAGTTGAATTATGCACATTAATAAAAACAAAAACGGTTTTAATTATTGTTAATATTTAAAAAATAACTTTTGTTTATCATCTCTAAGCTGTGCTCCGGATGGACCTCTGGTGGTTCGAAGGATCCCACTACCTCTTTGACTATTGAAAAACACAAATGAGGGTGAACCGAGGAGGGGGAGGATAATTCGTCTTTTCGAAAGACGGGGGACTCCAGCCCAGCCCTTCCCGTCATTTTAGGGTTAGGGCTTCCGAGGTGAGGTCTGTCTGTGTCCGATGCGCATGGTCACTGTGTCGTGTATGTAAATAGCTCTATTTATGTAATAGTGAAACAAATATTGATTATTGAAATTTAATACGCGAGTGTGAAGCACAGCAAACGCATGCAAGCGGGGCACTCTTGTCAACTTAATGGTTAAACAAGCGTCTGCTCTTGTATAGACATTATATTTTGTTAGATAGGCTTTTTTCTGTTCTTTAGAAAAAGAAGAGAACGTCTAATCGGAAAATGAGTATGTTTTATGATCACTGAATGTAATTTTTCGATTATCTGATGATGGGCTGGAAATGCAGAACCGGTTCTGTGTTTGGTATGGGAAATTAAGTTAAGTGCTAGCTATTAAAAATTTCTCTAGGGTCAGGTTCTCTTTGTCGGCGATTGTAAATAATTTTTGTTGCAAAATGTCTTGGCAGATTACCGTTGAAAGAAACAAAAAAAAAGTAAAACGAAATGTCCCATAATTAACTAAGAAAAACTGTTTATAATTAAACAAAATACACCCTCGTTTATTTAATTTGTTGATAGAGTGCATTTACATTTATATGGTATACCTAATAATGTGTTAATTTGTAAATTAGAAAATAAGTTATAAACAACAAAAAATACTATTTCTTCTGTTTCATGATATTTCCCCTGCGTATTTTTTCTTCCGTGATCGTTAGGACTAGGATTTTGTTATCTTCTTTTTTTCACAATCCGGTGTCGTCAATCCTGACCAGTTGTTATGCCTTTTGGCTCTTGCAGTTTGTAGGTTGGAATATCCTCTGGACCAATTGATAATTTCCAATCAATTAAGTACTGATTTGCGGGACTTGGTGTATTTCATTGCCTGTAGAAAGGAAAACTACTACCAAATATGAGTGGGTGTCATACAGTGTCTGTATGGTTAGGATTTTGGTTTGCAATCAGAAAACGACTGAAAACCCGTGGTACAAACTACTCGTATTTCAATTTTTGTTGAAAAAATTCCACAATTTGAATTGCTTTGTCAGAAGGACGGTTTCATTTCGCTCTATCAGATTGAACGCTGGATTCTTCTCCTGATTTTTGACCACTACAGTAGCTTCAACCTTGTTGCACAGCTAATACCCTGTCACTTTTTTTTTCTATTTCTATTTTTATTTTTTCCTATTCACCCCAAAACTGAAGAATTTGCTTTTACGCCCTAGAGCCCCACATGGCTGTAACGATGCGCTACTGGAGGAGCAACAAGCTATCGGATGATCCAAGGCTGATAACTTTCTCTGTCAAATCTCAGATCGATTTCACTCCATAAAGTTGGAAAATCTACAGGGTGGTCCTTAGGGCCAAAATTCAGATTTTGTGTAGGTAACCCCAAGTGTGGCACCTGAAATTTCATTATGTTTTTGCGCTGATTGACGTGGTGATATCAGTTTTTCGATCTGACTTGATTTCAGTCTAAAAAAAAAAAAAAACGGTGGGCATTTGTGGCAAATAAATCGCAATTTTTCGAATTTACTGCAGAAACCTGTCTTGAAAATTACCAATTTTTTTCAAATTCACACTAAAGCGTTACTCTACACATTTCAGTGTGTGAGAAGGAACAAGTAACGCCTTGCTCTTCGTACATTTATTGAATTCCAACAACCAGCACTTTCACTGTCGGTCGGTAGATTATTTCAGACGTGTGAAATAGGTTCATCGTGTGCATCTGTATCTCCCCGGTCCATCAGTGATGGTGTGACTACCGAATGGGTCGGTTTAACCCTGTGACCAGGTGCATGGGCACCAATTTTGTTTCATTAGTTTCTTTTAATTTCATTATATCTTTCAAGAGGGAAGCCGCTATTATTTATTTTTCCAGAAGAGTTTATTGCATTAAAAAAGGAATTGAACGTTTTTCAGCTGCCATTGGACTGAAATCAAGTCAGATCGAAAAACGGATAGCACCACGTCAATCAGCGTCAAAAATAATGAAATTTCATGTGCCACATTTGGGGTTACCTACACAAAATCTGAATATTGGCCCAATCTTGGCGGGCTCACAGCGTGGGTTGTATGCGACCGAAAAATCGGTTGAGGAAATTTTCATGGAATTTTACGTAGAATCCAAATCTAAAATAAAAAAAGAGGTTCCCATTTGAAAAAAACGAAGTTGGTGTGCATTGGGCCAATTTGGCCCAGTTGGAAAAAATTGAAAATAGAGCAGTTGAATGCAGAATAAGAAAAAAGGAAAGAATTTGAAAGAAATACGTGAACCATCATTGAATCATCAATGCGTAATTCTAAAATGTGTTCCTTGTTCGTGTTGGCCTATAAGGTTGCAGAATGCATTACCGTGATTGGGACTTCCATACTCAAATTGTGGAAATCCAATTTTTATTATGTTCTCTTACAATTGTCCTGAACATGTGATTCAAATGCGGAGGTGAAATTACAAAACGAATTAAATTCATTTTGTAATTTCACCTCCGCATTTGAATTTTGTCCCATTCAGAAATAATAAAAATGGTTAGATATTAGTTTATTCGGGTGGACGAATTCTAATTGTAAAATAAGGAATCGGGCGTTTTTAATTGTGCAGGACCGTTTCATGCAGTAATAGGTGAAATGTATGGCGTATTTCCATGGCACTCCTGGTTATACATATTATGTAGGTAGTACATTTACCCTGTGTTTTCAATCAGTCCATTCAAATTGTTCGTTCAGTCCACTCTGTTCTACAATCCACTGGTTTTAACATGAGTTTTAAAGTCGAGCCAACAATATTCAAGTCCTAAGCTTTTTCATAAAAATACCTTCCAATAATTGAAAATGAATACCAGTCAGTAAATCGGATGGTCCAAACCTTTGCAGACTGCACGAGCCAATGGTAATATCTCAAGTTTGTAGAGTTGGAGAACGAATGGACGAGCGCATTATTTATCGAGCAAATCCGTGCGAGTGATATTTAAATTGTAGTGTACATTATTTTTGGTTGCGTATTTGAGTTTCTGAACGTGCGAACGTCATCGGTGAAACACTGATGAATCTGAGCCCTTTGTAACGATCGTGGATAATTAAACGAAAGCTGAACAATTTCCATCTTGCAGCGAATTTCCCACCAGCTTCGTGGAACGAAAATCCTATAATTTCGTTACTTTTCCCCCTTTACAAATCAACTAGTCTTTGAAGAAAAATTAGTTTGTTGACTTCACGAAAAAAATGGCGTAATTGTGGACCTTGATGATATTATTTCATCACATTTTTAAAAAATCTACTTATTTTAGGTAAGTTATTTTTTTAGTTTGATACCTAAATTAAGTGGTAATTATAGGAATTATTAACATAAAATGTTACTGTAAACATTCTCTAAAAACAAAACCTATTTCCGTAAATAATTTTGTATGAAACACAAATTGCGTTCCAACTCTCTTCTTGGAAAAAAAAAATTGACAAAAATGTATGCCAAATCTGAATCATGTAGAAAATTAGGAATTGCAAAGTTGGCACACGACTATGGAACCAACGTTTCTTGGGTAAATCCTATTAGAGAGGACAAATTATATTGTAATGATGTTCACTTAGGGTTTTTATTCCCTGCTTAAATTTAACCTTAAATAAATTATCAATTCAATTTATGTTAAATGTATTTGATTTCATGGCATGCCACCCTACCATTAAAAGCTTTAATCTTCTGGGTTGTATTTGTTTTTGGTTTAGTAAAAATATCTCAATTGGATTATTAAAATATTTTGAAAAAATTGTTGATTGGAGTCTTACCGTCAGAACGTTTGTCAGTTCCAGATGAAGTCGAAATATTCTTGTCTTGCACACAAGTTGAATACATGTGGTAAGGTCAGGGCAAGTTTTTAACCAAGCAGTTTGAATATGAAAATCGACAGTGACTGGATAACGTTACGCTGCAGCTCAGTTGTAACATCTGTTTTGAATTGATATTTTTACTCTGCGCAATGGAGGATCAGAATGAATTAGACCAAGTCGGTACATCTGAACTTCACAAAAAGGAAGCTTCATTACTTTCTGACCTTTCTCAATGGTACAAGTAAAATCATCCCATACGCCAATGAGGGAAAAGTACTTGGGAATGATGCTAGATGCCAAACTACGATGGAAGGCACATTTCAAGAAAAAGCGTGGAATTACGTCTCAAATCCAGCAAATGAAACTGGTTTAAGGAACGTCCCTCATTTTCGCAATGTTGAGAGCTAACTTGTGCTCTATAAACAAGTCCTCAAGCCTGTATAGATTTAATACAAAAATGTCTGAAAAAAGTGCTCAGGAACGTAGACAGTGAGCCCTGGTACATTTGGAATGCTAATATCCACCGAGATACGACGATTTGCAACTGCCCATTAGTAGAGGAATCAATGGAGAGGCTATGCTGCTCCTCGACGTTGATAATGTAGAGAGACGAAAAAAGGATCAAAGAAATGCTTATCATGTTTATGTTAGTATTCATGTTTATTGGGGAAATGTGGGACTAGGAGGTTAGTTTCTTCCAATAACATCTCGAAAGCAGTTCGGGTTTGTACCTGCGATGTGCGCGTTGGTGGCGGCCATGATCCTTCTGCTGGCGTCCAACTTGGATTGATCAACTTCAACATATTTGCACCCACATTTGTTGCATAATATCGTCTTCGATAACGAGTTGTTTTGCTCAATGCTGTGGTATTGGTGGCATTCGCAGAAAAAGTGTTCCGAGTGTTGCATGTTCCTAGGTTGCTGGTCAGAGGAGCTTAGCAGTGGCACTTGGGGTGCCTCAACCTGAACAGGTCTAAGGCGCCCAGCGAGCTCCGAGCCATCTTTTACACTGTAGTCACTGTCTTCTCTTAAAGTACTTGCCAGGTCGAGTTGCTGTCGTTTCTTGACCATGTTATACAAGTAGTTTTCGGCAAGTGGTACAGAATTTATGTCAAAGAGCTTGTGAAAATCTGGGCTTTTAGGGGTCCATTGTCTGTAATATTCAATGAGCGTCATTATCAGCGATTTTAGTTGACCTACTGTAGCTTGTGAAATGTACAGCATCACGTTATGGTTTACAACGTATTTTTCTATATTAATTACACGTAGAGAAGAGTCACAATAGCTACACTGTACATTCCAATCCATGCCTTCATAAGAGTTAGAAGTACCTGAACTAGCTTACACTGCTTGGCTAGACGTCCCGAATCTCAAATCTGGTTTCTGACTCAGGTGAATCTCCCCTGGTGTATATTCTTCCTTTCGGCCCAGTTTCATTTCAGTCAAAACTCCCTTCTTTTGTACCTCATTGAACGTTGATAAATTGTAGTAGTCTTCTGAGTCGGGGTCCCTGGGTTCGTGATCGATATTGCGGCCCAACCACCAGAAAGGAGGCTGTGGACGACACGCACGTTGATTCCTTGTGCAAATAGTAGACAGATCATCAATTTGTATTAAGGACAGGCTAACTGTAAACTTCAATCCACCGCACAAAACCACCAGGGTCGTTTAAAGGAGTAACCATGCGTTAATAAGTTATTGTTTCTTACTGACGATTGATCACCAAAACCAACATATCCGGTATTCTCTATCCCGGATACAGTGTTATATTATAACACTGCATCGGGGATAGAGAACGTTTCAATCTCTTGTTTTTCATTAGACGTGTGTTGTGGTTCTTGCAGTGTGGACGCTTGTGTTAGATTCCCAATCCGCATCCAATCTCATGATGAATTTCAGATGGCGGGTTTAGAAGGTTCTGTTTTGAAACTACTCCGATGTGAAGTAGCGAATCAAACAGTTTAGTAATTGATCTATGAACTCACCCTTCGTCTCGACGGGTTGAAGAACATGTTACATCATAAGCCATGATCGAAATTTACATAATCATGTTCTCCTTGTATATTTAAATACACTATTTAAACTGAGAATATTTATATTGGAAAAAATAACAATTAATACGCCTTGGAAACATGTTCTGTCATCAACCGTAGACAATTCAACAAGAGAACGTTCCCTTGACAATTCATGCAGTGGTCAACTTTTTTTTTTCATTTCTGTATTTTGTTCAATTGTACAGCGAATTAGGCTGTAAGTATGTATATTGATTCACTTGACCACGACACCACTAGATTCACTGCTACATCCATTGCTTTTCGATTTAGGTCATTGTGTATCTCTCAAGAAAATAGCGTAATCACGTCCCTTTCCCCATCGTTCGTTCCGCCAGCGCGTTGGTACCACTAGTCCCTCCTCACGAGCACAAACCCGACGATAGCTGCTGCATCCGCCATCTCGTTTCTCCTGCTCTCTCTTAGTATATTTGGAGGATATTCTAGGTACCCAAACCTGGTTGTTAACCACGTCCATCGGAAACAGCATCCCAAACCCCACTTCGTCCAACACCTGCAGCATCTGCAGGTCAGTAAGCCTGCATCCCCCTCGAGGAAGAATTCCAGGGACCAACACTGCGTTCGTCCAACACCTGCAGCATCTGCAGGTCGGTAAGCCCGCAGACGGCTGGTGGTTTTGGATCATCCCAGACAAGGACGGCGAGGGACTTTCAGCGTTCAGGTCGTATCTCTCCATTTGTCAATGTATCGCGAAAGAACTCAATTCCTGAAAGATATCGGTTCATTTTCTATCATCAAAGACTCAATTTCCTTTTTAATTTTTTATAATCGGAGCTCTGTAAGCTTTATTTTCTGTCCTTTCTTTCCACATCTTACAAAATAGATTAATTTACGAAATTGAGTATTTAAAAAAATATAATACCTCAGTTCGGTTCTTCGTAAGAACAGCGGCTAACTTCCATAATAATTATTACATTGTAAGTTGAATCGAGGACGCTCAAGTTGATTCAAAGTTTGGTTTAAATAATGAGGAAAGTTTCGTATTCAAGCTCACGTGTACATACACCATCAGTACAGTTCGTCTCTGATAATTAACCAGGAGTTGAGATAATAAATAGCGGTTTTAACAATAAAAAATTATTTATTTTATAAATCTAACACACATAATAGTTAAAAAATAAATCTGCGAGTTCCAGAGCAGGAGAATAGGAAAACAGACAAGTGCGAACAAACTGGACAAGAGTAAAACTGATGATAAATTACAATTATGTACATTATAGGAAAATATTTGAGGACCTCTAAAAACATTTACATGAATAAATAAATGTGGTGATAACATTGGAGGCATATTTACACTATTTACTTGTAGTGTTGGACACTACAATTTTCCAATCAATAAGGTAGTCGAGGTTTAAGGAGACAGAGTTGTTTTAGGTAATCGTTTTTGGGATAAGTAGGCTCACTTGAACAAGGTGATATTTGTACGTAAAGTGTGGGTAAAAAAAAAAAGTTCTGAGGATGTAAGTAGGGGGTTTTTTTTTTCAATTAGTGACGTTGGGAATACAAATTATAGTACAGCTGAACATCAAGGAAATGAGAGGTTGAACCCCTACTCAAATATTGTTTTGAAAAGCTGACAGAAGAAGATTGGGATGAGAAGAGTTCAGACTGAATTGAATTGTGTGCAATTATTGATACCCCTAGGGGCAAGTGGTTCTCGGTCCAGTTCTTCTGAAACCTCAATTACAACCAGGAACGGAGTAAAATTTACTTAGTATATTTAATATGACGTCAAATAATACCAGGAGTTTTGAAACTGTGGGCGATTTCACTAAGGTAAGTTTCGACAGCATTTTGTGTTTCTTGGGCATCTTATTATCTACCAGGCCCTGATAATGAATAATGAGTCTGCCCACATCAACATCCGAAATAAAACGAGTTAGGTACATACGTGGTGAACTACAGAAATACTCTGACAGTCACAGTATTCATAACAAGACAGGAATGTGAAATCAGACATGTTCATTTGTGCGACATCTGGCCCCCAGTGCGTCACATTAGCCAAGAGTGAAATTGTATACAATATTTTTCGTTTTTTCAATAAATTTGTCAGTAGGTAATTCATCACATTTGAAATAAACCAAAACAAGAAACTCACCTTCATATCGCATTTGCTCATCCTGCATACATGAACAATGAAACTTAGAAAAGAAGATGGACAGCAATTACACTGAAAATACACACCATCGTGTACTGTACAAAGATATAAACAATTTAACGAGTCATCTTTGATTACGCACCATTTTTCAATACAATTCACTGGCGAGAAAATATTTGTTACGATTTTGCTCTAAATGAAGATGTGGAACAACAGAAATTTTGTGATAAAGAGAACATCGGTCAACACTGAGTAGGTATAATTGTGCATGGGGAAGAGATAGTGGAGTAGGGGGAAGGATTACTGGCAGGATTCCTTTTAGTTCTTCACTCCTACGCCTTGCGGCAATTTCAATTTCGCTACCACCTATTCACCTGACGGTTTCGCCATACTCATTTCAAGCTATCAGCCATTAGTCCAGAATCGGGAGGAAATACCGATAAGTAAAACAAGGTAGGTAACGAGCAATTTAAAAATTTAACTAGTAATTCAAGTTGTGTTCTCTTGATGTCTTCGTATCTCTAGCAAGTCGACCAATGGGGACGATAGGCCGTTATCATCAATAGAGTAGGGCCAGTTTTAACAAATTACGTGTACCTACAAAACAGAATTCTATTTGCCGGCTTAACCCACTCATTTGAACTTATCTTTGGTTTATTACTTTATCTACATTATCTTCTATATTTGTACAGTGTCCATGAGGATCTTTCAATTGTAGTATCAATAAAGGCAGTTTCATCGTTCAATAAGCTCAAATGGTTATGGGGAAAATTCAAAAGGCGAAAATTAATTTCTCCACAATGAAGGCCAATGTTCAAATTCACAACTTAATAGGGGCAAACAAAATGCTTCCAAGCGTTTCATAATCTGCACTTACATTCTGGCGATTGACACTTTTACTGTTGTCGGTGAACATCGAGCAATACAGGCCCTTTTTTTTGTATATTTTTCAGTGTTCATAAAAATGATCTAATACAATTCAATCGTACAACTAATTCGTATTTTATTATTGCTCTTTGAGAGTATGCAACAGTGGATTATTTATTACCTACTACTTAGATTACCTTTATAATACTATTCGAATGGATTTATACCCACTTGTCTTTGTAAGAGTTGTTCAATCATTTCATTCAATCCTCATACTTGAGTTAATCTTCAACTAGAATAATATCAAAAATAATGAAAGGAATGACGCATTATTTATACTTAAATGCTAATAAAAAGGAATACATCCTTGCAAAACAAGTTGAATCTTTATTCATAGGTACTCATTGATCATTATTGCACTATATAATTGGTTTTACGATTGCATAAACTGGCTCGTGTGACTAGACCAACGCTAGGATGCGCCCTGAACTTTTCAAATGGAAGCGAAAATAACTTCATACCAATGAGAACGATATCAGATCATAGATAATATGAGCACTAAATAAGGCTATAGAAGTTACAGCACTAAAATCACAGAGGGTCTGAAAAACTTAACCATCTCAAAACATGTTGTGGAATGGCCGAGGTGACAGAGAAAAGTGCACCTGAAGAAGTACAGATCGGTTGTATAAACTCCAGCTTAACTTTCGTCAAGGGGCATTTAGACGAGCGGATGAATCCGGGAAGAGCAGAAAGTGTGTTTGACTGTGACTGTGCTCAGTTGCCTATTGATATTATATAGATATTATATATAGAACTGGCTGATATGCCACTAGGCAACGCATAGGGAATTTGGAGGAGCTAACAGTTGGAACGAATTTTCAAGAATTCAAATCCTTCAGTCAAGATTGGAAATTCGAGCATAGAATTTCTTCGCCTCATTTTGCACGTTCCAATGGTTTAGCAGGAACGTATGTGCAGGATGCAAAGAATCTTCTTGTGAAATGCAGAGTGGAAAATTCGGACATTGACTTGGCCCGTCTTCATCATCGCAACACTCCAAGAGGCAACTTAGGAGGAAGACAAACGAAGACAACCAAAACAGAAGTTGACTATGCCAGCACCCTGTAGGGGAAGGCACTCGGAAGCACTGGAGCTGCCTATGAGGAAGATGAGACTCCTGGTGAGGATACGCGGGAGACCTGTCGTGCAGACTTTGTGGAGAGGAGGATGAAACTGCGCCTCATCTCCTGCGTGAGTGCCCAGCAGTTGAAGCTCTTTGGTACAGAATCTTCAGGTTTCTAGTACCTACCAGAAGATATTGTATCGGCAAACAACCTGGTAGGTGGGATCATCAGTCTGGTCGAGGGAGTGGACTGGACCCAGAGTCTATATAGGTTGGTCTCCAGGCCAATGCTCCGCACAATAAGCCCAGGTTTCAGTCCCTGTCTATGATCTAACCTAATCTGCAATGTAATTATTTTCAACACTTTTCCTCATTTAAAAGGAGACTAATTTCTCAAAGAAATCTTTTCAAATGTATAATTTTAACTAAAATTTTAATGTATTAATATTTCGGGAGGTTTTCATATTTCTCGCTATGCAGAAAATACTGGACGGTTTTTAACGTGTAAACACACCCCTTTCTTCTCACATTCAAAACTACTAAAACATTCAAACTAAAACATTCAAGACTTGCACATTTTTGCCCCAACTACATATATAACTGCACGACAAAACCGAAGCTGTAACTAGCGAAAACAGGAGGAAACACCTTTGTTCGGCGGAAAATGGCTGCCCGAGGGGAAGGAAAGACCAGCCCCAAGAAGGTCAGGGTACATGGGATTTAAACGGTTCGGACCGCTCGTCTAAAGGCACTAAAGTCAGTTTCCATCTACAGAAAAATTGTACTCCAAAAACATTCACACAAATCGTATTCTAACACTTCTAGGTACATTTTCAATCTGCATCTCTGCAATTCCAACATACTACAACATTCATCATCCGTCGGATCGGCAGGTCTAAATTTTACGAAAATGATACCAAACAACAATTTCAGTTACTGTTGCAGCCATTCAAAAGCGTATTCAAAGGTGTCAAAATCTGACTGACATTGTGGCTCATGCTGGAAACGTTAGCAAGGTTCATGGGATACACCAAAGTTATAGGAGATTTTTTTTAAGGTGTTAAGTTGGTTGTTTTGGACGTAATGGAACAATTTTAAAAGAGATACACACTTAATTTTATAATATTTCAACAAGTAATAATAATTCACCCAAAATTTGAGGTTTTGCGGAACAGATGTACAGCTCAACATAAACTATTAACTTAGCTCAAGCCGTACCGATACAAACTTAGGATTCTAAACCATGCATTAGGTACCTACCAAAGGCAAAAGGCTTTAATTTTACTATTCGAACCGAGTACAACAAATTCTACCACAGATTTAAACTTGATCAAGATGCGAATACTTTCATCAGAGCCACTGCCAAATACTCCAATACCGTGTTTTCAAGCACCATCTACCCAATATTTCAACCAGACATGCCAATTCAAGACAGAAATACAGTGAATACACAAGAAAATTTGCCAGGTAGGTACCTCGATGGTAGTTCAAGTAGAAATTCAACAGCCCCAAGTGTTCGAAAAATACATTCAAATATTTACTGGACATTGTGAAATGTTCAAACGTGTAAATCTCACTTGAACAGATAAAAAACAAAATCAATACAAAAATTAGTAAAATTATGATTATTTTTTAATAGGAATTTGACACAAAGAATGTAGCAGTTGAATTTGAGCGCTCGCAGCGCTATCACAACAACGTTAGCTTAATGATAATATAAGGGAAGGAAAAAAACGCAGGTGTGTTTCCTCCTTATTTCTAAATGAGGTTATACTTCATTGAAGCCAAGGATTTATAGTTGAGCCCTCTTCAGACGTGGTGGAATGATTAAAATAGATCCAGTTATGTTTTAGATAAGTACTATCACCTAACCATTCAAAAGAGTATCCAAAATGGCTGTTGAATAGGTGTACATTTAGGTACCTCAGTATTGGCTACTTCAAGAAACACAAGAATGATCAATACTGCAGGGGAACATGGGGGATAACTACAGCGCAATGATTAAAAAACATTACCTCCAAGGTATCAGATTCAATATTGCTGTTCTTAAAATAGGTATACAAAGTGAAAAATAAAAATATGTAACATCACTGCTTCTCGACCAGGTCAAGTGGAATCAACGTAAAAAATGTGACAAATCCAAATCGCATCTGACTTTCTTTCATTTTGAAAATATTACTCAACAACTTTTTGATCAAGTTATACCACTTCATATAAATTAAATATCGCGAGGGAATTAGAGCTGCGTTGGGACATATTGAGGTAACAACAGGTTTTGTGATGGTGGTCCAAAGGAATACATTTCTGGTTGAGGAATTACAGGGTCGTGAACAAATTTTATCCGGATGGTACAATAATAACGGTTAATTTTGATTAAGTCTTCCCTGTATTCTTCATCGATCAATATATTGGCATTTAAAAGTTGAAAGGACACTACTAATTATTTAGACAAGGACGGACGATGCAATAGTATCCTAATCCTCTACCCATCTATGGGAAAATGAGGTTTCTCGGACGTTTTCTGTTGTGCAGTTAACACCTCAAGAGTTACCTAAAGGATACTGAAGGGAGGGAAGAGGAAGGCGATTATTGGTGTCAGTAAAAAAATCATTGAAGTGTTTAAACATGGTATAACTTGAACTTTCAATTGAAATATTTTACAGGTTGAACTGGTCTAGGGTTAGTGATAGTTGTATGATAGGTACAATATCGTTAGTAGTTATTACTTCAAATCTACAATTTGGCTAAAAGGGGATGAAGCCAATTCAACTAGGGGTGTATTCTCTTCAGGAGCACTTCCCGGAGGGGTATGGTCCATCACAAGGATGCGGATCTTATTGTCGAGTGACGTCGGAGGAGGTCTCCGCAAGATGTCTCCGTTGGTGGTCGATGTAGGTGTGAGCGGCGGTGCCACTGGGGTAGGAGACTCGTAGGGGACGTAGATCCTCAGGATGTCAGGCGACCTCGGAGTCGGGGTCGGAGTGTGCGTTCCGCCTCCGTCCTCTTGATCCGTGTCTTCTTCGCAGATGCTGTGAGAGTCGGCGGCTTGTGATCGAGGGGCAGAGCTAAAGACTGAGAGATCCGCTGTGGATGTGATGCTCGTTTCGGCCAAAGACCTACGAGAACCGTCGCCTAATAGGGAGCTACCATCTCCATCCATGCTTCCTTGCTCCAAGGAAAATTTAGAACCTAAAACAAGAGTGAGTCAAACTCTAGAAACTCTACAAAAAAACATTAATAAATGACCCTATTAAAAATAATAAAATAACAAAGTTCAAACACTGACCCTGTGAATTGGTCATTATGAAGTACCTACTAAACAATTTTGGTTACCTAGTAAGTAGTTTTAAATAACTTCAAAGAGTAAATTATTTTGTTGATTTTGACTTCTTCCAATTTGATTGTGTCCATTTGAAAATCAATTCATTTTCCACTACTCAAGTGTACCTACGATTAAAATTCAAGTGAATTTAACAGAATATAAAACAAGCAGATCAAGCTCAACTTGGGGTGCATTGAAACGTTAAACACACTCAAACACCAGGATCCGCACCATAATATGTAAAATATATATTATATATTTTTGTTTGCATACATTTTGAAAACTGATTGCTGCAAAATGGGAATACTGATACTGATTTTATAATCAATTTTCTGAGGGAAGTTCCGTTTTATTCAAATATCCCCAAGAAGCTTCTGAAGCCAAGAAGTAGGAGGCGTAAGTACAGCAGCACTGTAGGTTGCAAAACAATTTGAGGAGTAACGGTTGTGGAAGAATAAGCACCCATTAAGCCCATTCTCCTCCACCACCTTATCTGCTCTCCTTGTCTTTTACCACTGCAATCACATCAGGAATTCACGACATCTGTGGAAAACCCACAAATCCACCCAAAGGGAGAGGAGGAGTGAGAGAGAGATGTTAGTGAGTCAACAGCCAAACAAAGAAGAAAGCAAGGCGATTCATGACAGATGAGCAAACACCGGAATTTCAACTGAAAAGCTTCAAACCTGATTATTACTAATCGTGCAAGCGAGGAATTACGGTATTTCTGTCACGAGGGAAATTGTCAGGGAGAAATAACTTGATCAAGCTGAAAACCAAACATGCTTAGCCATGGACTACGAAAAACTCACACGAACTTATCAGGTTCAACTAAGAAAGTAGTGTGATTGGAATCTACATGATGAATCAAGGATACAAAAATTTATTAATTACATCTGTAGAAGATTATGTAAACAGAAGACTGAAGAGCAAGAAGGCTAACACCAGTAGGCACAGGCCTATTGCACAGTACAGAACAGTAATATTTAATGAGAAAGATTAAAACATGATTGTGTTGTCCCATGTGATGGTATGGCAACGAGAAACCGCCAAGTGGATATCTGGTTTAGTAATGAAACAAGACATGAGAAGGAAGCGATTCACATGAAAGCTGAAGCCATTCATGTGTGTTGATGTGATTCGCTAGGTCGGTAAAGCATGCTGTAGAAACTTCTAAGAAGCGTTTTGTACCTTATAAAGTACTGTTGGGATCATTGACTAAACCTGTATTGAAAAAGATTACACATGTGTACTAAAAATTACCCAATTATTATGAAGAACACCTATCAACTTCAATGTAGCTAAGTTTGGTTTAAACAATAATTTTCTGCTGTTGTAATATAAGGGACCTTGCTAAGGGAGTGTGTAGTTCTATGGACAATGTGACCTTACAAGGGGAATAGAATATTTGTTACTGATACACGTACAGGAAACGTATTATACATTGATAAGAGACTGTGTACATGAAAATGATACTTGAATGTGCAATTAAAAAGGAGAAGAAATATAAGTTTCCCTTACCAGTAGTATTTAGATAGTAGTAGGAGAAAGTTTCATCCCGGCCAGAAAAGGCTTCCTCAGTTGGTGGATT
This sequence comes from Stenodema calcarata, assembly GCA_963920205.1. NCBI lineage: Eukaryota > Metazoa > Arthropoda > Insecta > Hemiptera > Miridae > Stenodema > Stenodema calcarata. The sequence goes on from OY986059.1 coordinate 7,837,250, forward strand.
TCTAAACAGCTACCCGCAACTCAACTGGTAGGGCAAGTGGAGCCCCTGCCGTGAAAACTACGAGTCGATATCGGTCGTACTTTGTTACGGTGGCTAGAGAGGTTAGGAAGGGAGAGGGGGGACCTGTGGAGCTTGGTAGGGAGAGAGAGTTTCGAGGAGGGTTGGTGGGGTAACGCTGCAAATAATTACAAGAGAGAAAAAGAGAAGGAAAGTTGACGGTTTTGTTGGTTTTTAGTTGAAATAGAAATGAGTAAAGGAGCAATAGAGAGAAAGAATGGAGAGGAAGTATTATTGTTAACGGTGATTGTGTGTTCATAATATGTAACAATTCTAGCATTTAGTAAAAAGAGGGATGATTGACTGTCCAATTCCAACTCACAAATGCTGACAAAAATTCGAAACCTCGGAAAAAAATTAGAGAAATTATGTGGAACTTCATTCACAAGGTTCTGTATTCTAATGCAACCCAACACGAAGATACTCCTTGAAATACCATTAAATGAGGTGAACAAAGCTGTTGGAGGTCTTGCATGAATAAAAACTAAAACGAGTGGAAAATCAGTGGCGGACTGGAATTATGGACCGACCAAGACAGTTTGAGAAAGTCTGGAGTGTCCAATCTGATCTTTAATATAATGTTTTTCGATAGGTATGGGATAAGAGTTCTAGAACGCCCACACAAGCTTCGATTCGCCCATACAATGTCTACCTTGACAGGTGTTTATCGCCTCCACCTCTCATAACAGATCATAAAAACCAAATGGGGACAAAGGACCAATAAAGTTTAGATAGAAAGTCTATCTGAGGGCCAAATCCAGGGTTCTAAATATAAGTATACATCTTTTTAACACTTCAATCAACCCTCTCTCTCCAAACTTTCATAAAACATGAAGTAAGATTGTAACAACTTCGTGGGTAGACTTTTTTTCTTCTAAAATTTAATTATTCATTAATTTCTATATAAATGATGCTAACACACTATAGCTCCAGCTTCCGTTAAAAGGTGCGTGTAAGGGGTTATAGGGAAGAAATGCTACATGCAATAAGTACAAGAAGTTATGGATCCTGATTTCGAAATAGCTGTTTCATGAGAGCAAGGATGAAACGTAGCAGAATGTAGATAATTAACAAGTAGTTTATGGAAACTGAAGGACATAAACTATGAGTCGTGGTAGAACAGCCTAATAGTGAAACAACCAAACATTGGAACATTGGACCTACATTTAGTGTATGTAGGTCAGGAGAATTTGGAAGATCAAGTGGAGCCCTCCTGGATAACTTGTGGCTTTTTGCAAAGGAGGGACGATTACAACGACACAGAAGAAGAGGTGGATGTACAATACATTACGTTAAGATGCAAATTTCAGCACTCCTACCACTGAGCACTGATCTCAATTCATAAAAAAATGTGAGGATATACAGTGAATGAGTCAATTGAATGTAATAAAAGCCGAGATGAAAATAAATGAAAAATAAATGCTACAATATGTCCAGAATTTAACAAATGGATGTTAGAAGAAGAACGTTGGGTAGCCATACATCGTACATCAAAATACGTTTGAAGCCATGCTACGTGGCTGAACCTTACAGACTATTACAGGTCGCAGTAGATGATGAAGTAATATGGTCTTCAAGTGCGCCAAATATAGATAAACAGGCCAATATTGGCAGTAAACTGCTAATAAATAAGGGTATGCAGTCATAAAATGTACAAGGGTCTGGGCAATCACCAGGTTGACTTGGTCAACACAAACGTACAGTTTGGTATTATCGCTCTACACGAGAGAGTTTACTCTACGCACAAGAAAATGTTGAAGTAGAAGTGTTGCAGTAGCACAGTGAGTCCACTCTACCAACTCCCCACCACCAGAATTTGAAGAGTTATCGTATGTGCGGACTAGATGAGAGTAGGTAGAGGTGAACGAAAAAGAAGAGGATCTACTGATGACAAAAGCTAATACATACAGTAATGGAATAAACACTCGGCTGGATGGTGATCAGGAATGGTGGACGAGACTGGGGATCGGGAACGGTGAAGAGTCGTGGAAGCAGGGTGCGGTTGAGTGTTAATTTCGGTGATGAGGAAATCTGTACTGCAGTCCTATCTCTGCCATTCAGATCCGGGCTTAAATCAACCTAATTCATTATATCGAGTACCACCACTTCATTTCCACCATCGATATCACTACAAATCCACTTTCGCTTTGTAATAATCATGGGAGTATCAGCCGTTACAGCTTCAACACTTTCACTCTCGCCTGAACTACTAAAGCTCTACTCACACTACGTGGTTACTGTCTGCACCTAATCCTACCACTTGAACACCAAGAACAACTTTATTCCAACTCGAAAAAATGCCCCAAGAAATATCGCAACCCCATCTATTACACGGAACAAACCTTTGTAAGTAATGAATGGGCGTGTGGAAGAAAGCAGTTGAGGAGCCAAGTCGTTATTAATCCCATGATAAGCCACACCAAACCAATCCCACAGCTTTTGGAAATTTAGGTGGCTTTCCGTTGCTAACAGAGATGCTTATTCTAGAATAATGAAATAATTTCAATAATATCAAAAGCACAACGTCACATATGAACGTCAAGGAATGTGCATATTCGAAAAGGACATGATATTAAATGAAATATGACAATTTGTCAATTAATTTCAGGGATTTTGAAGGTTAATCAAAGATGTAATGGACGAGTCATTACACTGGCCAATAAACAAAGGTTTGGTGCAGAGATGAGGACGTGTATTGGAATTTTTCAGTTTGCTGATCCAAATCTGAAACCCGTTTTTCGCCATCAGGTCTAGATTTTCAGATATAGCTCATTTACCTATTTTCTAGCTTCGCTTGAGTGTTGAAAATAGCACTACAAAAATTCCCAATGATTTGGCGAATTTTCGAAGAAAAGGTAGCTATTGTTCTTAGTCCAAAATTTTTAAAACTCGAATATCCGAAAAATTTCCATACCAAAATCGTTCCAGACCACCCTGAATTCATTGCCGAAAGACACCAAAAATCATATATCGAGGGTCTCACGGCAACTTCCCACATCGTCATTTCGGCAACTTTTCAGCAGAGCCAAAAAACCATCTGCCAATGACTACACCATCGTGTTCAGTGATGAAACATCTGTAAACTGAGGTGTTACTCGGCAAAAAATGGAGACGAAATTTGTTTTAAAACCAGTAAAATGGAGACATTTTCCATAAAACCAGTTATTTCTTCGAAAATTCGTATATTAGCTATATCTCAAACATTAGACCTGATAGCGAAAAACGGTTTTCAGATTTGGATTCAGCACACTGGAAAACCCTCATCTCTGCACCAAACAACACCTTTTTTTGATTGGCCAGTGTTATTATTGAATTTAGAGCATGATACTACAATTTAAAATCAATTGTCAAATTTAAATGGAAATGGGCGGTTATACTTACCATTTCCACAGATTTATAATAAGAGACAGAGAGAGAGAAAGAGTAAGCAATGCTGATCACAAGGAGACTAGCCATCCTGTTATACACTCTATCAATACATGAGTCAGAAACACGATCGCCAATATCGCATACCACACTTGACGGTGTATGTACATTGTGTAATTTCTATGTTGTATGAAAATAAACAATAAGTTTACCTAACGCAACCAATAATTGGACCAGATTTTCAATAATATACAGCCTCGCCCACTAAACTGTCTATTTGACTACCAACTTCAACTACCCAACTATTCATCTTTCCTTCACGCCAATGCCCGAGATGAGTTAACTCCATTGTTAGAAATAGGTGAACCAAATAAAAATGATATACTAGATAAGACGGTTTAGAAAATAATTTATGTGTATTAATGATGGAAAATAATAATTAGATTTTCACAAAGCAACATGCCAGTATTATGTCGTTCATGCAAAGAAACAAAATTAAACTAGAAAAAAAGAAAAATTGACTAAGACAAATAAATTGTTACATGCATTCTTACAAGTGCATGGAAATTGCACAGATTACATCGTGTACATAATAATATGAAGAATATTTTGTTCATATGCGTTTTACGAAAATAGCACACAAAAATATAGGCTTTTTATGATTGTTCATGTCATGCTGAATTCACAATAACACTAAGTTACATTCAGGGGTAGTTTGAATGTGTCAAGACACATAGCTAACAGGAAGTTACATATTTGGTGTTTTGTACATTGGAAAATAATATACAAGAACTCTCATGCATTCCAAAAAGAATTGCTAGTGGTGACTAACTACGTGATGGCCCTAGAATTATTTATAGAATTGATAGAATACTTTGTTTTCAACATGAATAAAATATAACACTTAGTTGTATTGACAAGTGGGAACCACACAATCCCGTAAAAGTTTATACTAGAAATTACGAATTTAAAGAGGGAAGAAAAACAGATCTGGACGAGTTGAGAATGTTCGAGTAAGTACGGAATACAACAGCTTAAAAGTGGAAATAAGGAAACACATATCTTACAAGTAGGTAACTGAAGAAGGGATTTACAACTAAAGGCGGAATATGGTACAAATCTATACTGGTAGGAATGACATCGAAACTTAAAAGTCGATAGACAGTAACACAAAGTTACATTTAGAAGGAATGAGAGTTACAAAGAGAAATTATATGAGCGCTTTTTCCTTTACAAGAAAAACATCTGTAACACCGATGGACGTATCACAGTCTTTGAGTTGTCAAGAATAGCTATTGCTAACGCTATGGTGAACGTTATCATAGCTTTTCACCCAATACACTATATGTATCTTCGTCTCCACGACACGTGTAGTCGTGCTGGCCCCTATATATACAGCTCGTGTTACAATTTTCCATACAACAAAAATAGAGAAAAGAAAAAAAAAATTCACAATAGACTGAAAAGATGAGTTTATAATTGACTTTGTTGTTAAATATTGCACATTGTGGAAGGAGACTGAATCTTTTCCCGTGCAGAGCCATGAGACGATACTAAATATGTGTTTGAACTTTATATGCCATCAGAAAAATGGATGAAATGTTTAGAATGTTTTTAAAACATTCTATTCCATTAGGTATTTAAGAAAGTGTTGAGTGTACTGAGTTGAGAGGAACCCAAGGGTAAGAAAGTTAAATAAAGGTGATTTATAGACATTCGGGTCAAAATCAATCTCCTTTGGTATGAAACAAACACGTCGAGAGGCCAATGAGAAGGTTAGAATAGTGGTTAGTAGTGGCTATTCTTGAATGGAATGAAATATGTTACACATTGTTTTGACTGACGTTCAAAAACAACCAGAAACGCCTGGAGGGGGGCAGCTGTGACGATCCCAATCAACTAAAGCCTAGTGACAATCACGTACTTACCAGGAAGGGCAGAAGACTCGTCGTGCGAATGTCTTGCGTGTCCGTTGGGAGCGGAAGGTTCTTCTTCAGTTGGCGACTCGGACGTTAGTGCGTTCGCTATCGCTGTGTCCCTTCGACTCGCAACGCTCTCCCGCGTGCTCTGCTCCATCCTACTGAACTCCATGCTTCGTCTACCGACCTGAACAGTGAAAATGCCATGATTGATAAACAGCATTCGTAAAGGAATCACGAAGGGAGGAAACGTCATCAGAGAGCAGTAAAAGGCTGGAATCAGCGCTAGGAGAGCAACTGGTTTATAATACAGTGCTAACACAGACTAACCTGGAACGACATGCATTGAACATAAAATGTTCAATAATATCCGTATTATGGATTCGCCATGAGTTAAGCCCACAAAGCATTCAAAAGTATTGTTTGCATTTATTCAAAACCTGGTAATTCAGATTTAATAAACCATCAAGATCCATCTCTACAGAGGTTCTACTGACTGTATTGTGTAGTATCCTCTCCCCTAATTAGTTTCCTTGAGTTTAACTCACATTTCATTCAGCTGTAACTCTTTGCTGAAACCTAACCTCAGTAGTGGTGCCCTCTAGCACTGCTCCGTATGTTTCATGAAACCTGCTCCAACTCCAGTTGGAGCCATCTTAGGGCCCAAGGTGTTATGGGTGTAGTTGATATTCACCCATAGTTTTCGTGGAGCATCTTGCCTCGAATGTATTCTCAAGACATTCTCATTCCAAATATTTCCAGTTAGATTTTCGCCATATGTACAATCAACCCCAACATCAAATTTACAATAATTGAGCAACAATTATTGAGCAACACATAAAGCCTGCAAACACTGATCACACCGCACTGGCTCGAGTGATAGATCAATAACAAGCGCCACATGTAGCAATTTTCTCAAAACAACTCCAGTAGAACTAGTAGGATCAACTCACACACTACCGTTTTAGTGTTCCAAGAATTAGCACAGTAGCAAAATATCCTTCTGCATACTGATTATTAACATTTACAACATAAAAGGCAAGGATGACCAGTCACACTACTACAGAACTTCACCATACCAATTTGATTAATTAAAATTGGACGACCTCGTTATAACAGTTTATTGTTTACAGTAAAATGGAAAGGAGCACCAGCAGTTAGTTTCAAGTTGAAGTTGGTAGGAGTCCTTTGCTAGTTACACCAGGAGAGGGTCACAATTTACAGGGCAATAGCTTCTGTCTGTCCCCACATGTTAAAAGTTACGTTTTCGAAATGATGAGATCAATCTATAACCGGATCGACGAATTCGATAACCCAGAGACTGTCTGTTGTTTCTTTCTGGATCGCCTTCTTTTCACCTGTTGAGTGGAAACCTTGTAGTACAACATTGGAAAGTGCACGTTGTGGGATACAAGTCGAGAAAGAAAGGGTTGTTTGTAATAAGGTCAGTTTGGTTTGAAGAGATCAACTGCATTTTTCAAATTTGAAAGGCTTTTTTTTTTTAGGAATTCCACATGTTAAAAAACATTTTACAGTATCATGTGTGGCGTAGAACATGGCATGTGATGGTGACGCTAAACATCATCGTTTTCCAGTAGGCTGGACCATTTGAACCCATCCCCTTCTTCCTCCTACATAGAGCAGAGAGGGGCCATCCACCTCTAGTGCTAAACATGCCCTCAGTTGTCGTCTATTTCCACTTGGACTGTTTTCTGTAGCCACCTAGCTCCGCTGTAATTCTCAGTAAACAAGAAAGGAAAGAAAAACAGGAAATACTAAACTATAAAGTACCAATTTTGGCTAACCAATCTGCCTGGTAACCTCGTGGATTTACTAGCAAAACGCACATCCACGTCTACCTCTTACTACATACTTTGAGGTAAATACGGCCATTACATCATCTACCAATGTCAGAAGTAATGCACAGCTTGCGGTCGGAGAGGGGTGCGGTTTTCAGATGAAGCAACTGGGGCTGACACTCATGTACTTTGGAAGAAAGCAAGGGAAAGTGCTATAACCCATCTCATTACGCGTACCTATATTCATATTTCCCTGAACGTTCATTACCCAAAATGGTGACGCACCTGACCTGAGGCTCAGTTCAGTTTCGCCAAAGGTGCTTGGAAGAGGAGGTTGGATCCGGAGCTGTGTTACGCACCACCACTAGCGCTCCTTGCTGCCAAATGGTCAACCCAAATGTTTTTCTTACGCGTGTTGATCTCATCGTAATTGCAGTCTGTATCAGTACTTTAAGTGAAAAGTGTCCAAAAGTGTTTGCTAATTGACGATATCTTTTGCAACATGCACGTCGCAATCATGGCCCAATCAGCCAGGTTTTCCAGTGTTACCTCTGCAAGTTTGAAACGAAATTTAAAAACGCTCTACAGGGTTTCTTGGCAGTCTATGACGCTCTAAATCTCTCCGTCTTCTACATAATGTGGAACTCCCAGCGTATGCTATTTACCCATCCTGCTTTACCTATAAAATATTATGGCGAGTTCTCTCTGTCCAACTAATCTATATGTATGTGATCTGTGGTTTGAGGGATGTTTTATTATTGCCTGGCAAATTTTTTGTTCTGTACGGTGCTCAGTGGTTTGTTATTGTAAAATGGATTTCCCAACTATTGAATAATAAGTGAACGAGAGTTTACTTACACAATTCCCCAAAAAACGAAAATTATATCCCTGGCCCCTTTCTTTATCAAATATGGTTGGTACCTGTCTGCACGGTCGGGTGGTTGGGCGGACAGGGAGGGACTTGACTGGCTTATCATGACGCGAATCAATTTATTGTAACTTTCTCGATATTATTGTAAATTCCGTATTACACTACAACGTTCTATCTAGACAATGACATAGTTATTGCACTCATTTCCGACGTATAAAACGCTTACTAAGAAATGCTCATGTGACTTCTACCTGACCCGAAACCCTACCCCTCCACATTTTTATTGCCTATCCCCATGTCCCTGATTTGAGCCTCACTTCATCTGATCCCCTAGAACCACCCCTGTTGTAAGCCTGGATGTTTGAATAAACTTGGGAAATTCTTCAGTAATATTATGTACATGACAGTCTAATTGTGTCCAATGTACACCTTTACATCGGAGCAGAATTATTAGAATAAGTACGCTCACTATGTAAATTAGTCTATTAATAATCATTACAAATCAACAGGGTATACGCATGTGTTGATCAAAGTTTAGTTTCAGTCCAGAATATCAGTGTGCCGATTAGCTGGACGAATTCGTATTTTCTCAAATTCATGTGATAGGCCATAACGATTTAACAACTATTTAATTTGTGATTCATTTTTGGCTGTCTACATGAAGCCTCTTTCGTTATCATTTGAAAACGTGAAAAATCAACATGCGCATACCCTAATCCATGCAGATTATCCATTCAGCGCCCACAAGTGAGCTCGACATTCAACTACCCCAAAGACTCAAGGAAATCGAGCAGACGACACAGAACGAAACCATGATCACAAAATTTAAGATAAACATTCAAATGTTATTTACTCGTTGTTAGAAGTGGTGTGACATTCAATAAACCGAAGATGAAATGATTCAGAGAGGGTGAAACAACAGACCATTAGGTCATTTCTTCATGGCCTGTCTACACGATGCTATTAGTAGAGATACGAAGCAGATATATTACACAAAAGAGAGTTCTAGGCCAATTTTGATCAACAGGTATAGATCGTAACGATTATTTCAAAAGAACTAGTGATCTGTTACGTGAGGGATGAATAGGATGAAAATTCACTAGGATCATCTAAAGCTCTGTTATTAGATTAGAGAAAAACGTTTATAAATGGGTTCAGTACCGGCTCGCTGATTACTATCACGGGTTTGGGCTCAGAAACATGTCTCCCAGCGGATGATCGATCTTTCAAACTATGCCTTGAAGGGAGAGAAGGCAGCACAGAAACCTTGAAAAACGAATATGTTGCTGTACGTCCAGAAGTAATGCGGGTGAGGGACTTGCGATTAGAGATGGGATTGTATATTTCTTTAGTATCTAGTCTGGGGTTTGTTACTCAAGATTTTCTTAGCTTGACGCATTCGGTATGAGGATCTTGCCGGAAAAAAACTTGGACTTCTATCAATCATTCGACAACCTTAGGTGAGCGATTCAAATGAAATTGTTTCAAAAAGCATCTGTCCATAAATCGTTCCAGGATTGAAGAATAACAAATTGACATTCAAATATTCCATACTCTAGGGTCGCCCACAAGAAGCTTGTAACAAAAAGGTACTTGGCAGATTATGTCAAGGTTATTATTTCTTGTGGGCATAGCGTATTTGAGAAAGATAGGAGTTGAGTGGGAAAAACCTGATTAAAGTGAATTTTCTTCCTTATTGGTAAAAGAAAATCTCAATCTACATAAATGTTGGGAGCATTAATTAAATAAAACGCAATAACTGTAGAAGACATCTCACCTTCTGTTCGAACGAAGGCTCTTTAAAAGTCCCAAACGGTCGTTTGGGTAGTTCTGGTTGCGGGCATGGGCCAGCGTAGTCCAATTTGCTTTTCTTCAGTTCCTCAAGGCACTTGCCCAGGCTCTCCATAGCAACGTCGTCGTCTACCTCGAATTTCCTTTCCAAATGAACCTGAAAAGATTCAACTAGATGACTAATTGAATGGTCGACTAACAGTAAAACTCCTTTTCGTTATTCTCTCTGGTTCATGGTGGAGGTGTACATCCAACAGGACTTACCCCACCTTCTGGAGTGCCCGAGATTGACTCAAGTTTCTTTCAATAAGACATCACTTATGTACACAAATATTCATAATTTGCTCAACTAGGTACCTGAAGGAACTGAAGAATATCGTCCATCCCTAAACTATTCAATCGTCTTCTATGTAATTTTAATAAATTATAGGCCATCGCAGTCAATATTCTTTCCCCTATGAAAAGGTAGACATCCCACACTCTAAGCGTCAATCTAAAAGGTATCTGAAACCAAACGAATCATTAAATTATGGCAAACGAGTAGAAAACAAACACAAGTTTTTATTATGCTCATAGTACCAAGATGCAACATACCCTATCTAAGAAACACTGAAAAAACCACTTGAGAGTGTATATGCCGGTGTCCACTCCGTTTTTGTCCAAGTGTTTTTTCAATTTTGGCAAGAATTTATGCATGATTTTATCATGATGTTCCTGGTAACGAAGAAGCTTGGGGAATCCAGGGATGTAAAATCCTACAAATGGGAGAAATGTTTTCAATGTAGTCACACATTTCGAATTAAGGTCAAACTTATCAATCATTCATTAATAGTACAGAATAATAAGTCATTATTTACCATGCATATTATACTTTGGTTTGGAAACCAAAATGGATAGAGCCCAAAATGCATCCTCTTCGTCTAAATACATGAGGAGGAGAGCTGCAATCTGAGACATCCCTTGGCAATATCCGATTTCCGCATTGTACATACTGTAAGCACCTAGGACGTTGAAAAGTTCCTGTTGTTTAGAGTTGTAACGCTCTCTAAACATTATGTGATCTCTATATGTTCGGTTCACGTCCAAGTCGATCTGCCGGATTTCAGACGACCATTTCATTGCCAAATTTTTCATTTCCTAGAACGTGAGGAAGAAAAAGATGATCTAAAGAGGCGATCTTGAAACAGAAGGGCTGGATATTTATTTGGTTTACTAGTCATCGTTGATGAGGAATACTGTACATTATCAAGAAACTAAAGTGAGATGTTTTTAGAACCACATCATCAGGTAGTAATCCTCAATAGCTGTGCTCCCACACCAACCAGTAAGTTCTATGTCACTGAGGTTTCATATCCCCCTTCATTTAATCAAAACTATTGGATAGCGCTTTGGTAGTCGGTCAAATTGCCTACAGCTTGTCGGAACTGGCATTTCAGTGCCACTATTTCATGGTTTCATAACTATAAATTAGAAAAGTTAAGTGTATTAACGCAGCATTAACGAACCTGGTATTTTCCAGCTTTCTTCTCGTTGTCGATTTCTAATATCACTTTCCATGCTTTTCCCCTCAGGCTATTGGGGATCCCTTTGAATATCCTTCTTCTAAGTTTATCGGGAGGGACATCTTGAAACCTGTTCAACATCTTCACCCATTTCTTCTCTCTTTCCATTTCGATCTTGATTTCGTTCGGGTTCTGATGTTCGGTGATCCGTTCTTCGCTAGAATGTTTATTTTTGTCGCTGAGCAAAGCGACAAGGTGATGTTTAATGGAGGCGAATAGTGATTTAATAACGGCAAACAGAAAAGTGCGAATAAAAATGACAAAATAAAATAAGTACAAAAGATGATAGAAGAAAACGAAATAATACTGTAATGAAATGGGGAAATAAAACCCGGAAAAACAATGGAGATGCGTGATACACAACAAAACATCTACTAAACACATTTCGAGGGTCTCACGGCAACACCCCACATTGTCACTTTTGGCCAAAATGAGTTATGCATACCATTCGAAGCGTCTTCCCCCGGCGGATCGTAACACTAAATCTCACGATTATTTTACTGAATTACTCGGTAAAATAGTCATTGGCAGATGGTTTTTTGGCTCTGCTGAAAAGTCACCCAAATGACGATGTGGGAAGTTGCCGTGAGACCCTCGATTTATTGTTACTACAAAGAGGAGCACTGATTGGTCGGGCTGATCCAACTTAATAAATACGTGGTGGTAATAGATCCCAATGTAATCTCACAGTATCGGATATGACAACGCTAGTCAGGACCTGGCACCATTGGATAATCATCTTTTCAATGAATTGAAGGTGTTTTTGGGTGGACAACAATTTTCAAATGACGAGGAGGTCCAGAATACTGTCGAAAATGGCTTTGGTAGAGCGGAAGGTATATGACGAGGGTATACAAAAACTGGTCCGTAGGCTTCAAAATGTATTGACCTCAATGGCGATTATGTAGAGAAACAATGACATGTATTGACACTTATCTTGTACATTTCTTTAAATATATTAATTTTTCAAGTTTTAACTCATGTTGTAACCTTACTTTCAGGACGTCCCTCGTAGTAACAAAGTGACAGCCACGCCTCATCACGCCTATTTTCGTTCATTTCATTTTTTTTTACATTTTTTTTAAATAACTACAAGTTTCAGTAGGTAGGTAGAACTACTATAAAAGCCCCAGGTAAAGAAAATTACGCATAAACAATTAAATGAGCGTTGAATAACGTAACGACTTTATAATGAGACGGTAGTCTCCCGAATAGGTGGTTACCTAGAAAGCTAATAATCTCTGTTTACGAAATGGCGACGATAGCTCTCTCGCCGAGGTCGACTAAATAGACAAGCAGTGAATGAACACTTCTCGTACCCACGTATTCGTGATTCTTCAATAATTAAATTAGATCACCCGGAGATACAGTTATGTCTTATCAAATTCAAGTTTTCAAGACTTAGGTTGTTTTGAGATAATTTCAACTGATTATATAGGACGGAAATGAACGGCAGATTGACAAGGCTGGTCAACGGAGAGACAGAAACTTACACAATTGCATGCATAGGGACTTGTACATATTATAATAATAAATAGTTCAATGTGGTTTTGGTTAATTCATCAAGAATTACGTAGCTTTCTGTCAGAATGACACATTTCCTGGTTTGAGCGACAATACGCTTCAAGGGGGTACTCGAACGTAGTGAGTCATTATCACACAAGGGGATATCACAAGGAACAAATAAACTTTCGAAATGAAAACGAACGTTTGTCAACATATCAACTAGCAGTGATGCTTGGTATGAATCTCTTTGATTTACTGTGATGCCAGAAGCCTTCGGGGGTGAGAAATAAATACGAATGAGCATTCAATTTGGCGAGTTAAGATTCACCAATTTTGTAGTAGTATTGATTACATGAGAGTAAAGAACGAAAATCAGAAAGGTTCCTTGCAAACTGCTCATAAGGACGTTTTGGATGGTTAAGACGTACTTCAATGGGATTGTTCAGTAAAGTTCAGATGGGAATTAATACCTTCACCCTAGTTAAAAATACTGGTCGCGTTCCTTGACATCTATTGGAAAAATATGTTGGTATAAAATGTAACTCTCTATCTGTATGTATACTTGGTAACTTACTGGATGAATCCATATCGGTCCAGTGCATGGTAGACTTCAAAAGTCTGTTCTTCCCACGGATCGATTTTCGCTCCATCCCCTCGGCCATGGCGATACTTGGCAACGATCGCTGCTCGTTCGTCGGCAGCCCGCTGCACTAAGTCTTCCTCGTTCATCACGCCATGTCAAAGTGACTGCCGAAAGAAAATACAGTCAAGTAGCGACAAACAGTAGGACAGCACAAAAGTCGCACACTGATATTTTGGGTGGACACTAAATCAGCAAAGCAAGACAAGAGTGTTCTAAGCACCCGGGAAGTAAGTAAGTAAGCAACCATTTCAGGTTGAATTTTCGTCCGACTGCCGTTTTTGGCGTCGCGGACCACCCGGGAAGTAAATATCTTGGGCTACTACTAACTTCACACTCATTTGAATTTTGATGGAATCCTGCACAAGTAGTAGCTTTAAAAAAGCCCGGTGACTCCATGACAGGCAGACGTACTGTCACGTAAGACCTAAATGATTACAACGACGAAACCTGAGCCGCTTTTACTCAGTCGCGACACTATTACAATCCATGAAATTACGGCACTGCTTGGCACAGCCAGCAAAACCAAAGTTGAAACAACGTTTCAAAAGAAGTAAGAGTTACTTCGAGTTATATCCGATGTCCATCTATAATGGACAAGTTTGGGACTCGTCAAGCTTGAGGAAGCAATATAGGCATGAACCTAGTTAAAGGTAGAATGTGTAGATTGGCTACTTGGAATGAAATTCATTACAGAATTTTCAAGAAAAGGCACCGATAGAATTGGCAAAACATTTTTTCACTCTAAATGACCACAAATTCACATAAGAAAAAGAGTGGGTAGAATCTGTTCACAAGTTACAATGATAACTTATACAAACTGACGGGGTCCAGGTAATGCTTAACCATAACTGGAATTGAGACCTGATACTTAGTAGAATATTAGGTACGATTTAGGTAATTATCAGGAATTCAGAACATAATAAATGGTACGATGAGAGCATAATGTCTACTCTAATTTGGCATTTGAAAACTAGGTGAGTGTCGTTGAAAGTACTGTAAAAGTACAGGTACGACATACTCCAGGTCACGGACACAGATGAAGTAAGTATGGTACTTGTGCCTTAACTAGTTAGTAGATTTATTGCTATTAGGATTAGGGTGCTATACAAATTTCAGTAAATTCTTTACGAACTTCTCGGTAACGAGGTTTTACTGGCGAAAGCGAACTTGAGCAATACTAACCCAAAGCTCGACAGCTCTCGAAAGATACACGGGTAATAAGTATGTGATGCCTTTCTGCTCAATACAGTTGACACTGATGGGAAAACCACCGGATTAGAGACAATTGTGATGAGATAACGGGGGATTCAGCAACGACAGACTTGATGGGCGATGGTGAGAATGTACATGAAGACGTTGAGTAATCAGATCTTCAAGGTAGTACGTACCTACAGGGATTCGATGACTCAAGCAACCAATCACTTCTACATAATGAAATCAAATTCAAGTATTTGAAATATCATACGATTCAATTGAATCAAGCAACCAGTAGGCAATAAAACAAAAGGAAATAGGAGGACCAAGATCAGCAATGAGACCTAATTGAACCAACCTCAACTGATAGTAAATGATGTCGTCACTATCACTAAGTTAAAACACAAGATTCTTCCGAGATCCGAGTGTAAAGTTGAGATACACTTGCGAAACGTAATGTCCAGAACATTTTAGAAGTTGAATCACGGAACATTACACATCTATAACGCAAAAAATATTGATATGAACGAGAATGTCGGAGAACATGTAACCAGACCGTAAAACTACTGCTGAAACTAGAACTAATGGGAATGGAAGGAGCAACATCTTTTGTAAAATTAAAGGATTTGATTAAAATTTGAATGGAATTACCAAAAAACGGCGATCAAATCAATGATCAATTTTATTGAAAAGATTTCATGAAGATGTTTGAATATGAACTGATGGAGTTGTGATGTTGGCAACACTTATTTCTTCTGAATGACGATCGGCTACAAACGAGATAAGGATACGAAATGATAAGGATTTATGGAATAGGTACATAAATCTCTCATACTAATATGAGAGAACATTATTCCTATCGCATGGTTCGGAAAAATTTGTTATGACCACAACAGAACATAGCAAGCTGATCTTTGACCAAATATTATGGACACGAGAATAATCGTTTCAGTTCAAAACGTCGAAGTACGTAGGTAAGGAAGTACTAAGCTAAGAGCTGGGAAGCAGATAATATCAGATTCTGCTTCCCAGCTCTTAGCTATATTATATATATTTTATATTATAGAAATATAAAATAGTGCCTACGAACTAACTGGAATACTAATGTAGGTCCTACCATGTTTGGATGAAGAAATGGAAATTAAGGAAGCCGTATCCTTTGAAAGTTCGGTTCATATTGTTATGAACCAAATAACCCTCAACGTGATTTAACCAACTAGGTACCTAGGTATATCTACCTATCAAATTCAATATTTTTAGTCATATGTTATAATATATTATATTCGAGTAAAATTCACCTAAGTAAAAACACCTCAGTTCGTAACCCTGAATCTTTACTCAAAATTTTTTTTATTGCGCGACTTCTGTGGTGAATGGGTATCTACCAATCAATTCCAAATTTGAAATGAAAAAAGTATGCAGAAAGGTTGAAAATAAGTAGTTAATGAGCACAGTTCCTTTAAAGAATGACAATTCTGATGTAAATGAGGTGCGAGTTACGATAGATTGCTTTCAGACCGGTCAATTCACATTGGATGCCAGTGAGAATCCCTACAGAAGCAGTAGATAGAATCCAGCGAATTGAAAATCGAATAACTCAACTATAGCCAAGTAAAATCAGTCCACTACGGTGTAAGATCTATACTACCAATGCACTGTTCGATCGTCAGTAATTAGGCTGAATACAGTTGGGTAGAAATACAAGGTATGAGTAAGCAATAAGTAGGTACAAGTAGAAAATTTAATTAAACTTTACAAAAAAAGTAGGTAATATAGTTGTAAGCAGTGATATAATGCGAACCAAAGTGGGAACTAATTGGATCACCAGCTTCACTTCAATACAGTTTATAAGTGACAACTAATCATTATCATCGTCATAGTTCTGGCTTTGAGAACCAATGGTGACTTGTGTGGCGAGGTCAGTCTGCTCAGATTTCAGTCTATCACGTATGAGTTCAGCAATAGCGCGTTGAGTGCGTTTCTCCAATTTCTCCAACTTCCTGGCAATATCTCTTTTGAGGTCCCAATCAGGTTTACGAGGTGCAAGCGTTGTGATGTCCAGCTCTTCTATGACTACTCGAGTTTGGGCTGCCTCCAGCTGCTCTTGGATTTCAGACTCGACGTCACCAGGTCGTGCTGGTTCTAGGACTGTGTCTTTTAGAGCCTCATCTGCTGGTGTGTAACTACGAAAAATCGGTTTGGGGATCCTCCCATTACCTCCAGACTTATGCTCTCCACTGCCGCCTTCATCGTGCTTCTTTCGCAATGCCTAAACAACAGAATAACTCAAATTCATTGGGTTGTGATTTATTGAAGACACTATGACAATGGAATAGAGTATCATGCTCAACAAGTGGTACTGGGCATAGAGAACCCATTGTCATGTTCACATACATCAAACCTACACTTTTGCTTTAAGGTGCCCAAAACGCAGCATCATAGGGATAAAGCAGAGCCAACATTCATAGGTATACAGTTAGACAAGCTATAATAATATTATAGCTACATTATAGTATTATTACTTTCTCAAGAGAAATATCCTCACCTTCAAACGTTCTTTTCGCCTCAAGGCCTCATCTTCCAATGCTCCAACCTTGTCCTCCATTATCATAATATTAAAATGATCGGTCCCCTCTAAGGTAGGCCTGACGGTCACTTGAATGCCGAGACGAAGTAGCCAGAGGTACCTACCGAGAAACAGAAATGTATTATAAGAAACATACAAGTCATGCTAAGTCGATGGTTTCAATCCGATATTTGGAAGCAAAATCACATGGAGAATTATATATGACCAAATTGAATCATTAAAGTAGAAGCATCAAGTGGAGCTGATTTGATTGTTTAGTACTTATATCCTTACAAAGGTATGGTGCTCTATCGAGGGTTTAGTACCAGTGTTTTTGGCTGGTGGTTTCTACACTATATACAACTCTACTGCTACGGTCCTTCAAATGGAATAATACTGGCTCGAACTTCACTTCTACGCTCACAGGGATCACTATAATGGTTCGTACTTATGTACCAACCACAATGTTTAAAGGTACTGAACCAAGACTGAATGAAGTAGAACAGCAATCAAGCAGTAGGTACCGAAATTTTTAGGGATTGACTGCAAATGGGGCATGTAAATATATAGAGCGAGAATCACAATGGCATGGGTATCACTTATTAAATACTCAAATACTGTCATGCTCAATCAAATACTGTGATGAGCAATACAAGATGCAAGGGGATGAAACGATTGCCTGGGAGAGATAATGCAACAGTGCAGAGTACTGCCTGTACGTAATTTCATGGTCCAGAAAGTAAATACTTAGCTCAGACTACAAAAACTTACGAGCTGAATATTGGAGAATCGCCGAACTTGAGCTCAGTTCACTGAGCAGATGAGATTAAAAGAAATTACGTGGAAAAAACAAAGAAATGCTTAAAATTAGCCTACAAGATCCGCCAATAACCTTCTCACTACGAAGGTAACACAACAGTGCACCGCTGATACCATGGAAGAAGGAATAATTCCACGGGCTACTTATAGTATCCTATAGTATCCATACAGCCGGCTCCACCGAAGAAGAAGAAGCGAAGAAGGCTTCAGCTACGTGTTGGCTGTTGAACTGCTGTGACGTGATCGCTTGGAATTCATCATTAAAATTTTTAATTCATCAAGTTTGATATTGTTTCAACGTTATTTATCAGCTTTCTAGTTGTTCTGTCTTACGAAGATCTTTCGAAAATGAGCAGATCTATGGTGAGAGTCCTTCAATAGTTTCTATTTCAATAATCTGATATTTAAAACGGGTACGTACACGTATCTTCTTGGTTGTAAATATTGCCTTTGTTGCCACCTAGTATTAGCCGGTATTTCCTCTCAAGGGGCTATTCCTAGTGATGGATGTGTATAACATGTAGTTATACAGTTCATTTGACCTACCTACCTTTTACTCCACCTTTACTCCTCGAGTTCGAGCCGGCTCAGGTTTTCGGATGCCCTGAAGAGATAAGCCTGACTCCATTGGATAACAAACTGATAATGAAATTTAGGTAGTTTCTTTTGACAACCATCAGACATTCGAGACAAAAATTTTTAATATAAATAAATTGTCCAAACATCACCAATGTGCTTTTCATGGCTCAAGGGAACAAAGGTCTGGGAACACAGACAACTTTCGCTTTTCTATCAATACATAGGTAATTGTGTTTAAACTAATTGACATCTTCCTTGTTCCTAGGGAACAATACCTATAAGATTTAGGGCCGGTTTATCAATTGCATTTGATCGCCGATTAAAGCCCGACTATCGCTAATGGCCGATAAGCGAGTGATTAAATGATTTAATGGCACATAAGACAGATAAGCGAGCTTAAAGGAAATTGCAAAGACCAATGACATACTTACAACGTAGACTCAAACTTAACAAAATACAAATGCCAGTTTGTGGCCTTGCAGAAAACAATGTTATAATCATAATTTGCGGTTTGTTGAGATGATACCCCTTCGTTTCAAAGCGATTGTGGTTGGAATAAAACAATATCATACAGCAGTAAGTACCTAGAATTATTCTCAGGGTCATGTATCAATTCAAATTTTCGTCGGCTTTTCTCTTTACTTGATGGAAAGTAATAGCTCCATGTCAGCATCCAGGGTTCTGAACGAGAGGAGTTCAGGGGATGACTAGGTCTAGTAAGTGGACATCTGCTGTTGAAACGGTTCAGAGATACTTACCGTTTCATTCCGTGGTTTGTTAATGGTTTGCTTATTTTCTTTCAGGGAATTGAATCAATGGCACGCTATGTGTCACCTATCAACCCGGCTGTTTTTCCGCACCTGACAATGATTCTCCTCGGCATTGGAGTCTTCTTCACCGCGTGGTTCTTCGTCTACGAGGTTACAAGTACCAAATTCACCCGTGACATCTTCAAAGAACTCCTTGTTGCACTCGTCGCTTCAATTTTCAGTGGTTTTGGAATCTTATTCCTCCTTCTCTGGGTGGGCATTTACGTCTGACACTCCAGTACCTGTATTTCATTCCATTTATAAAAACCTGTAATTTAATATATTGTGATTTTCTCGTACCCTATCTAGACACTCCTTTAATACCCTCATCGTTGTCCTTGAGGTTTACCTTAAATGCCATCTTAAAAAGTTGTCCAACACTTCACTCTGGATCCAAAATCTTGCGATCTCGCCGGTGGCGGGAATCAGTTTTGGAAGGAGAAACCTACCCAAAGTGTTTTTCCATTCATGTTGGGGTTCAAAAAACAATTTTCGTCTAAAAACAACGGGGATTCCGCGGATTTTAGCAAAGGTCTCAACTGTTGTGACGCCCGCCAATGATAGGCAATAATGCCTCAAAATTCGGAGCATATACCCGTTTTCCTCCTGCTATACCCGTTTTGTTTGAAACAGTAGGGTGTCCCATACCGAATCGAAAAAAGCAACAATGATCCTTTTAGGAGGGAAATTCAGCCCACAAGAAATAAGAGAAGACGACGATGTTTCCCAGGTCAAGCCGCCACAACTGTTGTAGCGCCCGCCTCCGAGAAGAGTTCGCTGCGTCACAACTGTTGTGACATCCGCAGTGATATTTTGGGAGGAAAAATCAAAATACTATTGTCTTATCTAGTTGTTCTTAAGCAGAAGTGCTTGTAGATTGCAAAAAACCAAGGCATTCGTAAAAATATGTATATACACTCTCCTAATCTCAAGTCAAAATTATGGCCCATTATCAATAAAGTAGGTTTAAATTCAGAATCGTCAAAGAGGATTCGTAAATGTGTCACCAGTGGCTCATATTCACTCCTGCATTAGTAACACAGTGGGAAACCAACATCAAATAATCAAGCTAATACCGGTTGAACCTACACTAGAAATCACTACAACATGAACCATACATAAGGGTTTATTTGTACAAAATATAATGACAATTTATATAAGGTAATAATTATTACACTATCAGTAAAATGTACAATGAAGCCATTGATTTATTTCAAAATAACCAAATCGGAGCCATGGATTAAAAAATAATGTGAGTAAATAATAGGGATGCTTAAAGGATTGTTCGTTACAAGAATAACTTTTTCCAATCATTGTGAAATAAAATGACTTGTTTTGGGCTAAAAAATGAGTTGCTACAATTGAATGGATTATTGAACATGAAACCCAATCGAGTGTAAGCTAATCGATATTGGTAATTCACTGATTTGAAACAGTTGGTTGCGATGAGAAGACGTTCTGGTGCAGAGGTACAGCAAACGTCTTCGCGATAAGAGCAACTTAGCCGGCGAGTCCAGCTTTCTGTCTGCATTTTTGCATGAGGGCTCGCAGCATGAATTGTTTCCGGGAGAGGGAACGAACTTGTTTGAGAAACACGTCAAGATCAATGACACCTCTCCTTAGGCCCTCTCCCATGTAGTAGATGGTATCTTCCAGAGCAGCTTCTTCAGCGTATGCATTTAGAATCCTGGAAAAAATATACGAATAAAAACTGAGACGAAATAGGTACTAGTCAAGGCCGTAAGAGGAGTAAATGTTAATGATTGGTTTAATTATATTAAGAGCAGAATGATAGCTTACTGTTTATAGAGAGGAGCAGTTGTTGTCACCGCTTCGTCTACATCAATGTCTCCTTGTTCCTCTAGTTCTGTGATCGCTTTCTGAAGTTCTGCTTCCCGATCTTTGAGAATCTGTATGTTTCTGTCAATATCCCTCTGCAAAATCAAAGATTCCGTCACAACCGATCCAAGATAGTAGTCTTTAGAAGTGTTGACCACAATTTTAGAATACAAACCTTTTCTTTAACAAGTTTGTCAATCAGATCGGTGATCTTAGCTTTCCCTGTGTTCAATTCTTCACTGGTCTGTTTGAGGATGTCGAACTCTGCTTTACACTGAGCATACTCTTCGTTCAATTTTAGCTTTAATTTGTCTTGGACAGCAGATAACAACGAAGCTTTGATGTGTTCTTCCGTGATGGTACCAGAGTTATTGGTTCGCTACAAGTACAAATTAATTTATTGTTAAAATATTTAATTTAATTAAAAACAAATTAATTTATTGTTCAAATCAAATGAGATTTGAAGGAGCTTGATGGGTCCAATGTAGTATCTATGGGCTGATTTCACCAAGATTTTGGTCATGAGGTTTGAACCTGTTCTATAATGATCAGCCGAGTTGTGGGGTACCACCATATCAATGAAAACCCATGTTATCTACTTGCATTAGCATAGAGGATAAAAAACAAGCTCTTTGGAACATCATATGGCTTAAGTGATGTTGAGCTTGTTGTTCTGAGGTGCGTTTCGTGCTACGGAAATGAAGGTAATTTCGAATGTTTGTTGGTAGGTACTTCTTTTATAGAAAAACGGCCCACGACGCGTCATGAAACCAAAGTAAACGCTTGCATACGAGTCTGCAACACATTGAGACATTTTCATGTTGTGTGCAAACAAACTTCGTATCAAGTCATGTGCATATCATAATTCGAATTTAGAGTTCCCTCAAGAGTTTGTATACCGAGTAATATACTGGGAAGTAATATCAAACTGTAAAGTACCTACCTAATTCCAATAACGAACAACTTCACTTCTGATGGTCATAATCATCATTGTGGCGACTTGGGACAAATTTCGTGACGATTTTTTTTTTTATGTGCCATATGAAAGACATGAAAATGTCAAAAGGGATTGGATCAATATTGACCAAGTTGATAGGTAAATGACCAGATAGGAACTGTAGACTGAAAGAACCAACGTCTTGCTCACACACATGTTAGCAAAAACAGCACAATCACACGAGCAACATATTGTAACGAGTTCACGAATTAGGAATTTGTATTTTTGAAAGAGCGAACTGACAAAATCACAACTAAACCACAACAACAACTTTTTCAACTATCAATCACAAAACAATCAGTCAATCAATCAATAATAATTTCGTAGGAGCTATTCTCCTAACAATATGTTCCAAATACAATAAACACCAGAACTAACAAGATTGTTTTTGTTACTGCACCGGTCCATCAAAATCCAAAGTAATGTAATGGGGAAAAAGTCAAACTTCAGTTCTTCAAAAGACTTGATTCATGGATAACCAAAAAATATGCTCATCTTCCAATTAGGTAAATGCACATCTTTGCCATAATGTAGGTACATAGTTATGTACTGCGTTTTTTTAAAATTACTTGGTAGGTTCTTACAAGATTTGTTTTGCATATTAGTAAGTAACTAAAGCCATGGTGGATTCAAGGAGAAAAGAAAAAATAAGTAAATAGAGTTTTCAGCAGGTTTTGCTGAGATTTTACAGTTCTGATTCAAAATTGATTATTTGGAACCCATCAAATCAATACAATCGATTTTTGAGCTGCTGGTTGCCATAATTGGTGATAGATTTTGGTAGGATCAGGGCCGCATCAATTGAATCACAGATATTTGTTAGAGTTAACTGAACTTACTGAGGTGTTTGAGACTGGATACGGCGGATACGTAACACCGCTCATGGGGTACGATGAAGTAGGGTATGGGGTCATAGGATTCACTTGATTCATAGCGGTGGGCATCGGTGGATATGGCGTCACTGTGTTACTCATACCAGGCATTGGCATATAAGCTAGAAACAGAAGAATGGATGAAGTTCCTATCTTAGCTAAAGCTACCAGAATCCAAGGTAAACGTTTTCAGATCGATTGGAATTGGAGATTACCAGGCATTTGAGTTGGATACGGCGTGTGAGATTGGTGCTGGACTTGGTCAGTTCTTCTTTTTGAAAACACCGGAGGGCACTCTCCGAATGTCCACACCATGACTTCAATGAGTCCAAGGATGTCTGACAGCTTTTAACAGAAATTGGTACATACTTATACTGTTCATTGACCTTTCAAAATTATACCAGGATTGAAAACAATCAGAATTAAGGAGGCTGTGTGGGGGAGTAGAATAGAATCTGCGACAAGTACCAGTAGGTCAGCCGATCATTTTCTAAACATCTCTCAATAAACCGAAGATTTAACTAAAATTTGGTATATAGCCTCCACAGGACTTTAACTTGACGCTGCCCAGGCCCCGGATCAGCTGAGAGGCTCCTAAAGCTAATTTCTACGGTAAACGTTCTAAATTTCTGGGCTAAAACATGTTCTATGCTTACAGAAATTTAGCCGTAAGGCTCGAAACGAACAAAAGGGGTGTACAGAGGGACGAAAATCCAAACTTTGACCAACTTTTGGTTCGCAAAAAATTCCTGATTAACAAACTTATCCTTTCATTTGTGATTAATGACACATTGGCGCAACATAGGATTTTACATCATGTGCCACATACCTTCTTCTACAACTAATTTGCGACAAAAAGTGCCTCTAGAGTTTCTTTCAGAGGCTTCGTTTCCGAGTTATTTAATTTTTAAGTTGGTTTTCGTGTTTTGCTCTATCTCCTAAAAATGGTCCTAACTCCATCTTTTTCAAAGTATTCGCAAATCTGAGGATACCGTTGGAAAGAGCGTTAAATTTCCCATCTACTCAGTCTCTTATAATTGTTTACAGGGAACTAAAGGGTGAAATTATTGTTAGGTACTGAGTAGATGGGAAATTTCTTTCCAACGGTATCCTCAGCTTCGCGAATACTTTGAAAACGATGGAGTTAGGACCATTTTTAGGAGATAGGTCGAAAACACGAAAAAAATCTTAAAATTTAAATAACTCCGAAACGAAGCCTCTGAAAAAAACTCAAGGGCACTTTTTGTCCCAAATTAGTTGTACAAAACTTGGGTGAAGTTTTTCAAATCATAATCCGGACAACCTGTATAAGGTTGGATTCAAAATGACCCAAAGTGATTTGTATACGAAACGCTGCAATGAATGACGTAATCAAATGTTAAGCAAGGTTAATTGTAATTGGTTCACTGAAACGATCTGTGCTTACTGGCTTCCACTCGTGAAGATAAGGCAGGTATATTTTCCCAGTGTGATCAACGTGCAAGGATACTTTGATTTCCATTTCAGAGGTTGGTTTGACAAAGCACATTGGAGGAACGGCAGGGTGAGTTGGCATCAACCAAATACAGATAGGAATGTTGTAGGAGCTACCTGAGAAGTTCAAGATTACGGTTAATTCTACTGGTAATTAATTTTTAGTTTCTGGAACGTGGCAATAAGGTTAAAACAATACCTTTGTAAACGATGGGAATCGTTCCTTCCAGTTTGAGCAAATCCTTCATCTGAGCATCATTGAAAACTGTAACATAAAAGCAATTAGGTAGGGACTTGTTTATTCTCACGCCCTACCTTCAAGACCAATAAGTCCGGGTGAGGAATAGATAAGACGGTCTTATCGAACGTTAAGGCGGTTCTATCAAAGCCGACTTATCTCCTTGGAACTCTCCGATAACTCGGAGACCCCTACCGGCTAATGACTTATCTGATAATTTATTTAAAGCTACCATCTTACCGAAACGGCCGAAAGACGGGGTGAGATTTTTATACTGCTCAATCGCTTTCATGTAATCCCGCTTAGTAGCCTCAGGATTAACATACTGGAAGTATCAATTCATTGAATTAGTAACACGATTAAATTTCAAACGAGACACAACAGGAGAAGGATTCACTTCTTTATTTCATGATTGAAGCATAAATCATCGAATACCACATATTGTGGACCATAATGCCTTAGAGGCAACTAAATATTAAATGATTAATTGTGTACAACACGAAACAATTATGAAAGTACGAATAATTACCACACTGTTCAGAAGCTGGTCAATCGGAGTCAACATTTTATCCGGGAAAATTCGGTCTTAGTAATGATAACTCTTCAGCAACATCAATTTTTCGCCTAGAAAAAAGAATGTAGACTTTTATAGTAGGTATAATAAAAAATCAACAGGTGGAATTAGCATGTAACAAGTGGAAATGGCCCCAGACAATAACAAACATCAGAGAATGGATGCTTATAATACTCCATGACAGTAACAACAACCAAAACAGCTAGGAGCTGTTAGGGATATCCCGGAACATTCGGGATTATTCCACGGAAGGCGGAAACATTATCAGGTGGTAATTCTGATAATCCTTTTTCTAAATATTTTTGATGAAAGGCGATAATCGAAGTTTCATTCAGAATATCGGCGAGATTTGACTGCGAGGCAGACGGTAGGTAAACACTGCATCAAGTTGTAGAAACAACAAAACAACACCATCAACAAACAACAGTTCCCGAGGTGAAAGCGACAACTGGGGAGGATGTATGATTTACATCCACAACTCACACTAGTTATTTTGAACCAGGACATAGGCACTCCATGTCACCAAATCAGTGTAAAAAGTAGGTAACCTAATGAGGGGAAGATGCATGATGATGGAGCGATGACTCAAAGACTCTCGACAAAGGGCCGAGATGCCTTGCGGTAAAACTAACAATCTTACGGCTGATACAAAATACGAACAAGCTCACACTTACCTAATATAATAGTTGGTTTGTAATTTATTATGAGCACCCGCGAATGAGGAAGTCCAAATGACGTGCCAATCAAACTTGAAATGTAAATCACTGTTTTCTTCTTCACACAATGAATAATATGATGCAAATGGCTGAATTGAACATCTGATCAATTGATAAGCCTTATCATCATTGCTTCCAACCTTAACAAATTCCGAAGGTCAGTGCAGCCAACACTACAATGTCAATTTTCCTTCCTTGCAGTTCACAAAAGTCACTTGTTCCATGAGTTAGAAACTTTGTAAAGTTATTGGAGTGCATTATTAAATAATTAAAGTTTGTCTGAGAAATCGATTTCTGTACAAAAAATTTTCCAAAGTTAGGTTATGAGCTACTTAACGCTTGAAACCACAAACACCAGCTGAACAGAGCCGTTATCAGGAAAGAAGTTGTGTTATCAGCTAGTAAGTGTGAAACGCCGGAACATTGACGTCCTTTGTAGAAATTTAAAAAATACAGGAAAGTTAAATAGAAATATTTCAATACACAGTTATTTCTATTTATGAGCATTTGTTAGCGCCTATTTGGCACAATGGCATCTCCAGGACCGAAATCCCCTGAGCAGTCGGAGAAATCGAAGAAATATGATCGTCAGTTGAGGTGAGTTTCCCCACTAATATTCAGAATAGAATTTTGGGTAGCGTTTGAATTCCGGTAGTATTATATTCGTGTCTTCTGCTGTTCGTTTTAGGTTGTGGGGTGATCACGGTCAAAGCGCCCTAGAAAACTGCCACATTTGCTTGATCAACGCCACTGGTCTTGGGACAGAAATACTGAAGTCTTTGGTGCTTCCGGGCATCGGTGGATTTACAATTGTCGATGGGAAGAAGATCACTGAAGAAGACATTGGAGCCAAGTGAGTTTACAATAAGTGAAGACGTGAACTTGTATAGTCTGTCATGGAGATTTGTGGATATAACATAATAATATTATGTTATAACGGATACTATACCTTTTCCTTTCAGTTTTTTTCTGGATATTGAAAGTTTTGGGAAACCCAGAGCCCAAGTGGCGACTCAGCTTCTCTTGGAGTTGAACCCAGAGGTCAAAGGGGACTACGTAGATGAACCCATTGAGCAGCTTATACAGAACAACCCCAACTTCTTCAAAAACTTTACCGTCGTCGTAGCAGCATCTTTGCCAGAACGGTGAATACTTTTGATTTTGTTGCTCTCACTAGAATTCTTTAGTAGTGATGTTTCAAGGCAGTATCCAACCCTACATGTACGCTGTTATTATGAGGCGTGTCCTAAGTAAGTAAGTGTACCTACTAAGCTGCCCGAAATGGTCGAAAATGGAGTTTTTACGTACTTTCTGATGGTCGAGTCGAAATGTCAAAATTCAAGAGGTGAAAGGGTCAAAGGAGGTGGTGTCAGAGTTCTGAGGCAGGCATAAAAAAATGAATGTGTCACAATCTGAGAGCGTGATGTAGACAAACAGCACACAAATAAAATAATGTAACCACGTAATTGGTTTAAACATTTTTTTTGAAGCCTACAAAAATGAGTACACTTACTTTATGGACACGCCTCGTACTTGGCCAAATTAAGCGCTCCATCATGTCTCATCACCTCTCTTCTCTCTTATTCATATTTGCAGCGTCCTTATAACCTTGTCCGACCTGCTGTGGGATGCCGACATCCCATTCATCGTAACTCGGTCCTACGGTCTTATTGGGTCTGCTCGTCTTCAGATAAAAGAGCACACAATCATCGAGACTCATCCCGACACTCAAAACCCGGATCTCAGACTGGACCAACCGTTCCCTGCTCTTGTCAAACACTTGGAGGCAATCGACCTGGCGACGATGGAACTCAAGGACCACGCACACGTCCCTTACGTCGTTCCTTTGTATCAAGCTTTGAAAGAGTGGAAGTCCAGTCATAGCGGATGCTTGCCGAAAAACTACAGAGATAAAGAAGAATTTCGCGATCTACTGAGGAAAGGTACTACTACACTCCTAACTTATTTTTGATATTCCCGTGTTTCGAGGTTTTTAGGCTCTCAAACCTATAAACCGTCGCAAACTCATAATATGTTATAGGTACATTGAAATGATTTTCAGCTGTCGGGCAAGTTTTGGAAGCTAGAGTTCTTTTGTGCACTAACTTTCATGGGCTAAAATTATTGTTTCGAGGCAATTGCTGCTATGTTTAAATTTGTTCACACTTCCCATTAGGCCATGCGCTTGCCAAAGCACTGCCTTTCACCATATAAAATGTTAACCACCACGACTTGAAGACCTTTCTTACTCATAATTTCCTGTATAGAATCATTTTTGCAGCTTCCCTACGAGACTGAATAATATTCTTAATAATAATAATATAATATAATATATTATATGAATCTAATTGCTATTCGCAGGGATAAAGATGAACGAAGATGGGGTGCAGGAGTATGAAGAAAACTTTGAAGAAGCTTTAAAAGCTGTGAACTTTGCTGTTTGCCCCACTACCATCCCTAGTAACGTCAAAGAAATTCTCAACGACTACAACTGCGTTAATCTCACTTCTAAGGTTAGAATTATTATTATTTTTCAACCAATAAAAGTTTATTTGTTGGTGGTTAAAATATATTGATTTTGAATTCAATTATCCTCTCAAATTACATCATGAGCACACTTGAATATAATATATTCAAGGCGTTTGATCGTATGTTCATCTCTTTTCTATTAAATATGATAGTATTTCACTGCATGGATACGTAGGGTTGACGAATCATCTTCTTTTCAGAGTAAACCCTTTTGGATCATGGCAAAGGCTGTCCGTGACTTTGTTGACAATGAAGGCGAAGGGCTGTTGCCCCTCAGGGGATCGCTCCCAGATATGACAGCAGATTCTCAACGATATATTGCACTTCAGCAAGTGTGAGTATTCTATATTAAATATTTTTAATATATTACAAATTTTGTTACCTACTGTTTCTGTTGTTTTCAATGTCCATTGTAGCAAGTTGGGAAGGGATTCCTAGTTCTGGCTACGTTAAACTGAATTATTCATTCACTTTAGGTATCTCCAGGAAGCGGGGCGGTGCTCTGAAATTGTCCAGAGGCACGTCAGGCAACTTCTCCATCAGTTGGGTCAGCCCATTGATGCCATCAGCGAAGCTGATACGAAACTTTTCTGCAAACATGCATCCAGTTTGGGCGTCGTTAGAGGGAGGAAAATATCTGATGAATATGACACCAAACTTATCAACACATCTCTCCTAGGTAACTTGATTTTCACTTTACAGTTTCCAGCGCCCACATATTCATGGATGAACCAACACTCATGGATCTGGTTTGTATTACTGTAGGTAACTAAATGTTTCCCATCACTACAAAATCCACCAAGATCGTTGGTTGAGTCCGTTCCGTTGATCATTTTTGAGTGGAAGAGTGATTTGGACCATCTATTCTCGTAGGAGAAATTAGTTATGTATTCAATTATTTATTTTTATAAATATATAGCTAGTTTTGTAGTAGTGGCTTTGTAGCCCCTACTTGTCAATGAAGACATCAAACGTATCTACAATTTTTTATATGTTGTTAGGACCCCTACGGGTAGTATTTACCTAAATTTGCAACCCTGAAAACCGTTGTGCTCGGAAAACATCGATATTTTTGTACTAGTTTTAGTTTTTTGGCCAACAAAGCTGTTACGCAGTTTCGCCTCTTGGCGAAAAAAGTTATTCCATCCACTTTTAAATTATATAAAATCCCCTACAATTTCAGTGGTAGTAGAACACTAGGCCAAGTAGAACTCTGCAAAAAAAGGTTTGCCACTTTTCGGTTTTGGTTAGTTTTTGAGAAAACCATTCGGTCTAGAAGCACCATACCTACTGATTTTAAATTAAAATGTACAAGACGTTAGCACTCGGTTTTCAAGGTTGCCAACCTGACAACATATTTAAAAAAAACTCGTAGATACATGCGCATATTCAAAGTTTGCCTTTTTTTGTGTCTACATTGACTGGACTATCAGTAGTTAATCTTCCATTCAATTTTTTTGGACATCAAATTAAATCAAGCTTTGTTCTAAGTGTACATTAGCTCTTTGCGTATTCCATTTAACCTGATTTTAAAAATGATTTTTCTAATTGATTCGCAGCTCAAGGCGTCGAAAACTCTGAGAGTTTGATTATTTACTACGTCATGTTCCGAGGCATCGACAGGTTCTATTCAGAGTACAACCACTACCCAGGAGAATTCGGGGATGAACATGACATCGTCAAATTAAAAGTGAGCTCCCTCCCTCTGTATTTGACGTTCTAATTTATATACTATTAAAAAGTACAGCTACGTAGTTCAATATGTATGAAGTAAGTCGTTGTAGGGCTAGTTAAACCATCTCAGGGTAAATTATTTTACCCTGACCGCTGGAAAAGATTATTAGTGTACCCTCGAAACCTTCGAGGCTTCTTGCGGGGCCCTACCTAGAATCTTTAAAACTTTCCAGAACCTTCAACACTATTTATTCAGATAGCAAATATTTATGCAAATACAAAAATTGATGAGACTGATTGAGGCTAATGGGGGTTTTGATGATGGGTCTTGAGGGGTTGAGATGTGGTTTAGCAGGGAAAAAGATTGGAAAATCTCCTACCTTAACTCCTCCTGGCAGTCTGGTGAGGTTCCAAGATGCGGCAGCTTGAAGTTCGGTTGGCTAGGCCGATAGCCGAACCAGGTCGCTGTAGATGAATGAACCATTTGACAGTTCTTTCAAAAGATCACTTCCTTAAATAAGTTACTTCCTTCTAGTTACTTAAATAAGTATATGTAATTTTGTTCCATGTTCCTTAGAACTCGCAATTTTCTACATACCTACTTTACCTGCGTGTACTGTTCTCAGGGAAGCATCACTAAATTACTTTCCGAATGGGGATGCGGACCTTTAGTCAAGGATGACTACGTTCACGAAATTTGCCGTTACGGTGGCGCCGAACTACACTCGGTATCTGCATTCTTAGGTACCAGTGATACTACCTACCTAAATAGTAACAACCAATCATCGTTACAACACCCTATGTAGTGACATAAATCTATGAAATTGTGTCTTCAACTTTCAATTTACTCGTCTTGAGGGCCTTGACTGCCGTTTAAAGCCCTATGGTGACATACAGTTAAATAAACTCACTTCTTTATAATGAATTTAGCGGAATTGTTATTTTTCAGGAGGATGTGTTGCACACGAAGTTATCAAATTGATCACTGGCCAGTACAAACCGATCAACAACACCTTCATCTACGACGCCATCACTACCAATACCGAAACAATTGATATTACTAATTCACATGCAACATACTAAGTAACGTTTATTATACAAATCATGGAGTCGTGATTTGTATTCAAATTAATTCTTATTGTATATAAAAATAATTTTGTATGAAATACAGTTTAGTTTGAGATCCAAGTTTTGGCCATTTGTCAACAAGAAATAATTCCCTCATTCTAATACCACGTACCATGGAAGAAGCTTCCTTCTTCCGTGACCACGTACATATCAACAATTTTGGCCAAATTCTGTTTTTAATGGACCCTACAGTAATAAATTTCCCAATGCTTTCGAATGGTGCTGTCGCCAAGTCTCTAGAAAAATAGCCAGTTTTCTAATAGCCTGTTTGAGTTTTGTTTGTTTACTGCTTCCAGTACCTCGTATCAGACCTCTCGTCAAGGGATCCAATACCGCGTATCAGAATTAAGATCATTTTGGCGTTAGAATAACACGTAGGTATAATTGTTATCAGAACACCAGAGAGAGGGGAGAAAATATTGAAGAATGAAGTGTACTACAAGAGCACACTGTCCTCCAATTTGATTTTAATTTACTCAAACGTTTCAGTTTCATTGGAATTTATCATTTTACTTACATTGTAAGTAGGCTTTTTATTTATTTATTTTTTTGACGTTGTGTTTCTTTTACATATTGCCAGCTCAATTCCATGTTCACACAGAATTCACAATTTTATAACCTGATTTTATAACCTGATTTTTTAGCCTGACTTTATAACCTGATTTTTATAACCTGATTTTATGACCTGATAATCAGCTCTTTTCATAAAGTTCAATAAGTCCTGATCTTCAAGTACACGTACTTACTTGTTTTTCCCCATTCTTTTCTTTCTTCTTCATAAAATGCGCAATCCATGATTTTGTGGACCACAATAATATTATGGTCCACAAAATCATGGATTGCGCATAATATCCTCTTCAACGCCGCAATGCACGCAATTTGTTGAATCTGTCACTCCCTTCAGATATAAACTTCGATTTATATTCCCATGGTTGGTTCTTAACCTGACCATTTGGACAATATCTTGGCGGTCGAAGAGAAGGCCGGAAAACCGTGGTTTGGGTTTGATGAGGGGTTGTATCAAATAATGATGGTATCCCTTATTCAATGATATTTGGTCATAACTCTCCTGTCACTCTACCAACGTCGCCCTGCCAGTGAGCAGCAGTGAGTCTAAAAGGGGAACGGGGGGCATGCGTGTCTTTAGCTCCGTACTTAGCCGCACAGTCAGCCATGACATTTGTGTGTCGTGGAATCCACTGGGCGGCTATCATTTTATTAGGACACTACAGGGTGGCAGCTGCAATTTTGTACATTCATTTTGTACGATGCATTGTCTGGAGACCCTGGCATGCAGCTTTCGAGTCAGTGAAGAGCTGCTTTGATCGATTGAAATTTCGATTCCCAGCAGGATGGCATATAGTTCTGCTCTACATATTTGGAACACTCCCGATAATTTTCTTGAGTGTAAGTAGGTAGGTACACCATTATTTTACAGTGGTGATTTTGTAATAAATTAATTTCAAACGAAACATTTTTTCATTTGAATTTCGTTGCTATAGTCTGAAATTAGCCACTAATGGCACCATTTTCGTCCTGTCAATACCACGTATCAGAGTTAGATTTGGTTTCCAATACCACGTATGAGGGTGGTCGTGTTCACAAAGCCATTTAAGGGATTTTTTTCTATGCCCATTATTGGAGAGGGTTGTCTAGGCACAACTCGATTTTAAAACATTCAGAAAGACAACATTAACCTGGACTTGAATGTTTTCTTGCTCTCGTGAAAAGTTGAATATTTTCTGATATGAGGGTAGGTGACTGATATGTGACTGAACAGCCCCAAATGATCATCATTTGAGTCCACCCCTTGTTGAAAGTCTTAAGAAGTCCTTTGAGTTACTTACATACATACCTAGAGGCATCTGAGTTGAGATGAGCCCCATCTGTGCGTTGATGCTCGGATCTCTTTCACATCTGAGGATATAAGTCGGATCAGTCCGCTATCTCAGTTCCTCCGCCATACGTCATTTAAAAATATTCATGTTCGTCCTTATGGGTCGTCATAATCCGTGACGCATTCGAATGAGGATCGCCCCTTCTGCCCATCATTTCCCTGACAACGAGCGATCTCGTGGGAAATGACAAATAGCCGTGTTGATGCTATCCCGGTTATCAGGGCCATATTCCGGTAATGGGGCCCCATCCATCATTTCTGCCTCCTCCGACTGATATCTTGTGAGTGTTTTCCGTCTTAGGATTGTATGAGGGGCAGTTCTTTTTTTCTCTCAACTATGACAAATGCCTTTCAAAAATGATGAAACTTGTGTCTAGTTGATAACAGCCATAAGTTACTCTTATTTGTACAAATACTTACTTTTAGTTAGGTGTATTATTTTGTAAGTTGGAGGGTACTGCTACCGCTACCATTACCTCGTAATCCTTCTTAACCTTAGCGGGGACATTGAATTCCACTGGGAATGTCAAGTAGAATTAATCTTTTGTTAAAAAGAATAATTTTTTGTATACCCAAGGAAGAAACTCGTTTTTTGGCGTCTCATCTTTATTAAATTGTTGATTCTTTAAAAAAATTGATAATTCTTTAAAAAACGAGTTTCCTTATCAGGGAGGCGTGGAAGTGTCACCATTCGATTCAGCGCCAAAAATGGAACTGACTTTCATGAAAACATTGATTTTTACCTAAAAACCCACGTTTTTCCGAATTCAAACGTCATTTTCTCCACCAATTTCAGTGTGAAAAACTTTTCTTTTTTTTTCATACCGTTGGAAAGCTGAGATTCTGGCCAAGGTTTTCCCAGAAAGAACCCCGAACTAATACCACAAAATAGGAAAAAACGGCGATTTTTAAGAAATCTTCAAATTGTGGACTTTGACCTATTTTTCATAATGCTTATTTTTAAATTGGCTGACCGTTTTCGATTCCAGAAACATTCCAGCCTGGTTTTGAACAGTTTGCTCCCATGAATTAAAAACGACTTAGCAAAAACTTCTGTTGAGTGTTCAGGTGTTTCTAATGTGACTGCTTTATATCTACGAGTAGTATTCATGTGTGCGATTGTAGCATCATTATTGCGATTCTGTAATCCCTTCTTTGCATAATTTTCAACCATTCCAGCTTCTTGTGCAATGGAGTCACATGTTCATCCCTTCGAATTGAGAGAGAGAGCGCCCGCTCAGTGCCCGCTTTCCTCTCTCTCACCCACTTCCACATTTACATTCACCCACAATTTAAATTTAAGCAGTTGCGGCGGTGGGTGGAGAGGGGGGAGGGAGAGAGCATAATGATTGAGAGACATCTCCCGCCTCCCCCTCATCAACCACCCACATCTGCTCGCTTTCCTCTTTCTCACCCACTTCCACATTCACCCACATTCACATTCACGCACTTCCACATTCACATTCAGCCACAATTTAAATTTAAGCAGTTGCGGCGGTGGGTGGAGTCAACCCCCGCTCCCTGTCATCAACCTTCTCCATCGTCCCGCTCCACTCCTCGCCTTCCTCTTTATCATCCACTCACAATTCCAATTAATGTAGGATAAGTCACCTCATGATCGACAGACGTTAATAATGCACATTATCCTCCCCATCCTTCTTACCACGTTAACAATTTAGATTTACTTATCCATTGATAAATAATATTCAATAATAATTTGATCTATAGATTAGTTAATAGTTTTCATTATCATTATTCACTAGTGGCTAGTGACAAGCCCACAAGGTGGTCCTCGACGATCACTTTTACAGCCGAGTATTGCGCGAAATGATAATTATGAGTGAAATAATTATTATTTCACTCATCATTTATTTAAATAATTTATAGACTGAGCTAGTTACGCCTATTTTAACCATTTGTTGGCCCATTCTCCAATTCCGGATATTGTATGCAGATCAGTGTGATCTACACAGATCGGTGTGATCTACACAGATAAGTGTGATCTACACAGGTCAGTGTGATCTACCCAGATCAGCTATCTGTATCGTACAAAGAAGATGATAAGCCGTTGTGTCAAGAATTTGCAGAGTTTTTTAGTTGGGTAATGGTAGAACTAAGAGGTATTAAGAGGTACTTTAAAAGTACAGAAATTATGTGTCTACCGAAATTATGGGGCAAACTCAAGGAATCAATTATACAGCTAATTTGCAACAATTTTGTGCAAGTTAGCTGTAGAATTTATTCCTTGAGTTTGTCCCATAATTTCTGTAGACACCCTGTGTAAGTACAAAATAACCTGTAAATCCAGCTCTTCAAACCAAAACCAACTCATTTAACAGTAGTGGATCCAGGGAGTGAGGGGGGGGGGGGGGGCTAAGGGGTGCGACACAAGCTATTTAAAAAGTAGTTTCGTATCTTTATCATTTGAATTTACTAAAATAACATTTATCTAGGTAAATTTTATCTAGGTATGAAATTTTGTTAAGGTAAAAAGCTTAATTCACACTAGGTTTTTATAAAAATATATCAAAATATCGATACCAAAATCGAAATCAAAATTTGACGAAACAATCGTTATCAATTTATGATTATTTATGATCATTATTATTGTCGGGGCCGTCGCTGACGGGCAGAACTCGGAGAGTGTTCATCTATGTCTGTCACCTGTCCCGGACGGGCAGAACTCGGGATGGATCCATCTGCCACTCTTACTATTTCGGTTTGATCATAGTTAACTTTTAATTTACAATAATTGTTGTTAGGTAATTACAACTTTTAATTTAACTTTTAGAATTGCTGTCTCGGCGAACTCATCGGACGGTCATCTGTGACCACGATTATCCGTATGCCTCCATGAATTATTTTTGTTAAAATTGTTGCATTTATTAATAAAGCATGCTTCCATTCATTCCTTCACTCATTCAACTATTGTAATTACATTTCTACTTGTATTTAAACGCAAGTATTGAGGGGATTACGGATTTCAAATTCCAACTCTAAAGTTGGATTAGCCGCGGTTGTTAGGAGAGAGACTAACCAACCCCTACTCAGCATATCATCAACTAAAATAAAACATCAACTGGTTTGTTCTCTCAAGCTCTAGAGCTTTGCTAACTAACTTGAAATTCCCAGAGCGCAAAAATATCACGTGATTTTGGCTGAAACCCACCCCTCCCTCGCCCTCGAGTGCAGATTGAAGTCAAAACACGTGTCCCCCACGTGTCTTGGCAGGGTCCAAAGGTAACCTCATTAGCTCCAATAGTGCTAAGGGAAGAGAAAAAAAGGGGGAAATAGAAGACCGCTTGCCACCTTCCAACGTAAACAGTTCGTGCTTTCTCCGGCAAAAAATTCCCCAGAATACAGAAAGAGACGTCCTCGAACGAGGAAACGAGGACAAGAATACTAAATTTCAGGGCGTTCAGAGGTGACGGGTTTGCTCTCTCATTTTTGTTTTTCATATTCTTGTAGCGAAACTGAAACTATAATATTCGTAGTCGAGTGGGCTTTAAGCGTTTTAGAAATGAACGATGTTTGGACTGTTTTGTGTCAGAGAAAAATTAACTTTCGGCCACTTGGTACCTAATAGGTATAGATAATATCTCGTTATATCGTCGGCCTATAACAGGTATCAGTTACCTACTGATACCTCGTAAGTGAAGAAAATTAGAATTTGGGTTTTTGAAACCGTTGGATTCAGAAAAACTGGCCGCGTAGATCTAATGAGACCTCGTATTTGTCAAACAACACTAGTTTAATAAAAATAGGTCCGGACTAGTCAAATTTTGACCGGGTCACGGTATTCCGAGGTATTTATGCGTCCTGACTCCGATTCCGAGGTCATCTGAGCCCCATCACGTCAGAAAAACGAGATTTCAAGGTAATTTAGAGGTTATGAGGGATGACCAAAAAGTAAGAATACAAAACGTTTTGCGAAGCAGGTTCAGCAGCTGCCGTTCTCAAAGAAATCACACTCTCCATATTCAAACTAGTTAGGCCTAACAATTCAACCAGGCCCAACTAGTTCAGCCTGTAATTAATAAGGCCAAACTAGTTTATCCTAGGGCGGTCAGGAAAAACTAGATCATTCTAGTCCAAACTAGTTTGTCCGGTAACACAAAGGTACACACATTACAGTTGCATACACTTTTGACATTTTATGTCTTTACTCTGGCACATAACTTGAAAAACGTTACACAAAAGCGTTACACGAAATCGTCACGAAAATTTCTGATGATTTTCGCTTACAACCGATTCGGTGCTACGGAACTCTATCTTCGCCAGTTATCATCGTACAAAAATCGTTCACCACTCGTTGGATAGCTCTCGAGTACGTTAACCACTGCGGAGTGCGTGGCCGACAAGCTGCGGTATGAGCGTGATTGTTTAAATAATTGTTTACACACAAGTGATCATTCTCAATAATTTATAATATAAATGATTAAGAATGATCACTTGTGTGTAAACAATTATTTAAACAATCACGTTCATTAAACAATTATGAACCCTACAATTAAGTATAACAACTACGCTACTGGGGTAGGTGATGTAGCATTGTTCGAAGGTTCTTGAATAACTTCTTTAAAGACATAATGTCCCAATGTGTTGCAGACTCGTATGCAAGCATTTAATTCTCGACTGTATCAACAACAGGATGGAGTTGACATTCGTTTGACATTTTCATGTCTTTGCTTTGGCATATAAACTGAAACGGGAAAAATTTGTTTCCTTGATTCACCCTTTCCCTCAGATCACGTAAGAAAACAAGCGACAGACGAGCCACTACGTCAGAGCCTGTGACGCACGAGCGTATGACGTCAGACGGCTGGCAGGAGGCCAAATAGTACGTCAGAGCCTATGACGCACGAGCGTATGACGTCAGACGGCTGGCAGGAGGCCAACTAGTACGTCACAGCCTATGCCGTAAGAGCCTATGACGTCAGAGGGCTTTTTTTGTAAACCTCTGCTATTAAAACTTTTTGTGATGATTAGGAAAAAAGAAATAGTGATAAGTTGAAGCTGAAACTACTATAGTTGCGACAAGTAATTTTGTTAAGATTCGATAAGGAGTTTGTTAAGATTTGACGATTCAACGTCATATTTGGTGGGCCATCAAGACCTATGTTTGAATGAAACATTTCCAAGCAGAACTGCCTTCGTTTGGAAAGTGGGTGTCAGATAAAACCCCGCGAATTCCTTCCAAGTCAAAAGTTCCTACTTATCTGCCTTTAGAACATTGAAGAAGCGTTCGCTCTTAAAAGATGCTGCGCGAGCAAGGAGGTGCTGTGAATGATACACACTTGTATGAGTATGTGGAAATGAAATAGTAATGATAGATAAATTTGGCGCACACGTTGCTTGATGAAGAGAGACCAGGAGGGGAGGTACTCGTACCTACTACCCCAGTCGGATCGGATGGAAAGTGACAACATATTGGTTAAAACTAAGTTCAACTATTTCGCTTCAACTATTTGAAATCTAACAGATGCTGTTCGTTAGTCCACACGTATTTGTCTCATTTCAATGTACATTTGTAGTTTGTGCATCCTCACAAAAAATTCAAGATTTCTCAGCCCCGGATTTGAGCAGTAATTTTTCTTTGTTTAGGATCTTTCCATTTGGTCATTCTACTACTAGCTTTATTCATGAGTGGCCCTGACCTCTTTCCAAAGCGGCCGTTTAAAGTCACATCAAGCGTCTAATGTTTAGGCACAATTTCCCCGTGGGCGATTCACACAGTTTTTACAGAAGGTTACATCATAACAGACTTTGCTTTACTACCAAGTCCTTGCATAATTTTCTGCTTGAATATGCAACAATCAGGTTAAAGAACTAAATACATTCAAGACGGAATGCTGAGATATTTGGATAACTGAATTGCCACACTATCGAAGGAGTTCGGTTTTTATAGGTGACATGGTTACATAAATGTAGAAACCTCGTATGAAATACGGAGGTAGGTACCTCTGTAAAATGTAAAACGAGTTTCATAACCGCTAAAACTCGGTTAGCACCAATTCAGATGAACCAGCTAAACTGTCCAAGTGGGACTTCTGTGTGAAAATCTCTCCACTAACCTAACGGTTGACTTTGTCTGTAGGTAACATGGACAAGAATTGTGAAACAGTGTTTAAGGGTGCATCTTGATCAAGGTGGTTGATTACCGTCGTTTTGTACTAGTTTGTTGTATGACGTACTTTCGTATACTTTCAAGGAAGAATCCAGAATTTGATGGGGGGGGGGGGGGGGGGTGTCATGAGGTTAGTGCGTTTAGGGGTTCTTTTTTGCATTTTTGTTTTGCACTTTTTGCACGTCCATGTTCAAACTCAGCCTTAGTATGAACCTATTGAGCAACCCCTCGAAATTTGGATCTTGAAGATCGTCGAACGAGGTAGCGTTCCGCCTCGCCAAGCAAACAAGTTGGTTCGAAGTTCGATATATTTACGATATAGTCACGGAACGCGTTTTTACGGTATCCATATCTCGGCTTCTATTTGACCAATCAACTTGAAATTTGGTGTGGATCTTCTAGGTGTAGATAATAGAAAGCCCTGAAAGTTTCAAGTTGCTAGATCTAAAGGGAGCCGAATTAGATGCTTTCAAAAACCATGTTTTTCGCCCTAACCTTGTCCAGTAACCTAACCCCCCTAAACTCCTCCTTTTCCTCCTTGTTCTTATAGCAAGGCTACAGCCTCTCCACCTTCACCGATTTACTTGAAATGTTTCACAGAGCTTTGTTTCACCATCAGACAGTGCCTTTTAAAAAATTTGACCCATTATCTCAACCCCAAAAAATTTCAGAAACAAAAAAACAGAAACTTTAGGCTAATTTTGGCTATTTTGACGAGTCTGCAGCATGAGTAACAGGACCAATCGACGTGAAATTTTGCCCAGACCTTCTTTATAACATGATCCAGTGCCATTTGGAATATTTAACCCTTTATCTGAACCCAAGAAAATTTTAGGAACCTTATTAAGATAGACCTTATTAAGATACACCTTCACCAATTAACTTGATATTTTGCACAGAGCATCTTTCAACTTCAGGTATGCCTTTTAAACGATTTAACACATTATATCAACCCAACAAAAAACTGAAATTTTGGCTAATAATTATCAAAGTTAATAATACCTGAAGTTATTGTGGCCACAGTATATGATAGGATGAAATTTTTTCACGGATTGTTTTTTGGGGGCATCGAAATATCCATTGGGCAATAAGGCAAGCTACGCCCAGACAACTATAATATTGCCGATTTTCGGCTCTCGGGGCTGTCATCCCTCCCCACCTATGATCCTATATACGTTCGGGGCAACTTTCGAATGGTCAGATCTGACGTGTTCAACCAATATTATATAATATATAACATTGTGTGTTCAATCAATATAATATATTGTATTCAATTTGGTCGTAATATGTTAGCTAAATATCAATTTACCATCTTTTTGGTTTTTTACGTCATACACTGCTACTAGCAGTCTGCTAGCCCAAAACCCAAACATATCGTTTCCGCTTTCTCCCGCGTCAGCTTTTTGATTTTCTGTTTGGGTTTTTGGAGCGTCAGTGGATGGAACCCGTCCAAAAAGGCCCACGGAATCATGATAAGGCCGTTCGACCTGGCAGCCGTCACAATGGCTCACGTACATCTTCGATTCTTCCCGCCAACCTACCAACGCACATTGGCACCAGATGAGCTTTACAATCAACCACCCCACATTACTTCGAATGTAGGGTAGGATTAGGAAAACTGACTTTAGCGGATTCCCGTTGGGAAAATCTCGAATATACTGATATCGCAAATACCGTTCTACAGCAGCTGGAAAACGTTGTGATATCCACTTTCCCCGTCCGCCCTTTTCATTCAAAGTGAAGATATGTCCTAACCACTTCACAAGCACCGAACCCGTTTCGAAATCTCCTCCTGTGTGTCGGGAGCCTCGGTCGGCCCTTGGCGTTTTACCCAAGAATCTTACGATTCAATGAACTGTCTGCCCAGAAATGGGAGAACAGTCCTGAGAGCCGCCAGATGGGTGGGTCCGTTAGGTCCGGGTTCGGCCGAGACATCCCGGCCGGCACTCGGCGAAAGGCTTTTATATCTCCCCAGCCCTCTCCCTAATGCATTATAATAAATTACTCATTATTGGAACCATGTTTTTATGACAACGAAATTTAGATTAACAATTTTTGTTTACTACGAACGTAAGTCCTATTTATTCGTCATTTGAAATGTTGAAATTTTTTCATCAAGGTCCTTCAAGTAGGCAAAGCTCAGTCTGCCAACCAATTACCTCCTAGTATGTTAATAAAACGACGTATTTACACTACAATTGACTTAAACTCCTACCTTTGATGAAGTGGTGCAAGCAGCCTCTGAGCCGGTTTAATAGAATACTCCACCTATTGGAGGTGCAATAATATTGTGCCAGTTAATATGTACCTATGAAACTACCGGTGCTCCCATACGACGTCAAAGCTTTGTGTTTAGGTATACAGTAGACAACGGTTTTCAAAGAAGCCCCATGCCAACTCCCTCGCGGCCAATTTGCTGCAATCCGCTTCAACAACAATAAACACCTTCAAGTGAGGATACGAGTGGATTCATTCATTCGGAGTTACTCAAGAGTTTTCCCATAATTGTTGCATTCGGGATTCACACGTCCTTGCCCCATTCAAGAAGGCGGCATTCGTCTTTCGCATGAGGTCATCCTGCTCCATTGTGGTCGCTTTCGGGCTCCCTCTGAGCTATTAGCAAGTAGTCAACTTCCTTTGCAACTTCCAACATTTTAACACGGACCTTCCTCTCGTCTTCTCGAGTATTAATTGCCAGCTTCCACGTTTGAATGCGATGACGTGGGTTCCCCATTCAGAAGAATCGTTTATCTTGTCACAATCGCTTTGATGTTGCCTATCGCTCTCCAGACTTGCAGTTTTAATTACCTTTGCCACACCTTAAATACCATTGCTACCACAATGACCTATATTCAAAAATGTCGCGTACCTTTATATTTCGATGGTCGCAAGGCAAAAAGGAGAGTTTACCTAATTTTTCAGGAGAGCCAAAAATTGAAAATAACTCACTTAATCCTGTTTAATTAACGATTCATGCATTTCTACCCATTACATTTCAATTGTTGTTAATATTTTTATTATAATTGCATTTTACTGTTGCATTTCAGCCAAGTTATTGATAATTTTGTAGCTTACGCCTTTTCTTTGGCCAGCCTTTTCTGTTGGCATATAAACCTTTTAGTTTTGAAATGAATTCTTCCCGATTGGCATTTAAGAACTACTTACGCCCTTTAGTTTTAATCGTAACTGGCAAAATCGAGCGCTTACTTCCTTTACGATAATAATAATTATTACTAAAAAATTATTACTAATAAACCTAAGATTTATTGCTTCCGCCCACGACACCTGTCAATAGTTGGATTACCCCGCCCAAAAGGAAAAGAAAATAAACCAAAAAAGGTTTGTTTCATGAAATGTTTTATTTGAGTAGGTAACTTGAAAGATTTGATTGTATTGTTTATGATTCTTATGCAATAAACATGTTAATACTTCATTCATTCATTCACATCGACGCCAGTAGGGAGCTTCAATAAACTAATGTTGGTTCGTCAAGTTGGCACGTTGTAGATCGCTTCTTGGAGAAATTTGTACTAGTATCACAGAAAAGCTGAAGATACCGCCCATGATCTGA
Organism: Stenodema calcarata; assembly: GCA_963920205.1. Classification (NCBI taxonomy): domain Eukaryota; kingdom Metazoa; phylum Arthropoda; class Insecta; order Hemiptera; family Miridae; genus Stenodema; species Stenodema calcarata. The sequence continues at coordinate 7,880,366 of OY986059.1, forward strand.
AAAACAAATTCACAATTTGTTCACTGATTGGCGTAATGGATGTTACCGGAAATCGCCGACCCAAGCGATTGACGAGAGGCAAATCTGATCCGGAATGGGGTCACCGGAACCTTAAAAATTTTATTGCCGGGCTTTTGGGGCCCGACGAATACGAATCATATAAAGCCTAATCATGTAAAGGAGCTGTTTATGGCACGCAGAAAATTTTGTGTTTTTGTGATAAATGATAGCAGCTGACGCCTTGATACTTCATATGAAACTGGCATTGCTGCAGTGAATGTTTAAGTGCATAATATGGATTCACTCACCGAATGCACCAAAAATCGATCAAGTTCAAAGAAGCCGCAAGAAAACTTGACAGTGTAATTGAAGTCTACGTGAACCCTGAGTTTACTTATGGAAACTTGGTCCTGTAAAATACTGATCATTATGTATCAAACATCGAAATCATCATTGAAATAATTCAAACGAATACAGTGTTGGTTCAATAGTGGTCCGATCTTGAAGGCGAGGATCTTCACCCAACTAGATTCCAAACGGAGCCTTCATACAAAATTTCGAGACTAGCACCCCGGGAAGTGTTTCAAAATACGTTGCATTTTCGTCACACACAGATTTTAGAATGACCCCCAGCCCCAAAGACATCCATGTGAAAATTAGATAAGATGGGGCCAAAGCATGGTAAGTCCAAGTGGCACTAATGGGAATATTATCTTCCAGCTATGGTAAAAACCCGTAATCTCCATCCGATTCCATTTCTTCTTCGCGCTCTTCTACTTACGTCAAGTGCTCCAAATAATTTGTTCTGACTTCGTGCGATGAGCTCTGAAAGTTGAATATTGAATTCGCTGGACTGCAACAAGGGGAAACACGAAATGGGTCAAACAGAGAGATAGGTTAGGAGGTTAAATGGTCGTTGGTTTCGTCGTACATAAGCATTTATTAGAAATAAGGCTTTACGAATGTACCACAGTGATCAACAGGTCTGTTTGTTGTGCTTACCGTCCTGGATGCACGAGCAGCAGGAAGTATCGCTGTGACCAAGAGAATCATCCAAAAGGACGTCCAGCACGCCTGCTGATAGGACTGGACGTAATCAGATATGGAAAGATAAGTCGTAGCTTTGTAGAAATTAACGATTAGAACGCACACAGCGCCTGACACAAGAGTAAAGTACTGCGGGGCGTAAACGCCGTTGAGGTAACCAGCTGCAACGCTGATTGAGTAGTGGACGTCGGACATCAGCTCGAGTTCTTCACTTTTGCTTGAAACAACTTTTGATAAAATATAAGAAAGGTCAGTCTTTTTACACGAGTATGCCAATCCATTCAATGACCAACGAGGTCAGATTTGGCTTGGAGTGGCTTAATTCGTTGATGTTACAGTTCACCATAAAAACAGGGGGGTCGTGAACAGAATATCTCAATAGGTCAATAAATGAAATAATGTATAATTTTGACATACTTCCAAAATTGAACGTAATAGGTGAGTGGGAGTCAATTTCTCTCATCTAATGCTCATAGTAACTTGACCAAGGTGAAGTCAGGTTAGGTTAGGTTATGATCCTCATGAACCCCCCTCCCCAAATCAAAGTTTGGATCCATCCTTGCTTAAAAGTAGCTACTAAGCAGGGATTTACCCTGACGTGAGGTCAGGTTAGGTTATGATCCTCATAAACCCCCCTCCACGAATCGAACTCTGGATCCATCCCTGCATAAAAATAAGTACAAAGCAGGGATTTACCCAATCCCATCCTGTTAGGTAGTTATGTACTCGTATATTGTCTAAATACAATAGTGTAGCGTGGCTCTGGACATGGAGGTACCGCACTCAATTCAATGCTCCCCCCTTCCAAGACACACACACACCTTTATACTCACTCTAATAATGAAAAAGATCAGATTTAATGTCATCTAGAATCCTCATGATCATTTTGGATGTCAGGGGAGGTTTTCAAAATTTGAAAGATGATCTTCATTTAATGATCTTCCAATGGCTGGTCGTAATCTTTCAGTAAATTTAATAACTCGAGGTTATTCCCTGTATTATGAGAAGAGGATGACTCGTGATGCCCTCGAAACTTTATTTTTTTTTTATATTCTCATTATGAAGAGAGATTTGCACATCCAACAAAAGATTAATACGAGGGCTCTTCCCGAATTTGAATGAAACAACAGAGAAAACTATGCGAAGAAACACAGAGGAAACAACAAGGTTTATTGAAAAGGTTTATTTAACTACACCCTGATAACCATTGGTATCGAGTAGTTCTCAACATTAAAATGTCGAGTATACTCTCGAGCCCTTGAGATCAGGCACCTGTCGATTTTTTTTTGCTGGAATTTTGCAAACTAATCGACCGCTAAACAATCCATTGATGCAGCAACTATCCATTTTAGGCCGATAAAAATGGACAACTAAAACTATAAACGAAACTAGAAACTATAAACAATACACGTGGCCTCACTGAAATCAGATATTTGTAATTCTCCTTCTTCTTCTTCTTAGATGACTTGGCTTTGGCTATGCCGGTCAGCCATTGGATTCGTGATTCAAAGAAACCATCAAAGGTAGGTAGCTGTAGGGAACTGAGGCATAATGATCGGGCGATCCAAATTTTCAATTGCATGTTCTACCTCCTGTGTACCTATTAAATATTTTATTATTCTTAATACATTTTTTCATCATTCAACTTCTACCTACATCCTTCATTCCTTGAGCATTCCCCTGACGCTACGCGCCTATCTAAATATAAATAATTTATAATTTACAATAAACAATTTATTGTAATTATTACAATGTTTTCTTTAAACCAGACTCACTTGAATTGTAGCGCGCGAGTTCCTTCAGAGCCACAAAATCGTCAATTAGGCCCTTCAATTTCGAGTTCACCTCGTCGACGAAATGCACGAAATGGAAGATAATACAAATGACGGGAAAGTGGGCCAGGAACTGGGCGACGGCGGTTATGACCATATTCCGAACTGAGATCTCCAGTACTGCGTCGGAACACGTACAGAATAAGAAGAAGGGCAGAATGTACGAAGCGTACTTCGAATCGTTGGGATTTTTAAAACCTCTGGAAATCTCGGAGGTTGACAAGGAGCTGAGAATACGAGAGTATTTCGAAAGCGTGCGGTGGTTTTTGGTGATGTAGTACAGGCAGACGGGAATGCACACCATTTTGTACAATCTGAAGAAATGAGCAAACGGTTTGTTACACACTTGTACACAAATGGTACTATTCCCAAGTACTTGTGCATAGGAAGAAAAAATAATTGTTCATACCTTTGAAATATGGACGTTGTTTTAAAGAATCCCGAAACTCCCGCAACGCTGCTTTCATTCATCAAAAATGAAATTTGAATACACGTATTGACCAGTAGCATAATGACGGAGTAAAGAAGCCACCGCCATGAAATACCGAAGGCACTGCCTCTATACACCAGTGGGAATATGCCGGCGATTCTACAGACGGTTAAAACATGCATGTTGATCATGTGACAGTATCAGTAATATTATTCCTGGGTCCGCTACCGAGCTCAATTATTACACCCTATTAGTCATGCTACAGACGATCCCGCCCGTTTACTATCGATGGAATAACTTTTCCGCCTGGAAATGGACGGCTATAGATCCACTTTGTCGTCTAAATATAGCCTTATTCGTCATAAATTATTGTCAAACGACATCTCGCGCCCGTTACGTTCTTCTGAGTAATTTGGGGCGACCGGTCAAACAGTTGATTACGCACTTGGAAAATGTATTATCCCCCAAAATGTATTTTGCCTCGCAAATATCATTCTACAGCAGCCGAAAAAAGTTATGATATCCACTTTTCCCGCCCGCTTCTTTCCTTCCAACTGAAGAGATGTCCTAAGCACATCACATGCACCGTACCCGTTTCGAAATCTCCCCTTGGTGCCATGGTACTTCCTCAGGAGGGAAAACCGCGTCACTTCTACACAAATAAAAACACAATAAATTCTACTCAAATATTAAACGTAAGTGTCGTAACAAAATTTAATGTCATTCATTGAATGATAATGGAATCCTTATCTAATAATATTAGATCATATCTAATAATCTAGATCTAATAATATTAGATAAGGATTACATTACCATTCAATGGATGACATTTGTTACGACACTTACATTTAATATTTGTGTAGAATTTATTGTGTAGAATATATTATATACCTGCATCAAACATACAATTTCCCTATATTAAATACCTATCCAATACTATTATACTATTTGTTACGATACTTATATTTAATATTTGTGTAGAATACTATTGTACTTTTATACTATTATACATTATACTATTATATTATTATACTATTATATTACTATACTATTATACTATTTTGACTATTATTAGGCGTACTATTATATTATTACTATACCTACTATTATTATACTATTTTTACTATTATACTATTATAATATTATACTATTATAATGTTGAGGGTCTCGACATCCCCCAACATCATTCTTACTGACGATAAAAAAAATCACACACACTTATACTATTATACTATTATAATATTATACTATTACACACACACACATTTACTATTATACTATTATTTGTGTAAAATACAACACTATGCAATACTATTAAACTTAACTACGTTTACTGTATTTTTATTGCCTGTTTAAAATCTATCTAGACCCTTACTCGCAAGATTGACCGAAGCGGCTGACATCTTGTAATACACGTAACAATGAAATGAATTATATTTTACTCAACAAAGTAGATCAAATTTTGATCTACTCCAATCCGTAGAAGTGTCAAGAATCTGTTCCTGTATTACGTTGATTCAATGCAAACAGTTTGATAATTGCTTATGTTTGTGATGACTCCGCACCGGGATGTTATGCACGAACATGTAATCAATTACTACAGGGTGGTGTAACCCGTTGACCAATGTGTACCTAAACGGCATTCTATACTATTTCTACTACGTTTGAGTGGAACTTCCAAAAATTTTGTATACCAAAATTCCATTTCAGACCCTGAATCCACTACCAAAAGACATTTTACGGGAATAACACTCCCTCTACCTCTTCAATTCGTTGTTCGTGGCTTCCTGAGCCTTTTCACACATTTGTCCTATTGGAAGCAAAGCATGTGAAATGATTTGTGACCCATGAATTAGAACTTTGTGCACAGTCGGGGTCATAGGCTTGTTCTGATTCCTTAAGGGTGGTGAATCTTCACATCCTCTACCAACAACTCACCGATTACCAACAGGATGATGGATTATGATCACGCCATTAAAAGTCATAGAATGCTTATTTCATTAAATTATTTTACGCCGGCATCACGTACAAAGTCATAGGAATTCTTAATATCCGCACGTTTGCAGAACAGGACCCAAGTGGAATCCAACCTTGACCACGCTTAATCACGCACTATTTTGACAGCTGTTTCCAACAAACGGCCACCATTACATGTACATCAAGAATCCATTATATTCGTTTCGTTATTGTGAATATGGGACGAGGAGTCATAGATCAATAATCGTATGTTGCACACGGCGCCCTCCGTTTATTTCGACCTGAAAAATGAAATACTCATCATGTGTGTAACACTTAATGGTCTCCATTCTTATGGAGAGATAATGGTTGATCGATTGAATATTTATTATCTCGATTCAAGTCGAAATCAAATTTTTTTGAGTTTTTCGAAGAGTTTGAGGTGAATCGAGGTCGTCTCAAAGCTCCCCTTCATCCCAAGTGACTATCTAAATTCAAGTCGAAACAACTTTTTTTCGCTTTCACGAAGTATTTGAGTCGACAATTGCTCTTCTTGAAGGTCTATTCGAACTCAAATAAACACGTCGAGTCGATATGAAGTCAACTTTTTTTCGTTTTCACGAAGTATTTGAGTCGATAATTGCTCTTCTTGAAGGTCTATTCGAACTCAAATAAACACCTCGATTCGATATGAAGTCTATTTTGTCTCCTTAATTCACCTCATCCACGGGCCTCTCAGATAATATGACGTCGCAACACAAGCGACCAACTACGTCAAAAGATATGACGTCAGACAAGTGGCCGGCAAGAACACCTCACAGGATATAACGTACGTGGACCGGCAGGGGGTGGATGACGTCAAACAAGTGGCCGTAAGAACACCTCACAGGATATGACGTACGTGGACCGGCAGGGGGTGGATGACGTCAGACAAGTGGCCGGCAAGAACACCTCACAGGATATGACGTACGTGGACCGGCAGGGGGTGGATGACGTCAGAAAAGTGCCCGGCAAGAACACCTCACAGGAAATGATGACGTACGTGGACTGGCAGGGGGTGGATGACGTCAGACAAGTGGCCGGCAAGGACACCTCACAGTATATGACGTACGTGGACCGGCAGGGGGTGGATGACGTCAGAAAAGTGCCCGGCAAAAACACCCCACAGGAAATGATGACGTACGTGGACTGGGGGGGGGGGGGTGGATGACGTCAGACAAGTGGCCGGCAAGAACACCTCACAGGATATGACGTACGTGGACCGGCAGGAATGGATGACGTCAGAGGGGTTAAGGGGAGCATCTTGAAACGTAAACCAACAAATTTTGAGGGGGGGTTAAAAATTTTTTTTCTTTGGGCGATTCCAATGCTTCATTATCGAAGATAATAAACCAAAATTACATGTTAAGGGCTTATTATATGTTATGGACAAAAGCTCGTCATCTGAATTTGACTCGGAGCTAAATAATTCGAAACAATCGGACATGTGTCCACGAAATTATATTATGCCTCACTATGCCTCACTTCGTCACTTTGGAGTTGCGCGTACAGCGTCGTATTATGTGTGATGTTGTGAATCACCGCCTGACTTAATTCAACCTCTAATGGATTACTAGAGCTTTTCAGCTTTCTCGTTGCCTACCAGGCTGTTAATGTGCTTTTATCCAGCGGAGCATCGTTAATTCCCAGTCCCGTATGAGTTTAAAAAATTTCCCTTCAATAGCGTCGATGAATAATATTCATCTATTATGGTACTTGTCATTGTGCGGTGTTTCACTTTCATCTTATTTAAACCGCGGTTTTCTCGCCCTGTTTTATTGAACGAGAGATTGAAAAGCGTAAATTGACCGATATTCGTTTTCAAAACAACACCAAAAACATCCTCTTCTGCGCCGCCCACCGCCACCGCCGTCCTCGAACTCCCGAAAGGTTTATTCGGCCGTTAAACGGAGTGTGAAGAGGTTTTCCGGGCGAAATTATTTATCGATCCCCAGTTAATTAGGCGAGTTTGAAAACATTGGGCACCGGAGGCGTTTGTTATCCTCCAGCTGAAAAACTCGAAAGTTTAACGGAACGCGAAAAGACATAATTCCTCCGACCTACGCCAGGGCCTAATGTTTCATCCCGTCCCAAGTTTTAGTATTAATTTGATCGATAGGTGATTTAATCACGCGGTACAGGAGCCCGATCATTCAGATCATATTTCAAAAAAGTTTTTGGGGACCTTCTCTTCCACTTGGCGCTCTCAGTTTTCCTCCGACCTTTTCCTAGACGCTTTGAGAAACCTTATATAATTTCTCGAGTCCATTACTCAATCACGTTCCTGCTCAATCAACCCCGTGAGTCGAGCTCAAGGAAACGGAGGAAAAGTTTAATTGACAATCAGCTTCGACTATTTGGCGACAAAAATGAGCAACGAGATTATCGAGGTGTTAAATTACTCTTAACTACACATCCATCATCCTTAAATTTAAATTTTGAAATAAATTTCTTCCCTTATCTGCCCTAAAAATTACTTGTCATGCATTCGTGTACTCTATTGTGAGCTACTTTTAGATGAAATGAAAATAAATTTATTCCTTCTAATAGACACAAGACAGAAACCTAATGACGAATTATGGAAATACACCACTTTTTGGAACGCAGTTGCTGGTAAGTGGCGGAATTGGAATTATTTCCTATCGTAGTAAGATTATATAAACATTTATTTTACAGGGATTTAGAATTTGGGGTGACATTCAGAGTCACATTATCTAATTTAGAAACAGTAGTCATAAGTCGGTTCTCTAAAAAAGTAATTTAACGACATGTTCAGCAATATTTGGGACCCCTAACTTCAAAAACGTTTTCCCAACATTTAAGATTTTTGACTTGTCACACTATAATAATAGGTGCGACATGGTATCACTCGACTTTACTCGGGTATTATGGTACCGATCCCTTTATCCCAAGTGTAATTTTTATCTAAGGCAATTAAGTATGCTATTTAGGTCCCAGATTTTCATTAAGCCCTCCTAACATTAAACTTTCCAAAAGATTTACGTAGCCAATTTGAAAATAGTGTTTATGAGTTTATGATGCAGCAGTATTGAAATTCCTTTATTCAGAAATTGCCAAATGATTTTGTTATTTACTCACATAAATTTGTAATCGTCAATAATTTTACTTCAAGTATCCAATACTTTTCTTTCTGTACTATGCGTATTATGTTATGTGATGGTTTGCTGATTCTCCTGTTCCCGATGTTTTTGTTCGACCAATCTGGTAGTAGACGGCTGTGGAAACACAGACTGGATACCCCTCTGGGTGGGCATATTGCCTAACCCCCCGATAACTCAGCAAACCATGCATTACAGTTAATAAACGGCTTTAAAACATTAACTTCTACAACGTAATAATTCTACTTACTGGTTTATTATTTTCAACGCTGTCCGCGGCTTTTACATAGGTATTAAAAATTAACTGAGAATTATAAAAATTCGGATGTGAGGACGACCCTTGAAATTAGATCAATAACTTCAAGTCGATAGGAAGGGCGTGAAAACAGAACTTGAAATGTTCAAAAACTCCTTGTATTCAATCTCCGATATTGAAGGAAAATCTACAGATTTCATCGTTGAAGGGGGAAAAAATTGTTCATGTTTGTTACTGATGATGACCTAATCGTCGAAATCGATTTAACAATTGTACTCATTATTTTCGTGGAAATAGACTCTCTCACTCTATACCTCCGTTTTTTATTGATAAGGTTCAGTTACTTGGCTAATTACCTCGGGCACATGATAAATCCAAGGACTAACCTGTCAAACCTACTTTGTGAAAAATTCCCCTCTACACCTGATGGTTTACCAAGACTGTTGATGACGGTAAATTTCGGAGGACGACACGCCAAATCCTTCGTATGCGGGAGGCCGGGAGATTAAATCGTTAACAACGTAGATTACACCTTCAGCTCTCCCAGCGACCCAAAGCGTTATCTCCCTCGCAAAGTGCCCTCCCTGGTTATTGTTGTATTACAAAAGGAGATTATCCGGAACGGATCAACACGAGGTCTGAGAAATTTGTTTTCGGAGGGGATACCGTTTTCATCGCCACAGAACGAGATAGAAGGGTAAAATATCCCACAATTCAGGCGTGTGCGGGGGTCCAGGGAGTGTTGTATATACGAAGTATCGAAAAGATAGCAACATTGCACAAACGGTAGAAAACTCGTAATCTATCAGTGATTCATGATCACTAAAGATAATCAACTTGTAAAATCCACGTGAGCGTAGGTAGTAGAAATTATTTCCACTGCGGTAGGCATGGCTAATACGGTTATTTTTTGGTAATAGGTTATCGAGTAACAGCGACCGTCTGGTAATAGGTGGTGGTAATAGGTTACCGGTGATTCGGTAAAACGCGGACTGGGTTTCCACTGGATTTTCAGGCTCACAACCGATCTTGATTCACTATTAATTCTCATCATTACCTCCTATGACAACTTTATGTTGCGATAATTCCTACATACTGGTGCATGTGTCTTGACGCTCTGGTTGAAATAAGTGCAACAATTAAAACATAGGTACCTACACAAAAAATAAGCTGAAAAACAATACATGCCTATACAACAACAACAACCCATAACCATACACACCCTTTTTTGTCATACAATATTTAAACCTTATCAAACGTCTCCACTATGGAGGTACTGAGGTTTGTAATACTCAGAGTGAACCAAAACCGACGTTATTTCACAAGAGGCGGAGTCAAATAAAATGGCTCAAAATTTGCGTGATGGTAGTTCATTGAAGGATGGTCATATTGGAGTCGCCATCTGACCTCAGATTCGTAATTAGTATCCTCGAAAACCTCCTAGTGATTTGTTTACATGGTTTAAAAATTGTATGATAAAAAAAGGTGTGTTTAACCCAGCAGATGCTTTTCGTGTCATCTACTCACCTTAAAATCACCATAACGTCTGAACATCCTACAGTATCATTCAAAGTCTCATTTTGAAGGGAAAGAGGAAAAAGAAAAATTTTATGCAGCCTGTATCGAACCTCAAAAATAGCCAAAATAGCCATTTTATGTGTACATAACCTCAAATATCTCAAAATTTAGACGTAATAGGACAATTCTGAGCTTGGATTCAGATTCGGAAATTACCTCCAGCTGTTTAACAACAAACCCTTGCAGATCTCTTAGTGTAGGAAAATGGACATTGGTCCATAGGATATTTACAGGATATTGGTAACGGTTCGGCTTTAGTGTGAAAAGAGAGTTACAAGAATGATATTATTATTTGGAGTTGTACGGTGGGGAACGCAATCAAGTCTTCATCTCTTATCCCCCCGTGGAAGAACTTGAGGACGACATGAGAAACGACCAGAATCACTTGACCGTGACTTGTGTGTGGGAGGTCTCATTTGACAGGCTGTCATCCTCTTTGACATGAAGCGTACTCCAGTATAAATAGTCACCTCCCGCCCCTAAAAGCTGTAGGGCTTGAGGGAAATGATAACGAGAATCTAGGGATCGAACAGCGAAAACTACCAAGAGAGCTAAAACCGAACGAATTACGGAAACAAAGGTCGAACGATCGCCCCAAATCAAGTAGGTAACTCCTATTTATATTCTACTGGTGATTCGACAAAGCAGAGTGTTTGACCTGCAGCAGAGCTCTCTGTTCAATATTCTGCTCGACCAAGCGGTAGGTGGTGCTCCGTTGATCAAAACCGCAAGCAATTTAATTGGCTGCACAACGTAAACCGCAGGATCGAGAGAAATACAGAGGTGGATCGAGCAGTCCCGACAATGCGCAAGGGTTTTCATAACGATCTGTCACTCCTGATTGTCACGAGCCATGCAACTCCTGTATAATATAGAGGTTATGAATGTTGCCTACCCCCCTCCACTGGGTGGTTTTTGACAATTCAGTCCGTTTTGATGAATTAATTCTTCTCCTGTCTCCCAGTTATTTTCAACGTACTACTTCTAACCAGGGTTATTCTGCCGCGAGAAGTAAAAACGGCGTAAGATAAAATTTTGAAAAATTCAATACTTTCGGGAAAATGGCTGAAAAGAATGTTTCGTCACTTGATGTGGAGGAAAAACGGCTCATCTAGGAGCGTTTGGAGGGAAAAGAGTTTATCTGTGGCTAGGAGGAAGATTCTGTGACGTATAGCATGGCTTGGCTAGGTTATTAATCATTTAATGTTGAGGAAAAACCACTCAACTATAGTTTAGCTGTTCTTCCTCGAAACTGTTCGACCAGTTTCCAAGCTGAGCCGTTTTCTGCTTCAGTCCAAGTGGTTTTTCCTCCGAATGCTTAGAGTAAGTTTTCTCCTAGCCATGGCTGTGCACAGGTGAGCTCTTTTCCCTCCAAATGCTCCTAGGTGAGCCATTTTTCCTCCACTGTTTTTCCTTAACATTGTACACAGAGCCAAGTGGTTCTCTCTAATGTATAATTTGTTATACCTAGTGCAGACGATGTGGAGGAAAAACAGCTCAAGTGGTTTTTCCTCCAAAAATATACAACAGTTTTCTGTTCGGTTTTGTAAAAACAGCTTAACAATACTTATTCAGAGTGAAATCGATCTTTTCTGTATTTAATCGATATTAACCGAATCGATATCTATATCGATAAGATGTAAGCTAATAGAATCTATCATCTGATGATGGAAAGTTTGACATCGTAACTATAAAATGGAGTTGGCTCTTGGAGCGGGAAGCTCGAAATCCGTGAGGAATTTTCGTGGGCTCCCCGAATTTGACAGATAATCAACCTCTTGCCTTGCAATCATTTTATTCACAATATTGCCTGCCTGGTAGGCTAATGTGGGGAGGGAGTGGTGTTTGTGTCAGATAATCAGATTCTGTTCTTCCTTCACACGGCATTATTAATTCCAAAATCAAATTTGATATTGAAGGTTCTACAGCGTTGAATTGATGCAAGAAAGAGACACAAAGAAATACGTAGGCATTTTCGTAATGATTTGAGTGGATTCAGGGGAAAATCAAAGACAATCTCAACCGACCAGGTAGAAAGACCATCACAAATTTAAATATTAAATTATTATTGCATTTAGAGATTTTGAAGTTGGATAGCTACTGTGATGGCAATACTCCGGGTTTTGCGAACCTCCTCTTGACAGATACTCAAGATTGCGGTGAACCTGCATCAACAATCCAGGTCGCCCTTGGCGTTCAACAGATAACCCTCTCGCGCATACCTGACCCCGGGAAGGTACCGCTTTTATCAATCATTCGCAAGCTTAGATAAAATGCAATGCGCAACCTGCCTGACGGGTCATCCGCATTAGAAGGTCGGCACAATTACCATTCCGAAACTTTCACCGGTTCGAGACCGCGAGGACTGGTCTTATACCGACTAGCGCGGGGTTGGCCCTCTGCAGGAGTCCAAATGTCATCCGCCCGATTAGAAGGTATGGGAGCTGGAATGCAGATACCCTGACATGTGATGATTTATGGACCTCGGCAACGCGGCAGTTGAGTCACCGGTTTCCAAGGTGACTTGAGTGTGGAAAATACTACGAGTACCTAGAATTTGCGCAACTATCAATCTGGAATATACAACGGATGCAGTCAGATCACAAATCAAATTAAGTTAAATGCCATAATACGACAATAGGTATTCCTATTCCGAAATGTACGCCATATTCAAAATTTCTTCGTATAATATTTTCGTTCAGGGTTGTGGGACTTATTCCCGGCTGATTGTTCGGATTCCTGATGGAGAGCTATTTGTTTCCAAAGAAACCTCCATTTACGAGTAGCAGCCAACATAAATTTTATTATTGTTTAGCTAAGTTTCGATCCCCAAGTGATGGGATCCAAATCATGCCGTATAAGTAGGGAGCAGCATTCTCAATTGCACTTATGTACTTACATCACTAGGTTTTTTTTTCCAAAAAATTTACAATAATAATATTATTATGGTATTAACAGTTTTTTTAACTGAAAGAACAGGAGTTGGTTGTGCAAATAGTATTGATATAATAATAGGGTAAAGTCGTGTACGACCTTGTCACCGTTATTTGGTTTATATTTCCTGAAGCTAATTATGGTCCGATTTCTTTGTTTTTGGTTTGTATCCATCAAGCAATAATTGCTGTCCTCACACAATTCCAAATTTGTTAAATATTTTAATCAGCATCTTCCTGGATGCTGCACTGATTACACAGATAATGATAGGGTTCTGGTTGTTGTTGAGCAGCCGGAAGTCATTTCCGAAGTAATTTTCTGCGTCGGATCTGAATCCGAACTCAGAATTGTCCTATCACGTCTGAATTTTGAGGTATTTGAGGTTGTGTACACGAAAAATGGCTAATTTGGTTGTTTTTCGAGGTTAGATACAGACTCGACAAAATTTTTCTAATTTTTTCTAATTTCATCTAGGTTCATCTGCTACTCTTTCCCTTTAAAATTTGTAGTAGATACGTACCTATATTATACCTACGTATTTAATACAAACATTTGGTGTTATTCCATTTTTTTTTTTTTTTCATCAAAGGCTCATTAGCAATTCTAAAGTCGAAACTTTTCGGAGCTAAGCGATCTAATTGATGCCGCAGGAATTGATCGATAAAAACGACCAATGGGAAAACATTAATATCGAGATAGTACCAATGGTGGTACTTTCAAAAATCATTACAATATTTAGAATGAAAATCACGACAAATACCGTATCTGGCGCAGTTGGTATGGGCAATTTTGAATTTGAAACTCCAAACCTTTATTCTTCTTTTCAATCACGGAAAAAGGAAGATCCGCGCAAAACGAGTAATGATGGTGTATACTAACGAACTTGTAGGTAGTCGTCATAAAACGTAAGGTGGGTAACAGATTTGTGACTGTAAACGAGATTTCGAGGCCGGAACCGTGCTGGTATTGGTGTTTCGACCTTGCTGGCCGACTGCATCAGGACGAACGGTCTTGCGTAATTCAATTGATGGAACCCGTTATGCAAATGGCCTTGCCGGATCCCTTCATTCACCTCCTATTCATTTCCACGCATTGTGCTCGAGAACGTCGTGCGATTTTTATGGCGGATCCGCAATTAAGAGCAATTTCGTCGTCGTGATTACAATTTGTCTCATTCATGTTGTGGATCGACGACATTCTACGGGTCCGTAGTAGGTTTAATAGCTCCATTGATAGCCATGGGGGTTTGTTGGGCTTGGAAGGACTTGAATAACTAAAACGGCTGGTATGCACTTGATGACAATAGTTCAACCAGAATGCGGAATGGGAACCTACCTGTCGTATACAGAAGGCATTACATCCCAAATGAACATCCAAGTAGTTTCAATTTTCTGGTGAATCACGGAAATCAATACTTTTTTTATACTGCACGATCATTCGGGACGGATTCGTCACCATCAGCCATTTGACTGCTGCAAGTCGGAATCCGCACGAGATGTTTCCTGGAGATCGATCATACGACCGGGAGACTCATCGGACGTCGCTACCAGGTCGGAGCGTTCCACAATTATTATTGGATGTGTTTAAAACAAGGGATTTTCCTATTAGCTACAATCTTGTAATTTCAATTTCTCCAAAAAGAAGCTCCCGTTTAAATTTTTTCCATTTATTAGGAATTATATTCGCTTCTTTTACTCAATATTGTTTAAATTCCTTCCCTCATTTCGAATACGATATTGTTTAACCTTTGGACGGTTTAATATTCAATAAACACGGAATGTAACGATGATACTAACGAATGTTTCATACTCACCTGTCAAATGGCACAATTCAATCCTTAAACATCCTAGGAACATCGAATCTTGCTTTCGTTTCCTTACTTTTTGAATGACGTCTTTCGTTCAATCAGATGATTTTATTAATTTTCAGAATCGCTGAGTGATCCTGGGACTGTCATATAAAAATGTGATCCGTCATCCTGTAAATGCTTATTCTGAATCACGACCTTTTTCGATAGATTCGTCCGATGTCTCAATCGTGAGGGTGCTTGAGAGCTGATTTTATTGATGAATAAGTTGCCATGTGTTGATCTATTCATTTCAAATATCGGGTGATGTTTCTTAATGAAATTCACTTACCCAATAGGAGAAAGTTCTCCTATTAACTGAATTTCATTAGGGGACACTTAAAGTGATGCGATTTGCAACTGCGTCTGATGTACAGCTAGAACTTGATTGATTAGTCGCTGGTGTGTCAGAAGATAAAGCTAATGATCTGTGTTTACCATTCTTCAACTATCCAAGATATCCTTCAGACGATGTTGTGGCTCATATGTTGATACTTATGCATATGTAGACAGCATTGAAACTGGAAATTGCCAAAACAAACAGTGAAAGCGTTATGGGCCCATAACCTAATGAAATTCATTTAATAGAGCATATTCTCCTATCAGGTGAATTTAATTAGGTTATGAAGAGACACTTGAAGTGATGCGATTTACAACTACACACGATGTATAGATAGAACTTGTTGGATTATTTGATGGTGTGTCAAAAGATAAAGCTTATGATCTGTGTTTACAATTCTTTAACTATCCAAGATGTCCTTCAGACGGTGTTGTTGCTCATATGTCAATACGTAAGAATATGAGGACATCATTGAAACTGGAGCTTGCCAACGAAGAACGGTGGAAGTGTTAAGGGCCCATAACCTAATGAAATGTATTTAATTATCATATTAAGTGAATTTCATTATTTCTAACACGCCTTTGCGCTTGTGCAAAGCACAAAGAACGGTTTTCAAGTACTTGCCCTTTTGTACTGCATTCTGTGTTTCTATCGCATCAGCACACTACTGTAAGCTGACACACCTGTAGCGTGACCAAAAATGGAAAAGTGACTGTGCGTCAGTTACATAAACGCCAACACGGGTACGGGTGACGAAAGGAATAACACTTGTAACAAATAAATGGAAATATATTGAACTCAAGAAATACGAAATATGAAACAAATGAAATATACTCAGCTTGGTGTAACTTAAACTAGAATACGTCTCAAGTGACTGGTACTTGGAACCGTACTTGTCGTGACCGTGCAAGGTCGGTATCAAGTTAGAGTGACGTTAAATGAGGCCAGGGCTGTCCATATGAACAGGTCCCTGGGTGAATAAGCAAATAGAAAGATATGAATGAAAGATTTACAAAGGTAAACGTAACCGTCCTACTTGGGTTACGTGTAGCTTAATGGAGGTGACTCCTATGTGTACTCAACGTCCCTATCTGGCCAGAAAAGGTGTAAATATAACTCACAGTACTGAGATCTTATAACTGCTAGCACTCGGACGGGCTGTTCTTGCAGTTCACTGTCTGTACGCGTAATGTCACTACTGTCGTCGTAACTGACGCTTCTACTCACAATCACGCTCGGAGGGCGTCTGTAAAACTGAAAGGGATTCACAACTGCTAGCACTCGGACGGGCTATTATCGCAAGGAGAGGTTTTGCTGGACTCTGTTGTTAGCCCTCAGCGCTGGGCTTAAATAGGTCGCTGGAGGGGGAAACGTCTGGAGGCGATCTGTGGTGGGGGTCGCCTGGTAGCCCTCATCCAGTGGCGCTTTTCTGGCGGCCGCGCGGTCTATTAGTCTGACGGCTTACACTCCCCTCCCTCCTGGGAGCCGGCGTCCTCGCCGGTAACCATAGATTCCCCGAAGATTGGTGTTGTCGTCGATCAGTGCCCAAACAAGTGAGTTGAAGCGAGTTAAATTTTAATAGGAAGGCTAAATCAAATAGTTAAGTCGCTAAATTTAGTTACAATTGTTAAATTGTATAAGTATATGCACAAAAGGTAAGTACTTTTTACATTAAATTTGGTTATAATTAGCAAGTTTTACAAAAAAATATGCACAAAAGGTAAGTAAAAGATTACAAGAATTACAAGAATTGCAGGTAGCAGAGTAAGATATAAATCAGCAAGTCAAGGTCCCGAGAGTAAGCTACACCAAGCAGTAGATAGCTTAATTTCTTAAAATTTTACTAAATTGTAAAGTGGTTCATATATCAAGAAAAAGGGTGTATGTACGTGTAATTAATTACAAAAAGGTGTATGTTAATTAAAAAGGTGAAAAAGGTTAATTAAAAAGGTGGAATTAAAAAAGGTGTATGTTTGTGTAATTAATTACTAGACAGGTTAAAGGTTACCGTCTTCCTTTTTCCTTCCCCGTAGTCTACGGCGTCCCCTTGGGTAAAAAGTGTCCCGTGTAATTAAGTTGTCGCAGCGTTGTATGGCTTCAGGGTTACGCGTAGTTGGTTGCGTACCCTGCATCACCGGTTCGTCATATCCATGTATAGGTGTAGAAGTATGCGTCACTGGGTGCGTCACTTGCGTCACCGTCACCACCGGCGTCACCTGTGTCACGGGTATCTGGGGCGTGTAGGTAGTTCTTTGGGTTGGCGTCACCTGGGGCGTCACCGTCGTCAATGGCGTCACCGTCGTCACCGGCGCCACCTGGGGCGTCACCGTCGTCACCGGGGGCGTCACCGTCGCCACTGGCGTCACCGGCGTCACCTGGGGAGTCACTGGGTGCGTCGCATGCGTCACTGGCCCACCAAGTGTGTGTGTTGGGTCAGAAGTGAGCTTCACCAGGTGTGTCACTTGCGTCATTGGTCCTTGGTAGGGTTGTATCAACTCAGGAGCAAGCGTCACCGGGTGTGTCACTTGCGTCACTGGCCCACCATGTGTGTGTGTTGGGTCAGAAGTGACCGTCACCGGCACTCTGAGAGAAAAACCTTGAATGGACTCAATAACCGTCGCTAAGCATTCTTCCATCACCTCCTCGTTGGCTGGATCTTGAAAGGTGATGCTTGCTGTTGAGGCTCGTGACTGTGGGCGTCCTCCTATGGCCAATGGTCCAGTTGACACGTTTCGTACCCCAGGTGGATGTGAAATGGGTAGAAGGCTCCGTTTCTTGATACAGTCAATCTCAAGATGTTCGTGTACCCCACAGTAATTGCAGAAGATAGTCTTCTGTGGGTTGTGACTGCAGTCCACGGGGAAGTGTGACATGTCCCCACAAAACATGCACGGGAACCTGGGGTTAGGTCTTGGCGTCTTGGCGTCACGTCGTCCCGTCATTGTCTTCTTTGGGTCCCATGGATCTATCTCCATGACCATAGAACGCGGTATATTCGTCCTCCTGTAATCACTGGAGTCTGAGTGTAACCTGGGCCCGTGGTCAAACAGGCGTGACAGGCGGATCAATGTAGCATTGATTGTGTCCAGTACGTCGGGTGACGAACCGTTCCCCCCGTTCCCTTTTGGTCTTGGCATGATGAAAATGTGTTTACGAAAAATGAAATGTGACGCTATAGGGTTATGGGTACCCTCTGTTGCAATAAGTGTAACGTGTAGAAATAACTATAAGTGTAACGTGTAACGCGTAGAAGAAAAAGAAAATGTACGTCAATGTGACGCCTTATGATGTGTAATGTAACAAAGAAAAATGTGTAATCAAAAATACGTCAAGGAAATGACGGTGTATAATATTCTGTGTGTGTGACTCTGTTGTTGTTTTGCTTTCTTCTCGTCACCTCGTGTCGGCGTAACTGGATTCGTGCCTGGGCTTACCAGACAAAAATCCCACAAGCTGCCACCAATATGTAAGCTGACACACCTGTAGCGTGACCAAAAATGGAAAAGTGACTGTGCGTCAGTTACATAAACGCCAACACGGGTACGGGTGACGAAAGGAATAACACTTGTAACAAATAAATGGAAATATATTGAACTCAAGAAATACGAAATATGAAACAAATGAAATATACTCAGCTTGGTGTAACTTAAACTAGAATACGTCTCAAGTGACTGGTACTTGGAACCGTACTTGTCGTGACCGTGCAAGGTCGGTATCAAGTTAGAGTGACGTTAAATGAGGCCAGGGCTGTCCATATGAACAGGTCCCTGGGTGAATAAGCAAATAGAAAGATATGAATGAAAGATTTACAAAGGTAAACGTAACCGTCCTACTTGGGTTACGTGTAGCTTAATGGAGGTGACTCCTATGTGTACTCAACGTCCCTATCTGGCCAGAAAAGGTGTAAATATAACTCACAGTACTGAGATCTTATAACTGCTAGCACTCGGACGGGCTGTTCTTGCAGTTCACTGTCTGTACGCGTAATGTCACTACTGTCGTCGTAACTGACGCTTCTACTCACAATCACGCTCGGAGGGCGTCTGTAAAACTGAAAGGGATTCACAACTGCTAGCACTCGGACGGGCTATTATCGCAAGGAGAGGTTTTGCTGGACTCTGTTGTTAGCCCTCAGCGCTGGGCTTAAATAGGTCGCTGGAGGGGGAAACGTCTGGAGGCGATCTGTGGTGGGGGTCGCCTGGTAGCCCTCATCCAGTGGCGCTTTTCTGGCGGCCGCGCGGTCTATTAGTCTGACGGCTTACACTACATATCACAGCCCAGTATGTTGCAATAATTCAACCGCTACTTCAGTATTTCACAAGTGACGCACCCCTTAACGACTTGTCTAGTAAATATTCCATTTCTCATTCATCTTCAACTGACCTACTCGTTGCATCATCGCACATTTGCATTTGAAACAAATTTACTTCTCGAACAACGAAAGTTAATTATCGCGTGACAACTTTAGTTATCGCTATTCCGAACGGGTGAAGTTGTGCCTCGAGTTGTGCTGTTTCTGCTGCGAAGGACTCTTGTGCTCTCTCTCAATTGAACTTGATGCAACCGGTGGTTCGATCTTCCCACATACTAAAGTCGAGAGCTAACTGACTGGCCATGTAACACTTCACGTTCCGGGGCTATCTAGCAACCGGATTGTGATTACGATGGGATGGCCATAGAATTAGTAAGCAGCGGACTCTTATCGAACGCACTCGGAGTTTGTGGTCTTTCAATTTGTGTATCTGTGAAGAATGATTCATCTGACTCCGGCCGAGTTTTAAAGGCTAACTTATTCAGCTGTTCCAGTGTAATATGTGATTTCTACCCTAACGCAGTTTGAACTGATGACTGACATAAATTCTGAGTTATAATGAAATAGATCTAAAACGGAAGAGACCTCAGGTACTCACAGAGGAGTCTGTAGTATTCAATTTGAAAAAGTTACTCTGACAATTTTGATTGAGTGCACATAAGATACGTTTCACATTAGATACCTACTTCATTTTCTGTCAAACTTCATCAACTTCAATAAACAACAAATAATCTACCCGAAGTTTTTAAACTACCAACAACTGAAGCATACCAGAGGTGCACGGACGGCCTGGAAGGGACCATCAGGTTTCCTTTAATCTATAATCCCGGACTCGGTGTCGCGTTCAAATTGTCATCCTGAGCCACCCTCACTCCACAGGTGTTGAGTTTCAAAGAGATTCTTCGAAGGAAGGCGAAGGAGGAGCGTAACGAAAATCCTTTGAGGAGTCGGATCAAAGTCACTAGAACCAGGTGTCAGTGACTATGCGAACAACAAATGATGAACTTTTGGTGATAATTTGTATTGTGGAAGGTTGAAGTATTACCTATTACTAATTTAAAAAAATGTATTTTCGTTACAAAATGCAATAGAGTAGGTAGCCTTATATGTAGATGGCCATGTCTGTTAAGTTTTCCATAAAATTCGATATTGTCAACTCGAACCACGTTAAGAGAAATCTATCTAATAACCTAATATGCCTAAAGTTTAATTGAAGCTCATCTTCAGCTGAGCATGTCGGTATGTGTCACGTGGTGTTTCACAAGCCAACCACCACTCATCAACAGGTTTAGGCAAACTTGAACATGATATAATATCGAGGGTAAAGTGGCAACATGAACCAACTGATTTTCCCTGATTTTACAGGAGACACAAAATACTTATTTCTCGCCTCATAAATATAATCAAAGGCACTTTGATTGATTTAATGACTAACTAAACGTCTCAAGTTTTTACCTGAGACAGGCCAAGTTGTTTGAATTTCGGTTGAGACAGGGTACTGCTGTTTGTAATTTCATATCCCTACTGCACCAATCCGAAAATAAAATGAAATTTAAAATATTACAGGTGAATGAAAGTGGTACCTATAATGAATTTGAACAATATAATGAATTTAAATTGCAATAATAAGATGTAAAATCATCATCGTTCATTCAGCTGCAAAATCATTACCCAACATGGCCTTCTCTAGATTCGATTCTTGCAGTCACAAGAAACCTATCTCCATCCAACTTTTTTCTATCCTATTGCACTGTAATTTGCTTGATACAATAATTGTATCAATTATTAATTGTATCAATTAATAATTGTATTAATTATTAATCACTGTACTGTAAGATAAATATCTAAAGTGTAGGTACGAGTACTATGAATAAACTAAAAATATTACAAAACTCTAAAAATTATTAAGAATACCCACTATTTTGCGGGACGCTTCAGCATGCATGTTGTGTGAGATGAGTCATGTTGGTATCACGTTTGAAATAGGCAGTGTTGCTACAACTCCTTTATTTTTCTGGCGGGAAAGCGGTAAACTCAATTTGGTCAAAAAAATGTGAGTTATGTTATGTTGCCTTTTCACTCTCAATTACCAAATTCAAAAACTTGCAACTATAACAGTAATAATGAGGAGAAATTACTGATACACTACTGCTTCTTCCATAGCGTTATGGCTGGGATTATGTCTGACTGGCTGGCGAAGACTTCGATATTCCGTTCACCTCCTATACGCGTTCTGAATATGGTCAAACTCCATCAAACCTCACTGAGCTCCAGAAATCCGTGGCTTTCGAACAAGACCCACCGTTGTCTGTAGGCCCCTCCAGATTGACGGGAATAAATTGGAGCAATAAATCAACGGGCCGTGACTCAGCTCGGGCGAACAAACTGATGAAGTGACGGATGGGGACTCCCCTTTTTGGCCACATGTTCTGCAGCCGAAGTCGTGAAATATGCCGCAGATGTTCACCGGAAGTGTCTTCATCAACTTCAGGGCAGACGCGGAAACGGTGACAGTTAGGGCGGGGATAAGCTTCCGAGTTAACACCTTTGAAACAGGGGTATATTCAACACCCTCGCTCTTAAAATATATCTCGGTTGTTCAACACATTGAAGGCTTGTAGCCAATGACGATAGGTCAAATATACTGCTAACGTGCATAGTTTATATTTAGTTAACTGCTATTTTAGAGACGTATAGGCGTCTCATGTCTTTCGTAAACTGACCATCACTCTCCACCATTAAATTTTGTGGTACGTTTTTCCAAAAGTAAGTTAATATTTTGCCCCCGTTGTTCAGGGCGTTTCAAGTTATTTATTCTTAAACATGTTACGAAGGCTCAGACATAATTGAACTTAATGAAGAGTCAAACCTAATCCATAATGATTGAACGCAGCTAGTAACGATTTCAAAATTAGAGTCGAATCACAATAAGTCGATATGAACCACTGATATGTCCAGATGTCCCACAGTCAGCTGAGTAGGAGCTCCGGCTAAAATTGAATTAAAATGATCATACTTAGTACGTTGTGGCCGAGTATGGAAATGGCAGCTACATAACTGTCATGGTTTGGACAAATCACATCCCCGGAATGGAGATCGTGGGACTGTGCCGAAAAATATGCATTTTTTGAAAGCTTTTTCAAAATATTATTTGTTGTCCTCATTTGTATTCATTCTCTGAGAATGAAAAAAACTTTGGAAAAACAGGATGTAAAATTGGGCGATTGCACTTAATCGTAGAATCTCACTACTAGCCACTGGACATTAGCGTTAGTATCAACAACTGGGCATTCCGTCCTGTTAAATAAAAACGCCACAAGTCAAATGTTTGCGAAAATGGGGTTTTCACGGAACCCATCTATTTTGGACATGGTCTTTTCGATGGTGAAGTCCAAATTTCAAAATTCGAACCAGAAATGGGAAAAATTCTGACCAAGAACTCATGAAAACTGGTCAACGTTAGGGTAAAACGCCTCAACTATAGGATGAAAATTCCTCAAAACTTATTTATTTTCGTGCTAGTGTAAGAATATTGAGATGAGGCATTTTACCTACAAAAATTTACATTATTTTGGGCGTTTTCCGAACAAAACATCCGTTTGATTGAGTTCTTCACGTTAAGGTGCCTCACGAGCAAGTGAGGCATTTTATCTAAACAAACAATCCCAAAACGGAAGCTGGGAATTTAAAAATCGCCTTAATTGCAATCAATCGATTATAAATCGATTAATTTGGGAGTTTTTTGTTTTTTTTTTTTCACCGTTGAATTGGTTCAAGTCATATCGATATCTCACCAAAAAATGGAGTTTTTATAATGAGTTGCAGTCAACTTACATCAAAGGTTTCAGTGATTTCTATTTTGAATGTGTTTTGAATTGTGAGTTGAGGCGTTTTACCCCTAGCAGGGCAGCATTTGCAAGGGCATTAAATCTTAATTTACGATACCAATTGGTAGTGCGTTAATGTCTTTTGGATATGACGTATCGTCCCAAAGTGTAACCAATTTTGTTTCTAAGGACCGAAATAAAGGAAAGCATAAGGGATTGGGAGCTCTCGAAAGGCTGCGGCTAATAAATTCCAACAACGGAAGATTCTGTCGCCAGCAATCACGAAAAAAAGGTCTGCTCGCGCCGAGGAATATAATACGAGTATAGACGTGAAGGAGGGGTAAACGTGTCTTGGAATGTAATGATCAGCAAATAGGTCACCCCTTCTCCTGCACATCTTCAACATCCTCCCGTCGTCAAACCCTTTTTTTCCGTTTTCACTGTTGGAAGCTGCTGAGTTGGAGACGTACTAACATATTTCTTCCTCGATGGACAAGATTGGGAAATTGTACCGATGAATTATTCAAGTTTAGTTATGCCAAGCGTTCCACTACTCGAAGCGTTCTCATACATACGTCAGGTTTCACTGGCCTATAAGACTTTTTTTGAAGCTCCCTGCTCCAAAATCCGTATCATTTCAGATCTTATAACTAATTTCGCTTTGTAGTTTCGCTTGTGCCCATTACACTATCGTATTGACCAACCAAGGGTGCTTCCACGTTTGCTTCTACTCAGAGGCTCCTGAAGAAAATCGTGTCATCTAGTGCAAACCTACCTGCTGTCCATATTTCAATGCTGTCAATGCTTGTTACCCCTCCAAATACTGGGTGAAATTAATTACACTAAGTACCGGGTGGGGTCTCTGTCGACCCCACTACTTTATTCCTCAATTTTTGTTATTAATTGCCTTTTTTAAAATTAAAATTTGAAATTAATCCTAATAATTATTATTAGGATGAGACCAGGGACATACGAAGTAGTTGCTTTAGGCCAAACCTGACAATAATAATAAAAAATAAAAACTTGTTTTTTTTTTTTTTCAATTACAATCACAATTTTAGCATCTATGCTATTCTATAGAATGGTAGGTAGGTAGATCTCCTGTGTTTTTGCAGACAACTTTCTTACAACTATGGCACTTGAAAAACAATTATGTAAATGAAACCGGAAATCATTATGTAGGTATATGAAAAACCATTATATAGGTAAGTAACCATTATTTATGAAAAATATGTTTTTTCTTAAAAACGACCATATTTCAGGCTGTGATCCCAGTTTAATCAAGTCCAATAAAAAACTGATATCACCACGTGATTCAGTGTCGAAAAATAATTAAATTTCATGTGCCACACTGGGGGTTTTCCGTCTTATTGAATTTCGAACAAACGCGGTTAGTCCAACTTTGGGCGCTTCTGGACGCTCTTGGGTGCACCCAAAGAAAAAGGAGGTCTAAGTAAAAAGTTCATGAAATTTGACGTAGAATTCGAATCTGCAATAAAAAAGGGGGGTTCTCATTTGAAAAAACAACGTTGACAAGCGTAACCTACATTTGCGCGCATGTGAGGCGCACAAAAATGTGATCGTTGGATTTTTTGTAAAAAAATAAGGGGACGTTACTTCGATGAGTTTTTTGCTATCTCTCAGAATATCGAAATAAAAAGGGTGGGACGTTCACCACCCTGTATAGTGAAATATATTTTTCATGAGTTTTTGAGTCCAAGAGTGTTTTGATGGGACCAGTGCTTTGGATGCTACAGACGACAGAATTTTGGGCAACATGGGAAAAATGGTCGACATTCAGCCGTCGATTACTACCTGATAGATTGGTCCATTTTGAAGTTGGGAGGGGCAATCGACGCAAAATTTTATGCTCTTCAATATGAGTCTTGGTAGGGCTTTTGTGAGGATGCATTGTGTAGAAGTTAAAAGCGAAAAACTGGATAAAGTCTAAAAATTTCAACGTTATGCTCACCCCCTGGAGGGGTACAAATTCAGATTACTAGTTTTCAAGACCACCTTAAGGTTTGAGAACGATTTCCCGCTTTCCCCTGGTCACTTAGAGGACTTTGTTGGACTTGTTAAGTCACTTCTACGTTACATTCAACTGTAGCTGACTCAATGTTCACCTACTGACGCATAATCCACCCACCCGCAACCTCCTGATGAATTTATGTCCTTTCAAGCGCCCACGAGCAGTTGACGGGGTGCATCGGGGGCCCTTTTAGACAACAACTACCTCCGAATTAAAACCCATTCGTCGTCGAGTTGGAAGCAGAAATGAAACGTGGGGTCAATGACGTAACTCATTCAGGAGGTTGGAGAGAGATAATAAGTGGGCACGAGTCATTCAAGTCTCAATTGTACGATCCTGTTTAAAATTACAGTTAAATTACAGTACGTCCTTTGATTAAATATCTATGTCTAAATCAAGTCTAAATTAGTCTTCCACTACGACCTCCACTACTCGAACTAGCAGCCACATTCTGTCGTAGTTACCTAATATAACTACAGTAACTCACGAGAATTTAATTTTGAAATATCATCACCAACAATTTAAAATGCGGGTGTAAGTTGGAGCCAGAGAGAAAAGGGTGTTTGTATGAACAGGAATGCGATAAGACTCCAACGGTAATGTAACAATATTCCCAGTAATTAAGACGAAAGATTGGGGAACGAAGTTGATATCGGCGGGGTCCAGATTGCCTGTTGAATAGGTACCTTTATATACATCGCGTCCTAAAATACAACCTGAAGGTTGTAATGCTTCGCTGATTTTCCCTTGGTTTGTCGTGTTTTTGGTTTGACCGCTCTAGGGATAGGTAGGTCTGTGAAAGCAGACCAGGAGATCCCTCTGGGGCGGGCGTAATTGCCTAACCTCCCCGGGTTACAAGGGAAACTCAGCAAACCATACATTTCAAGGTGGTCCAAAGAAATATGGCAAATCCCAAATGGCCTACTGGTGAGGTTAACTGTAATCGGTATCAGTACACAAATCCTGCGCTCCACTCAACCCAACCAATCTCAAATCAATCACGTTTCATTGTAATGCATAAACGTTTTAGGAAATTGATGCACCAATTTATGCGAAAAGTAACTTTAAAAATACAAAACCTCCCCCTTCGGAGGAATAAAACTAGTAGTTCCATGGACGTTCTACATACAAAACGCTTGCATACGAGTCTGCAACACATTGAGACATTTTCATGTTGTGTGCAAACAAATTTTGTTTGTGTGCCATAGCAAAGACATAACAAACTGTAAAGTACCTACCTAATTCCAACTTCACTTCTGATGGTCATAATCATCATTGTGGCGACTTGGGACAATTTTCGTGAGCAAATTTCGTGACGATTTTGGTTTATTTTGGATTTTGGTTATCTTTGATAATGAACCATTGGAATCGCCCAAAGAAACTTGCATACGAGTCTGCAACACATTGAGACATTTTCATGTTGTGTGCAACTCCGCAGTGGTTAACGTAATATGGTTAGGTAAATCGAGAGCCATCCAACGAGTGGTGAACGATTTTTGTACGATGATAACTGGCGAAGATAAAGTTCCGTAGCAACGAATCGGTTGTAAGCGAAAATCATCAGAAATATCAAACTGTAAAGTACCTACCTAATTCCAATAACGAACAACTTCACTTCTGACGGTCATAATCATCATTGTGGCGACTTGGGACAAATTTCGTGACGATTTTTTATTCATGTGCCATAAAAGACATGAAAATGTCAAAAAATCGTCACTTATGATCCCACATGGGCTAACTGACTTTTCCCATCTTTTCCCATCTTCAGACAAAAAACGTAAGCCCAGTCATGCTATAGACTTTTCTGAAATTTTGTTCTACTATTCTTGGTTCTCCGTACGAGTGTGTAATGAGGTGAACTTTAGAAAAAATTGCAGAAAAGTCCATAGGAAGACTGGTCACACGTTTTTTGTCTCTCCTGTAAAGTTGGGAAAAGTCAGTTCCCCATGTGGGATCTTAAGCGACGAAATGTTCCCTGCGTTGTCCTCGACTTGCACCAATCATTTTGTACTCGCTATGCGACGCATAGTTGCGGCAAGCTATTCCGACGGTTCTCAGTCGCTCATAACCGGTAAAATCGATGACCGCCCGCCGGCAACGTATACTCAAAGCGTTTGAAACATAAACAACAATAAACGGTAATTGCCTATTATATCGTCATTGCGCAATCCCCATCAAACAAGATGACAGCAGTGCAGAGCACCTGTATAATTCATTAGGGAAACCAAAATACTGTTAATCTAGATTGCCCCAAAAATTTGAACACGTCGTTCACTCATGATATAATTTACTGTCTTGTTTATGTGTACGTAGAAACAACAAAATTTTGATGAACTCAAATATTTAATAAAAGATTTAGATTTTATTCTTACTGCCACAAATGCTCGTATTATGAAGTATATCGGGTTGGTGTTAAAAGTGATCTAGTCCAGTTTTTGAAATTATTCAGCAGAGCCTGTTGAGACACTAGCAATCAAAACACACACTAATTTCAACTGTCATTTGAACATTTTTACTTGAATAAATCCCTGTAGTTTAACACGTGGTTACCCCAATTATGACCTTGAGCACAATCAATTTTTTTGTGACCGTGGGTATATTTCCAGCAGGGTACTACAAATTTTAATTAAATTTTATTTACGACCTATAAATTTTAGAATGTCTGGTAATCGTAGTATGAGCTACGCGTAATAACTGCTCAAACCTTCGATCCTGTGATCGAATAATTATATTTGGTGCTGGGATAATGTGGATGTAAGAATCGACTTTAAAGATCCACAGATGAGACTCTTCTTGTGCTGCTCTGAAAACGGAACTCTCAAAGTGGTTGGTTTCGAGTTAGCGGATAACTTTGCCGCTGTTCCTCCCGCGTTGTAATCAACTTTATCCTTTGGCGTAGGACCCCCCGAATGTGGTTAGAGCGTGTAAAGTTTATGCTGTTGTACGGTGCACGTGGTGTATGTACTACCAAACTTCAGTCGGAGGGTAAACAGAAAACTCGACCGCGGTTTGAGGGTGTTTTCTGTTTCAAGTTTTACTAAATTGGGAGTTCGGCGGGTTTCGATGATCAATGGGGAATTTTACCATCTGTTTCCAATAGTGCGAGAATGGAGCGAGTGGAGCGTTTTATTGTGACAATTGTGATTGTGATCGTAACATGAATACGAAACTCACAAAGTCTTACTAACACGGTACTGGAAACGGTACCTAATAATATTATGAACACTAATATATCACATATTATGTGATATATTAGTTTTCATATTAGTGTTCATGATATATTATTGGTAATTAATTCGTCCACATAATATGTGGAACTGAATGTGTAGATATTTTTAGTCAATATATTATATTCACTAAAAATATCTACACTTTCAGTGCCACTGTGCTAAAAACTCTCCAAACAGTGTATAATAAACTTGATGGGCCGCACCTCAGAACAACAAACTCGACATCACTTAAGCCATATGATATTCCAAAGAGCTTGTTAGTATGAAAATGGACCTGTATTTCAACAGTTTGATTCACGATCGTGTTGTGAGGCACAATCTTTGAGCCGTCATTGTAAACGAACGGCTGGTCCTACAAAGCTGCGGATGGTCTTAAAAAATTCTACGGAACAAACTCTATCTAAATATGAAATAAAAAACATACCGTTCTATATGAATTTTTCGAGATATGAAATTTTCAAAATTTCAAAATTCGTTTTGAACCCCTTCCCCTTGACCTAGGGTTATGAAAAGTTTCGAGGACCATTGTGGGGTAAAGTGCCTAAACTCAACGCTAACTGGACAAGGTGCCGCGGACGGCGTACGGCGGACGGCGTACGGCGGACGGACGGATTTTTTTTTATTCGATTTTCTGAATCTACGTATCTTGAAACGTAAACCAACAAATTTTGAGGGGGGGGGGGGGGGGGGGGTTAAAATTTTTTTTCCTTTGGGCGATTCCAATGGTTCATTATCGAAGATAATAAACCAAAATGAAGTACGAGGTACGCGGTGTGGGTGTGGGAGGGGGCGCAGAGACATAAAAGGTCTCGTCGTATGACGCACTAGTTGGCCTCCTGCCAGCCGTCTTACGTCATACGCTCGTGCGTCATAGGCTCTGACGTACTTGTTGGTCTCCTGCTAGCCGTCTTACGTCATACGCTCGTGCGTCATAGGCTCTGACTCACTAGTTAGCCTCCTGCCAGCCGTCTTACGTCATACACTCGTGCGTCATAGGCTCTGACGTACTTGTTGGTCTCCTGCTAGCCGTCTTACGTCATACGCTCGTGCGTCATAGGCTCTGACGTACTTGTTGGTCTCCTGCTAGCCGTCTTACGTCATACGCTCGTGCGTCATAGGCTCTGACTCACTAGTTAGCCTCCTGCCAGCCGTCTTACGTCATACGCTCGTGCGTCATAGGCTCTGACGCACTTGTTGGTCTCCTGCTAGCCGTCTTACGTCATACGCTCGTGCGTCATAGGCTCTGACGTACTTGTTGGCCACCTGCCAGCCGTCTTACGTCATACGCTCGTGCGTCATAGGCTCTGACGTACTTGTTGGCTTCCTGCCAGCCGTCTTACGTCATACGCTCGTGCGTCATAGGCTCTGACGTACTTGTTGGTCTCCTGCTAGCCGTCTTACGTCATAAGCTCGTGCGTCATAGGCTCTGACGTACTTGTTGGTCTCCTGCTAGCCGTCTTACGTCATACGCTCGTGCGACATAGGCTCTGACTCACTAGTTAGCCTCCTGCCAGCCGTCTTACGTCATACGCTCGTGCGTCATAGGCTCTGACGCACTTGTTGGTCTCCTGCTAGCCGTCTTACGTCATACGCTCGTGCGTCATAGGCTCTGACGTACTTGTTGGCCACCTGCCAGCCGTCTTACGTCATACGCTCGTGCGTCATAGGCTCTGACGTACTTGTTGGCTTCCTGCCAGCCGTCTTACGTCATACGCTCGTGCGTCATAGGCTCTGACGTACTTGTTGGTCTCCTGCTAGCCGTCTTACGTCATACGCTCGTGCGTCATAGGCTCTGACTCACTAGTTAGCCTCCTGCCGGCCGTCTTACGTCATACGCTCGTGCGTCATAGGCTCTGACGTACTTGTTGGCCTCCTGCCAGCCGTCTTACGACATACGCTCGTGCGTCATAGGCTCTGACGTAGTTGTTGGCCTCTTGCCTCAAAATATAACTAGGGGAGTGTTGACATATGGGGCGAGTTGGCACACAGCTATTATTTCTGGCTAAAGGTGAGTGAGAGCGCTGTCGTCGTAGTGTCATGGGAGGGGGGGGGGTTGTCCCAACTTATCTTCCAACGGAGTTTCAATTTCTCCCTCCTTTTCGTACAGTGCCCATGGGACAATTTGTGTTTTTCGAACTGGCGAGTAAATTTTTCCATCCGAAGTATTATTGATTTTGTGCTGTTCGTTACTGAATTAGAGCAGCTAATGGATAAGGATTTCGTAGAGTGCCTAATTCTGATTGGATTCACCTAACCAGTAGATCAGAGGCTGCCGCCTGATTTGGGAAGTCGCTGTGGAGCTAGTAGGCATAGGAAAGGGCGGGGACAGATGGCATAACTTTGAGAACTATGCCAACTAGTTACTAGCCCCTTCCCTTAAACTTATAACTGTGCATTTAAACTGATATATTTTTAGTAGTAGAAATTAAAATTGGTACCAAGTTAATTATTTTTGTAGCAGTTTTTCAGTAGGCACATGCAGTTTAGTGCATGTAGTGTAATATAATAAGTATAGTAGGTACCTATATATTTTTCAAGAGGGTACTAGTGTTCGAATACTAAGCAAAAATACCCCCTACCATCACCAAACAATCTCGTAAATTATCGTTAACTTTGGAATTGATGAGTCCAGCACACCCCGATTTTGGTTTATTATCTTCAATAATGAACCACTGGAAATGGAATTTGAATGTCAAATTCTGAGAAGACCCTATGAAAATTCTGGAAAAATTCATGAATAGATTTTTGAGGAGGCTCAATCCGAATATCTGTTCGGTTTGTTTCCATCAGACCGTTGAAGGACATTTGAAGGACAAAATCTGAGCAGACCTTGAAACGATCTATATCTATCAGATCTAGATCTATCTTATAGATCTATAAGGTCTTCAAATGGTCTGACGGAAACAAACCGACCACAGATTCAAATTGAGCATTCTCAAAAACCTATTAATGAATTTTTCCAGATTTTTTAAAGGTCTTCTCAGAATTCGACCATCAAATGATCTGATGGATGCAAACTGACCATAGAAATCCGAGACCAAAAAAATAGAATCTAAGTGGTCTCGTTCTTGGAAATTTTTTTGTAGACCTGTGTAATTAATGATAATACATAATCGACCATTTAGAGATCTAGACAGAAGGGTGATCTGCACGAACATTTTGTTATAGGCTCCTGGACTATATATACGTAGGTACAGCTGGAAAGCGTTTGTGATTGGTTCATGATCTATTACTAGTACTTAATTCTGCAACATAATATGTTAATAATATAATATATTTACTAACAATGTGTACATCGAGGGTCTCACGGCAACAACCCACATCGTCACTTTTGGCCAAAATGAGTTTTGCATACCATTTGAAGCGTCTTCCCCGGCGGATCGATCTAACTAAGTATAAGTTAAGTAACACTAAATCTCACGATTTATTTTACTGAATTACTCAGTAAACATAGTCATTGGCTCTGCTGAAAAGTCGCCAAAATGACGATGTGGGAAGTTGCCGTGAGACCCTCGACATGTTCTGTGCCTTTCCACAGCTCGAAAGGGTCTGTGATTAGTTCATGAACTCCATCACCCGTCATTACATTCTTAGTCACTGGAATGTCTCAATTAGTGGTAAAAAGGGGAAAGTGGAGCTATCGCCGTCGGCTCATCAGACTTCTCGCCGTTTTCTAATTCAATAACCGCCGGAACGTGATGTGACTACAACTGAAATTACATTCGGTTCCAACTAGATAAAATTACCGGGCGTACAGATGAAAATAGTGAGAATTAATTAATTTGATATTTAATGTGATGGAGGGTCTGGATTCTCTGTGTGCAAGATCTATAACGAAAAACGTATGAAATGCTGAAAGTCGGCTAAACTCAGGAGACAAGTACGCACTAAAAGGTCACTGACCACTGGATTCAAGTATTACGTTGTTGAGTTCGCAGATTTTGTGTGCACGTTGAACGATTTGAACGAGATGTACGTGGCACCTAAAGTCGAGGCGGGTCGGATTTGTGTACGATCCGATATTGATGTTTTCGATTATAGTGAGGAGCGGGCAGGATTACAGTTTCCCCAGACGGTAGTATCCTCTCTATGCTGTCACAAGAGCCGGATTATGAAGATTATTCTCTTCAGAAAGTTTCGAAACTTGAGTTATTTATTGGAGTCTCTTCGTTTAGGGAATCCTCATAGGATCACTCATAAGCTTTTGGTATCATTCAGAACGGCCATTGAAGCGGGCGTATCTCACTAATACGTGTTTTTATGGCGCCAGTCCGCCGTGGAGAATAATTTACCTCAACGTTTACTAGTATTTAACTATCAACAGACTAGAAACAGATAAGAAACTGGACTAGTTACTGACAGTTAAAAACATTAAGAGCCAGTTTATCATGATTTAAACAGCCGTTTAGGCAGATTTAGCAAGCCGATCCTGGTTAGCGAGTAAACGGGTGTTTTCCAATCTTCGTGTTGGACTACACAGACGTGTGACTGACCGGGTCCAGGTGAGATTTCAGAAATATACGAGAGGGGACCTCAAAAACGGGGAATTTCGTTATAAGTTTTAGCGAATTTTCGAGAAAAAAGGAGGTTATTGTTCTCGATCCAAAATGTTTAAACCTCGAATTTCTAAAAAAAAATTGCCATACCAAAATCCGTTTCAGACCACCCTGAATTCACTGGCAAAATACAGCAAAAAGTCTCAATTCTATCGAGAGTTATCGTCTGGAATGACACATAAATAAATATATAAATAGCTTCATTTTGTTCGAATATATATGTTGAGTTTGCGTTGATAAACCGGCCAAGTTCACCACCGTCAAGTAACTCTTGTAAATAACTATGAGCAGTTGACTTGATTTTGGCCGTTGTGGAGATTTTGACCAAGACTTTTTTTAAACCCCCTTGTAACGAACCCTTGTGTGGTTGGTCATAAGTAGGGCTCGGATCGATATGCTCGATAAAATCTCCAGGTATGCTCGAAAACCATGTGTTATATCGAGGGTCTCACGGCCACTTCCACATCGTAATTTTTGGCCAAAATGAGTTATGCATACCATTCGAAGCGTCTTCTCCCGGCGGATCGACCTAACTAAGTATAAGTTAGGTACCTAAGTTAGGTAACACTAAATCTCACGATTTACTTTACTGAATTACTCAGTAAACATAGTCATTGGCAGATGGTTTTTGACATTTTATGTCTTTACTCTGGCACACAACTCGAAAAACGTTACACAAAAGCGTCACACGAAATCTTCACGAAAATTTCTGATGATTTTCGCTTACAACCGAGTCGTTGCTACGGAACTTTATCTTCGCTAGTTATCATCGTACAAAAATCGTTCACCACTCGTTGGATAGCTCTCGATTTACCTAACCATATTACGTTAACCACTGCGGAGTGCGTGGCCGACAAGCTGCGGTATGAGCGTGTTTATTTAAATAATTGTTTACACACAGGTGATCATTGTCAATAATTTATATTGTCAACACGAATGCAAGCTTCATAATTTAAACTATAATTCAAAGGCCCCTGAATCCCTTCTTTACATAAAATCCATTCAAGACATAAAATGTCCCAATGTGTTGCAGACTCGTATGCAAGCATTTCTTTCGTTTTTTTTTTTACTAACACATGTTATTGTTGTTTTGTTATAAGTATTAGAGTGTCTGTACCTACATCATCACATTCACCTCTTCTTTTAATTTGAGTTATGTGCCATAGTAAAGACATAAAATGTCAAAAAGAGATGATTGTTTTTAATAAGCCCGTCAGAAAGCTGACCTTTTGGCGCATTTTTAATCATACCTACACAATTCTGTCGTAAGAATTGATAACGTTACAAGCGTTCCATGATGCTCCATTGAGAACGATCGTCAGTGGTCACGAACAACAATGTTTTTCCACTCCTCCCTGACTGCGTGCCACGCCACTCCATTTGGAACGATCGTCAGTGGAGTTCCATTGGAGTTCCACGATCGTCAGTGGTGTTCCACAATCGTCAGTGGTGTTCCACAATCGTCAGTGGACAACCCCCGCGCGTCACTGACAACCCCCGCCCCTATCCCACCCATCACTTTCTACTGCTTCCCGCCAACCCCCTCCACCCATCATCCTTCCCCGCTCTACTCTTCCTTCTCCACGTCGGATTACCACCCCCTATTTGGCTCTGCTGACGTTGCCGTGAGACCCTCGATATGCTCGGTTGATATGCTCGAAAACCCCATGATATGTGGTTAGATGTGCACAATATGCTCCAAAAAACCGTTGAAAACGATAGAAAGGAATGTGAAACGAAAAAACCAATAACATAATATGTTATAGATATTATCTATAAAACTCGTATTTATAGATGATATCTATAAATAGATATTATCTATAAATACGAGTTTTATTTTCTAATTCTATGTATGGTATATAAGTTTCAAGTATACATATGAGAAGTTTAATATATAAAATGGTCAGAATTAGGCGAGTCACTGAAGTAGATCTGCGTTGGTCTGCACAACAAGACTCAGTTTTGAATGATGTTCTTAAATCAGTCAATAAAAGTTTCAATGATGAGAACGATCTTTCGATGTCAACTGACACGAGAGTTAAATCCTTTAACGGTGCTGCTTCATGCGAAATAAAGAATTGTGGACTATGAAATTATTTACAAATATTGTAGTAGAAATAAGAGAACCCTCTCAACGATTCCATGAAAAAACCAGCAAATCCAAACGTCAATTTCCGCCTCGGGAGTGTAAAATCTGACGATCTAACGGGTTAACATTCCGAACTCTTAGACTTCTCTAGTATGGTGCACATACTGCTTTCTTGAAATATCAACTGCTTGACCAGTAATATCTTCAAGAATGTAGAGGTGATAATAAGAACTTACCTGTTTTTCGCACATTTTGCAGAAAAGGTCGGATCTTCCACCACTTCATGGAAAAAGCCACCTAAAATGAGCACCACATATGAAATTCACAAGAATAGGTATAAATTTAAATATTGTTGGTCCTAGAGGGATGAAAATTCCGAAAGGCTTCTTTCAATGTGTACTATTTAGGAAAAAAATATGCTAATAAGCTCGAACAAGGACTTTTCTGTCCTGACTCATATACCTTGCTCACATAATCAGGACTTTCTTGCCAAAACCTGGACGCTTGACAACTCTGGTATATTCTCTATTGCCTGGGCAATTAATACTCGAGAAACACGTCAATTGACCATTCACACGCCCAACCCAGAATTACCCACGTTCCATCTTCCTCAACTCGCTTAGAGGTTCCTACGAGGATCCCAGCATCGCCCATTTGGTCTGATTCATTCATTAATCAGTCGCCATGGGAACCGTTCATTAGACCAATCATCTCCGCCAGACCATTTCCCCGACTTATTTGTTCCAACTCCCTCCCATCACTACTCTTGTGACTCCGGTTCTAATAATCCTCGCTAGAAAAGCTTTGGCCCCGAGGTTTTATTGCTGGTGGGTTTTCGCCTCATTTGGGGAAAAACTGGACGAAAAAAAAGGTCCATCTCAGCGGCCTTTTATTTATTGATTCGTCTTAATTAAACCATGGGGAAGGGATGACGGTCGGGTGATTCCCTCGAGAGCGGCGTGTTGGGTTTTAATCTTGCTCATTATAGCGAGGCGGAAACGTCGTCATCCGCAGTTGTTATCCCCCCCCCTTCTTTCCACTAAACCTTATATTGGTTACAACAGCCACGATCCAACTTAGAGTAGCTCTTGAGTTACTTTCCGCAGTTTCGGCCCTGGAAAGAATATGGATTCAATGCTCTTCGACATCACTAATATTCGACTCGAAGACGTCAGAAATGAGTGAAAAAATTATTTTTATTATACCAAATCTGTAGTTACACATTGGAAGGCGATTTAGTCGAATCTTGATCTCGAGGAGTAGCCATTTCTTCCAATATGAACAGATCTGTTCGAAATCGAGTCGAATCTTGTGGGTGTGGCGTTTCTTTCAATAAAACAGTTTTGTTCGAAATGAAATGCGCTATTTTCGAAATTTTTTTTTCGTTGTCTTTAAATAAATTGATATGAGAGTAAAATCCCTGAACAACAAGCTGAAGTTATCTATTAACCACTGGGTGCCAATGAATTATTGAAAATGTCACACAGATACTCTGATCTCATTGGGACGTCAATTTGTATGTATTTGGTGAATGAGCCTTACGCAGAAAAACACTTCACTTAGGTTACTGATTGTACAAGAGAAATTCGAGGTCTTTAATTAGGAATTTCGAACTAGTCTACTGAAGGATCTGATGAGGGATTTCTAACTTGCGATGAGGTTAATCTTCACAAAAAAAGAAGAGTTGCACGCTCTCAGCCACATTGCTCCCCGAAGTTGTTGTCGTTATGATACCTTAACGAGTCTCAGAATCGCGCCACTGGACGGGTTGCAGGACC
Organism: Stenodema calcarata; assembly: GCA_963920205.1. Lineage (NCBI taxonomy): Eukaryota > Metazoa > Arthropoda > Insecta > Hemiptera > Miridae > Stenodema > Stenodema calcarata. The sequence goes on from OY986059.1 coordinate 7,917,567, forward strand.
TAAGATCATAAATCCACCTTAATTTTGGAACATTATGATAAAGACTGTACAAGTACAAAATTATGTATATCAAAAGTCTGTACAAAATTATGTAAAGACTGTACACATTTTTTGTTATATCGCTCCTTTGCTGCAATAGTGTCATTCTCAAAATTAGATTCTTCGGGGTAATCGAAAAAAAAAACCATTTCAACTTTGAAATATTCCGCTACGAATTTCACGAAGAGAGGTTTCAAATCTCTAATTTCCGAGCTTTAAAATCTGGCTACGTGAAATTCGTTGAAATGGTTTTTTTTCAGATATATCTCAAAATTAGATGCTTCGGGGTAATCGAAAAAAACCATTTCAACGTGTCATAATATGACACGTTATATGACACTATCGCAGCATTGGAGCGATATACATATATTGTGTACAGTTTTTCTGTACAGAAAATTGAATTGAATTGCATTGAAATCTGATTGATTGATTGAATATCGTTTTATTGATCTGCCCAGCATTACGCCAACTGGTCCACTCTTCCTGCTGGACAGAAGTAACATAATACTGATGAGGGATTCCCAACTTGCAATGAAATTCTCCTTTGAGATGATCTTCGGAAATCGTTGTTCTCACTATAAATACCCGCTATCATGGATCCGTTGCAGTAAGAATTTACTGAGCACATTTCTCGTCTTGTTATTCAGCCATATTGGAATTCGACACTTTGATTTCTAGTACCTAATTCTTGTTTTTAGCTAATTTTCGAAGAAAAGGAAGCCATTCTTGTCGGTCCAAAATTTTTGAAAATCGAATTTCCGAAAAATGTGTATTTTGGCAGTGGATTCAGGATCGCCTGAAACGGATTTTGGTAGGTATGTATACATGGTAGGTATACATACCTACCAAAATCCGTTTCAGGCGATCCTGAATCCACTGCCAAAATACACCAAAAATTATATGAATATATATATTTCTTGTATGTTTATGTATTTATTGGCAGAAACATTACAAATAGACCACATGAGTCCTTTTAGGATGTAACGAAAACATTTACTAGAGAGAAAGTACTGGCTCTTAGTACCTACTTAGTTGTGTACAGTTTTCTTGAATAAATAATGAATTGAATTGCATTGAAATCTGATTGAATTGAATGGAATTGCATTGAAATCTGATTGAATTGAATGGAATTGCATTGAAATCTGATTGATTGAATATCTTTTTATTGATATGCCCAGCATTGCGCCAAATGGCTCACTCTTCCTGGTGGACACAAGTAACAATAATACAGATGAGGGATTCCCAACTTGCAATGAAATTCTCCTTTGAGATGAAATGGCCCTTGGAAATCGTTGTTTTCACTATAAATATATTCGCTACGTGCACCATTTCTGCCGTTTGGACCCCCTGGGCCTCCGCGGACTCTACCACCGTGAATAAACCGCTATAAGTACATCTATCGATCTTCCCCGAAAAAAAAAAAAAAAAAAAAAAAAAAAATCGCACACTCTCAGCCATATTGCTCCCCCGAACTTTTCAATAGTCCTGCGGGATGGCGGGAGGATTCCGCCGGGGGTGGGAGTCGTCAGGTGGTGCTCCGCCGGCCAGTCTGTCAACTACACACGCTCTTCGAGGACCTGCGCACGATTCCCCACCAGACCCACTCGACTTTCTTTGGTTTTCTTCAGTTCGACTGTGTAGAGCTCCGTGTGCGATCGGGCCGTTGTCTGCCACTCTTTGCGACCAGACGTAGGCTTGTAGAATCCTTTCCCACTCCGCATTTTTCTGCCTGTTTTTCGTCTCACGTCCTTTTTCCGCCAACTTTACAACCAACCCGTCGAACGTACCTCCACCCAACCGCCATCCATTTGTTCATTTTCCCCTCACTGCCTTCCGTTTCCTGAATTTCAAATAAAATTCGCGCGGCGGTTCTTTTCCGTTCGGGGACAAAATTCGCGTGTGAAGTGCCAAAATTGTCGTCCATAAAACGACAATCTAATGGAGCAATCTGTGACAAGTGTTGTGGTCCTATGAAATTAACTTAAAAACGGTACAAATTTGACATCCCGGGTGGCAAATTCCAGACTCCGTTTCGACCGCAACCGGTCAATTGTTTTCGTTGCATAGCCAAATCCGATTTTTTTTTGTTTTAATTTTTCCCCCATCTTGGAAACCCATTTTTTTGACTCGGAAACTCAAGGAAAATGGATATCCTGCCAAGCGGAAATATCTTCAGGGAGCTGCAAGACATCCACGAGACAGGCTACTTTTCGGCGATACCTTCTCTGGAAGACCACTGGCAGCAGGTATACTGATAGCTTATCGTTATCACTCTTCTTATCGCTTGTCACTTGCGGTATCTCCTGTTATCTTCCTATGTCACAGCTACCTGTATCTTACATATTTGAACCTGTTATACATTACGAAGGTATTTTAATTGCCTCATGCCGCAACCATAGATACCCTGATGTTTAACACCTTCTACCATTTTGTGAACAAATATTGAAACAGTGTTAAATAAAATCACCGTGTTGAAGCTGGTGTCCTATTTATTGCTCGTTTTCTGCGCAAGTAAAATGTATTATTCGATATTATTTCTCCACAAGAAAATTAGCCTAAAGCTCCCGTTTGATTACCGCCCGTACGACTTTTCCTCGTTTCAACCTTTGAACCATCAAGAAAGAACGGCTGGTCGCACAAAGCTCCGGTCTGGAAAGGTCTTCGAAATTTGCGCAGATCGGAATCTGTTCAAATTTGTACAAGAATGATTGTGTGTTTACACCTCTACTTATCTGATCCTATGGACATATGTGCTAAAATACGATTATTTAGAATATTAAATTATTTAGAATATTAAAATTCTACGAAATGTACAAATTTCACAAAATGTACACATTTTGTAGGTAGGTACCTACTTATAAATATAAAATATTGCCAACGTAATAAGAAATTAGGTTTATTTAATTCATAATTTATTTTAGTAAATTTTAACAATAATTCGAAGAACACATTGTCAAATATTTGAGACCGTTACTACAATCATTATTATTTCGTACAGTTACGAGACTCACAAAGGTGTTGTATACAGAACGGTGATCTACCCAGAAAATTTGCAAATTTTTTATGAACGAATTTTCGAACAAAAGTAAGCCATTGTTCTCGGTTCGAATTTTTAAAACTCGAATTTCCGAAAAAATTCGAATACTAAGTATGGTCTAAAACAGATTTTGGTATAAGTCTTATACCAAAATCTGTTTTAGACCATACTGAAGTCATTGCCAAAAGACACCAAAAATCCTATATATTCACTCAAAAATAATTTTATGTTATGTAGGATTTATGAAAAAATTTCAAACTTTCAATTTCAAAACTATGATTTCGGATTTAACCCTCTTTCCCCAACAAGCACAGGAATATGTATTTATTTATGTGTCTTTCCAGACTTTTTACCCTCGATAGAATTGACATAAACAGTTCAAATTTGCACAAAAAATCTGTCTTGGCAATCGAAAGGATAAGTTCGTAGATAGGCAGAATCTGGACACTTTAAAGGGGGTTTAGGGGAGTTTTAAGAGGGGAGAAAATGCCCAAGAAACCAGTTATTTCTTCGAGAATTCGCTCTTATATCCATGCTACATGACTGGATTTTTATGAGTTTGCCTGATTTGACGTTTATGAAACGTAAATCCACTAATCCTGAGAAAGGCTTAAAAATTTTCAATTTTTTTCCTCACGAATATTAACTTAATATATTAATTTTATACGTGTATCATCACAGCCCTATTATGCACTTACTTTTATAGTATTTTCAGGCATCAATTTTCACCTAGTTATTTGTCTATCCCGGTCTGGTCTTCATCATATTTTGCAGGTTATACTTGAATTGCAGTTGAAAGATAGTAATAGTAAATACATTCTGAAAATTCTATAATATCAACGATCAATTTGAATCTTAATGTCGTCACCACTACGCCAAAAGTATCAAATAAATGATTTTTGGTTATTTTTGTTTTAGTGCATCTACAGATACTTACAACGAATTTCTTATATTCAAAAATCCACTGAGAATTACGTATGTCAGCTTATGTGCTTAACTCAGAGTAAGTACCCAAAACTGAACCATTACAAAAATGACAAAACAAGAAAAATTTTTTGATGGAATCAAAAAAATTTAATTTTGACGGGGTTTTGAAATATTTTTCTTGGTCGAATCCAGTTGTTATAGAAAATTATTAACCAAACGATCTTAATTTGGTGTTGCAGTACTGGGTAACCCATTATTATGACACGAATTTGGTTGGTAAATTTAATTCTGTCCGGTATAATGTAAAAATGTAGGTACCCGTTAAAACACTGTATACAATGAAAAACCTACAAAAAGGACGTAATTTGGCCCGGTCACGTAGATTCGTCGTTCATTCAATTATGAATAATAACGCTCGGAGACAAAATGAAAGCACTGCGCTCATAAATATAAATTGATTTATAAGGGTGTTGTAATGGTGGTTTGTTATTACAGTAATAACCATCGTTGGTATCGTTACCCAAATGAACACGAAAGCTCTGTAATCATGAGTAGCCAATTAAACCTTCGATCACATCATTGAATTAATCGCTGGAAGTACCAGTGGCACCTAATTACCATTAAAAGGGTACATTTGTCAATAAATATTGATTATTCAGGGGCAATTACAGGGTAAGAGCATGTCTACGGAAATGCAGTCTTTGCCTGATTATTAAGTTATTGTAGACGACGTTATGATGTTTTCTTCGGCTTGTACAACGTCAAGATTTCGCGACTCGAGTTGATGATGTACACGTGTTATTTGCAAATAAATTGATAAAAATAATTTTGATTCATTAATTATTATATCGTTACCACCACGCCAAAAGCGCCAAACTGCTTTTTTTCTCGAGATACGTAAAATCCGAATATCGAATCAAAACTTGGAGTCAAGTCATGTCGAGGTATTTTGCCTCACCCGCATAAAGTGCTGTTTCTGTCTTCAGAATCTTGAAGTTTGGGTAGATTTTGCCTCGTTCAACTTCATCCTCCATCGCTTCGTCCAGCTCAAGACATTTTTGGCAACAGTTTGTAGCTTCTTCCTCGAGTATCCGACTACAAGAAAAGCATATTCAGCAACCGGTACTGTAAGTGAATCCACTGGTTCCGGTAAAACTCTTGTCTATTGTAAATATAGCGCGGGGCCAAGAACACTGCCTTGCGGAACACCTGCATTTAGTTTCTTCAGTTTAAATTACTCGTCATGATATTTTACTAGTTGGAGGAGGAATCAAGTGGCAATTCTGTATTGATCCTGGTTTGATCAATTTTTTCCTCATCCCTTGTACAATACTCTACTACAATACGATACTCTTTGGATCTCAATGAATTACTCTAGACCCCTTGTATTACTCACAATTTAGCACTGGTTGGATGTGAATGAATTATGCTTGAATACCCTACATACATAACAAAATTCCAAATCTGACAAATAACACCTCATTTTAAAAGTTTTTTTTTGCTGAACACGATGGTGAAGTCAGAATTATGATATCAAATTTCGTTCTCAAACTGGAGCTCTTTGAAGAGGTGAAGAAACGTGGTTGTTACTCGAGATGTTCTTCACGGTTCATCTGCTCTAATCTGATGGCGGAATGAGATATCTCAATTCTGACTTCACCATCGTGTTCAGAGTTGAAAAATCTATAAACTGAGGTTTTACTTGGCAAAAAATGTAGACAAAATATGTCATAAAACCAGTAAAATGGAGACATTTCATATAAAACGAGTTATTTCTTTGAAAATTTGCTCTTATAGCCATGCTGCGTGGCTGTAGATTTTGTATTTTTGTATGATTTGTATGATTTTTGTATCCCAGAACAAGGAGCATAATCACCGCCCAAGTGTCATATTCGAATAATGACAACATCTCCTAGTGAGAGGAGGGGGATCCAAAGCTCCATTACCAGGTGATACACTCGTATCGGGTTTTTATGAGTGTCTTTTAACGGGCTTTCAATGGGTTTTACGCTCTTTTTTTTACTGTGTCGCGTACGTAATGTTCGCGCATAAAATCCCGTCGACCTCTTATTATTACGGGGCGTCGGTAAGAGGGCGGTATTAATGCCAGGAGAAATGGGCGTATCTGTTTTTTTTTAAGGAGAAATTTCAGTTTATCGGGAGAGCGGCAACAGTTTTAGGGTATTTCAACGTACCAGTTCGTATCGGTAGTGATGGGCAATACCACAAAATATTCGATACCATTACTCGATACTAGTATCGAAACAAATATTCGATACAACTCAGACATCGAATAAAAATATTCGATACGGAAGAGTATCGAATCATATGAGTACTTTTTCACCCACCGAATTAAATTTTAATAAAATGGAAACCCTCACGTTATTTATTTACTTTCAACAAGGTGGTTAACAGGACCTTTCTACATGTAAAAGTTATTTATAAGATCAAACGAATGGCCACGAAGGAAAACTTGACATCGACGGTGTCATTCAGTCAGTCAAGTCACAGGACTGCTTCCCTACTCCACGCAGGAATGTCAATTTGTCAACCGTAGCTGCATATCGTTGATGGACTACGCCCATAATATACCTCGCCATGTTAGCTACTCGCACACCTTGCAAATTTTTCCTATTCAAAAACACACTTTTGGGCCTGTCCAAGAACTTATTAATGGCATTTCAGTTAATTTCATGGGGAAAATGGCTTAGAGATACGAACAAATTGACATACGAACAAGCTTAAGGAATGAATTAAACTCTCGAAGAAGCAGCGATACCTTAACACGATAAGGCGATACCTTAACACAGAACATGTAAACTCGTATTTCGAGGTATCACTACATTTGAATTCAAGCGGGATGAGAACGATAGTGGTCGTGTTCGATTATAAGACCAGTTTCGACATAACACAACGGTACATCGATACTTTCTTAGTTGCTTCAAGATGGTAAACTACCTCCGACCAGTTATTTGCAAATTTTTACCGCAAGGTAAAAATCGAAAATTATCCATTTGAGAATTTTTTCTGATATCGGGAAAAATACTCGATACCAATACTAGTATCGAATCAAAATATTCGATACCAAATGTACTTCGTGTCGACAGAAGATATTCGATACCATACTCATATCGATAGGGTTCGACGGTGCATGTGCTGGAAAATCAAGGAATAAAGAGCGATTTTTAGTCGTCACGAGGTTTAATCGAGAGGTGAAATTCAATTGTCAATTTTATGCCACAGAAACCAGGTTCTAGAAATCAAAGGATTCGAAATTCAGTGAAATAACCACACCGTTACGGGAGACTAGAGTTGTGATCTGCAGTTGACATTACACTAACGAGTGGACAAAAACTAAATCCCAGGTTACACTTCATGAAAAAGATATTCTTCCTTCCCGTGGAGAAGATATTCTTGGGTGGTTGCGTTGGCGCCGGTACCCGTCGTTTTGTATCGACCTTGTTTGCCAAATATGTTTATTTCAGGTCGTTTCCTCGCTAATTACTGCCCTTGGAATACACTCCAAAACAATATGAAGGAGTGTACGAGCACCATTGGTAACTCAACTCTCGTAACGGAGTGCGATCTTTCAGCAGTTCTTTCTGTAACAAAGCGAAACAATGCTGCTGTTAGGTTGATTCCTGTCGAGCTTCTCTTCCACAGCCACAATCCTCTCTTCCTACTAACTCCTGATCTCAACCATCATAATAATTATGATGTCAGGTGGTGATATAAAGCCCTCGCACGATGTACCACAAATAGGCTACTTTTGTCCACTTCTGAATGAGGAGGTAACAAGCAAAAGCGCATAAGTCACAAAATGGTGAAAATTGAGTTAGGGTTGTTTTTGGGGCCTTTACTCAATTACTCTGCTTGGAATAGTCAGAATCGAGCTAAACATCACAGGTCCTCCGTAAAATGCATCGGGACAAGTCAAAATGTTCAAAATGAGCCTAATTGGCCTGAATTTCAATTCTTAAATTTTCTTGGGTTGAGATAATGGGTTCTTTCAAATGGCACTGGATCATGTTATAAAGAAGCGCTGTGCAAAATGTCAATAGGTGAAGGTGGAGAGGCTGTAGCCATGACCGTCTGAATAGGAAGAAGGAGAAGAAGAACAAGGGAACGGCGAAAACCCGGGTGATTTAAGTTGTATAACTCTGTCCCCTTTAGACTTAGCGACTCCAAACATTCGGTGCTTTCTATTATCCACACCACGAAAATCCACACCAAAATTCAAGTTGATCGGTCAAATAATATGGATACCAGAAAAACGCGTTTGGTGACGTTCGGTAAACATACACTCGGTACCGTTCGTTCTTCTCCCTGCGTTCCTTAATATATATTAAATTCATCAGTAAAGTAGGGTTTTCTTCTACCACTAGAAAGCTGAGATCCTGGGTAAGTTTTTCCCGAAGAGTGCCCGCCAATTGACCTCCGTAATAACAAAGATGATGACTAGAGAATAAATGGTGTTTTTGCCGAAAATCTTCAAATTTAAAGTTTCGCCATTTCTTTTCACCAGTTAGGCCTGACCGAAAACTTCGTATTTAGTACCAAATAGATAGGAAATTTATCGTTCTTTTCAACGGTATCCTCAGATTTCATTTTAAATTACAATTGAAGGAGTTAGACTCGTTTTACTGACACAAGATCGAGAGGACAAAAAAAATCTTAAAATTGAAAAAAGTAGGATTTTTAGTGGAGTAAGAAAAAAGTCTAAGGGGCATTTTTTGTCGGAAATTACCTGTCGAATTCACCCTCTGAGTTAGCGGAAAAGTTACACTAGACACCCTGTATACATAAATATACATATGTTATTTATGCGAATTTTTTCAATGTCTATCGAGCCATTTTAATATCCTAAAAACCACGTTTTTATTACTTATTTACTCATTTAAAGTCACAAAATAAAGCACATATCAAAATTACGCTGTAAACACACAAGAGATAATTTCGTGGAGTTACTCACTAAAATGATTGTTCAACTTAAACCGTTAATTTTGAACCATCTTATCGTTATTTTGAAAAATCTTATTCGTGATTTAGGTACTTTTTTCCAGACTGATTGAATGAATAGTGTCGTTGGTTTATACAACTAATTGTATTTAATTATATTTTGATCCGTTTGTGTACTTCAACGACAGAAGGTGCCCTCATATTCTCAAGAGCCACTTACCCATTGAGAAAATGAAAAAAACCGAACTATTTCCGTCTACGACTCAGCAACTCGACTGCGTATTATTCACGAATATAATTTCAATATTTAATTGATTTTTTGTGGTCTCGATTCCTCCAATATTTCACTGAGGGTTGTTGAAACCGGAACAGGAGGCTGTAAGGGCGAGCTGCTCCCCTTAAGAGTCGCGCCAAGCAATAAACTCCGAAAATAGCTTTTACTGCGGCCCATAAGAAAGCCAACTTACTTCGACCACTTTCTTTCCGTTACGTTGAAGTTAGTTTTTACTCAATTTTTCTGACGTACTATTCGAGAGTTTCAGGGTGACACAAGCATCCGAAACAGAATGTACTAATGTTAAATACTCTTACGTTTAAAACGGTGAAAAATATAATAATTATATTTCGCACCGTTTTAAACAATTATTGTTACGTACTGTATAATTGTCACCTAGGTTCTTTCAACATAAACATGTATCGATTCTGCAAGCTGCTACACGAACGCCTCCGGAATGGGGAATATGCGCCAATTGTGGATTCCGAATATCATCCTCCAGTTGTAAGATACGGCCTCAAAGTAACGTGTATTGCCAGCCATATGCATTTAAAAAATTTACTTGAGGTGAAAACTTCAAAAACGCCGAGCGCAGATTGATTGAAGACGCGAAAATCGAAGTGACCGTTTGATGTCACACAAGGACGAAACTAGGGATGGGGAACGAAACCTCGATAATTGTATCGATTCAAACTGAATCTCTGTACTCTGGTAGTCGATTTTAGTAAATCGATACTCTGGTACTCGTTGTACTGGCACCAAAGCAATTTCAAGATTTTTCAAACCAAATTCAAGATTCTCCACTTTTAATAGCACAGCTGGTGCCAATAACGTCATGAAGGTTCCTGACGCTATAGATGGCAAAAATGGCAACATTTAATGTTCCATTAAACATTTTTTTGTAAGCAGTGTTGTTCTGGTAAGTTAGAGGTTGTTGTACTAATTTGGTTTTTTAAGCATTTATTAAAGACATAACGTTACAAAAAATTCCAGAAACAGAATACAGAAAAAGTGCGGTCTCCCCTCAATAAGTTAGAAAACTTGTGCTGAGGGGAGGAGTCGCCTTCAACTATTTTGATGGTATGCAACAAAATTAAGATGTAACTTGAAATCATTTGCTTAGAATCGCATTTTGATAGAAGAAATAGTCTAATTTCACCTTGCGCCATATTTCTATCCCTGGCGAAATTGTTTAAGTTTATGTCAATGTGTGCCAGGCTACGCAAAATCATTCCTATGTCCTTAAAAATGAGGAGTTTCACGTCCAAGGCCTCGCTTCGAATGTTAGCGAATTTTCGCAATTCTGACTTCACCATCGTGTTCAGCGTTGAAATGTCCAAAAGCTGAGGGGGGGGGGGGGGGACTTGGGGAGTTTTGGGTGGGTGAGGGGGGGGGGGGGTCCACCCATAAATTTAACAAATGAAACGGTCTGTCAAGTGACACCTCATTTTAAAGGTTTTTTCTATGCAGAACACGATGGTGAAATCAGAATTGCGATATCTCATTCCGTTGTCAATCTGGACAAAACTGTGAAGATGAAGAGACACGGTTGATACTTGAGATGTTCTTCATGGACATCATGTTCTTTAATGGAAACATTTTAGGGGTATTCACGGTCGGGGCGTTGTCGAAGTGTTAACGAGTTAAATGTGTGAAACTGGTTAAACGTGGAGAAAATAGGTCGCAAACATGTTATCAAAGTGCGTTATTAGCTGTGTTAAGTTCACTGAGTCCGAGGTGTGGTAAACGTCGACAGCAAGTATGTTATCTGTGTTATCAGTATTCTGACGAAGATTCAAAATGGTGGAAACGGTACAGGCATATGTATAGTTTGAAATTTTTTTAGTAGTTTTTTGAAGTTTTTGTAGTAGTTTGAAGTTGTTTTTCGTTGTGACCCGTTTGAAGGATGGACGGGGAGTTGAAATCAACACCGTACCTGGGCATCAAAACAACTTCAAGATCTTGGAGACTTTCCTCCCAGATTTCCTCCTCGTCGTCAGTGGATTCGGAGTTGATGTAACAATTTCGTGAACTTGTCTTTGTTTTTGGCTCTTCTTCGGCATTTTTGTAAATTAAAACTCACAAATGTAAACAAACATCAAATAATATAACCTAGGCGGGAAGGTAGCAAAATATCGAGGACGTTGTTGTTGTTTTTTTACATTTTATCTCAATTTTATCTCTTCTTCTTCACATTTTCACCCGGAAATCCACCCACTTAAAAATATAATCACACCACCACCACCACCAGGAGATTCGTGATAACACGGTACCACAACGAGGGTGACTCATGATTTTTCTGAGGACGAAGTTTTCTACTTAGCACGTTTAACTCGGCAAGCTCAACCGTGAATACCCCTTTTACATAAAACCAGTTATTTCATTGAAAATTCGCTCTTATAGCCATGCTGCATGACTGTGGATTTTGTTTCTCTTCTTTCACCTTCAATCCTACAGTTGTATTGTTTTGCCGGTGGTCACTCCGATTGTCCGCTCTCCGGTAATTGGAGGTTGACAGAACGTGAGTTTCAAAATTTTTTGATGGAGGAACAAGTGAGTGCGTCGGATGTGAAGCGGTGTGTTTGTGTTGTTTGTTATTGTTGCGGACGTATTCGTGAGCGTTTGCTGCGGAAGTCGTGAGCGTGAGTGCGTGGGAAGAGGGCGAGCCCGCGGAGCCCGTAATTTCGGCGGAAACCCCGCCGTTTTTTTTTTGTTTCCGCGGGAGTGCGTAAAAAGGGAATGACAAAAAGACTTCTCGTCCACCTTCGGTACGTACCCCTTTTCCTCCCCCCCTTCGGTACCTCGTCGTCGTCATCGACCTTCCTATTGCGTATTGCGTAAAAACCGGAAGCCGGGATGATGACGATGATGGAGGGAGGAGGGGGGAGGGGCAATGGGTCGAGAGTCAGGTGGAAGATTGGCGGCCGGCGAGTCAGTTGTCGATGGGGAGGAGGAGGAGGAGGAGGGAGGAGGGAGCTTCCGGTTTTTCGGGATGAACGAAGAGAGTCACCTACTCCACCCTCCCCCCCCCCTCCACACCCTACACACAGCTGACCCGTGTAGGACATCGGAATGAAAGGAGATACTAGTGTGAGGAGGGGGCGGGGGGGGGGACAAAGGTTTCGATCTCCCACCTGAATAGAGAAACGCTCTCCCCTTTTGTCGTGTTGCCGACCTGTGGTTCGCCCGCCTCGCGACCACCGAAAGCTCCACAACGAGTCCGCCAGTTGCTTCCCGTTTCCAAACCTAAAATAACACTATTAAATAACACTATAAATTTTATCGTATTTCGTCGGCTAAGAACCAGCATAGCATAACTCAATGGGTGAAGTGATCAAAGATGAGCAATTGCTTTTTCTCGCAAAATTTCGAGTGTTGTCTTGCGAGGAAGTGAATAAAGTTGAGTCTCACGAGCAATTGCTTTTGACATGTCAATGTCTATTGTCTGGGGGTCAGTCAAAGATTTCCGTCATCAAAACAAATTTAATTTTAAATAAAAAAAAAGTAAAAAAAACATTGTAACGTTTTTTGGGACACTTCCGGTGGTTGGAGAGGGTAGCGAGTATCATGAAAGTTTTCTAAAAAACTCTGCAAATTCTTGACACAACGGTTCATTATCTTCTTGGTACAGATCACCCTTCTGTCTAGATCACTAGGTCTAAATGTCTAGATCCTAAATGTTAGATTAATTATTATTATCAATTATCACTAATTATTAACATTTTTATCAAGTACCTAGTGAAAATTATTATAATTTATTGTTAGGTATTAATAATTTGTATTTATTATTAATAATAATTATTATCAAACGGTTGAACGTAAATTCGATTGTAAGTAGTCTCTGGATTCAGCTCGACGAGTACTTTCAAGTGGTACTTCAATCAGGATGTTAGTGGGAGGGGAGGGGGGGGGTCTACAGGCATTCAAAACTACTTGACCAGTTGGAGTGCAACTTTGGGAATTTGTTGTGTGAACATTGAGGAATGTTTCTAAACAGGTAGGATGGGTCAATAGTATGGGGGTGGGGTTAAAGGTAGTTAGGGTAGGGGGCGGGGGGTGTTTCAGGGATTTTAAAACTACTTGACCGATCTGAATGAAACTTATGGAATATGTTGAGTGAACATTGGGGAAGGTTTCTGACCAATTTAGGAGGGGGGTACAGGTTGTGTGTGAGTGGGGGGGGGGGGTCTACAGGAAATCCAAAAACTACTTGACGTATTGGAGTGAAACATTGAAATTGTGTTGTGTGAACATTGGGAAGGTTTCTGACCAGTTGAGGTGGTATCTGTTATGAGTGGGGCCCGTCCTAAAGGGGGTGTCTGTTCTTCCGTTGCGAAGCGCAGGTACACAGCTAGTTTTAAATAAAACTAATTATGTCTTCGCAAATTCGCTCTTATACCCACACTGCATAACTTTTGATTTTTCGTTGTTGGTCAAGTGAACCTAGTCAAAGGGTACACGTTTTAATGGATATAACGAGTACTTTTCATGTTATGTTTATGAAAGACTGATCAATCATTCCATGACCTCAGCGCTCTCTGACAAACCGAATTTTCAAACCGCACACGACGACGGTTCCGAGGTTTTTTTTTTTGTCTTCGTCTTTTGAAACGGCAAGCTCTGATGTGTAGGGAAAAGGAGAAAACTTCTTTCTTTTTTCTCTCTTTCTCTCTTCCTTCTTTTTGGATGGCGAAATGAAGGGATGTAGAGAGACAGAGATGGGTTCTCGAGAAACGTGACCCGTGTACCTGCAGGGAATGGGGGGGGGGGGCGGTTTTTATTGAATTCCCATCCCAAAAGGCAGTTGTGCGGGCTGAAGAGACGGCAGTGGGGGTAAAAGAAAACTGGAAGGGGAGTTTCCAGAACGATTTTCCTCGAGTTTCGCCCAGCGACTTGGGGTCTGTCCGATGTTGGCCGCAGAAGGTTCAATGCAACTCTTTTTCTTTTTTTCGTTCAATTTTTTTACAGTCTTCCGTCGTGGTTAAAAATCAATCTTTATTACAGATACAGCCGTGGGTCAACGTTTTACAGCTCAGGTTTATCGCCAAACAGTGGGCTGATAGTGGTGAGAGATAGAGTGAAACCCACTATTGAGAGGATGGTACAAATAAAACTCGTAAAACTTACGAAGTTTCTACTCGTAGTTGTGAAGTTGATTTAATTTAAATTAATTTAATGTTAGTAGAAGTGTATAGTTCAAGTTTTATTTTATTTTTTGTAACCATGCTATAGCATAAGGTATAACTGCTCTGCAGCTGCAGCTCTTGTCTCGTCGACACGAGTCTCTGACCAATGACGAGCAATATTATCCAATGTATCTTACTTCACTTCTTTTGGTTTATTATACCTTGTTCGGCTGCAGCCTCTCACCGCGAAAAAATAAATAAATCAAATACGCTTCCAGATAAAATCTCCATTCACTGCCAGTTCTACCACCTTTGACGTTGTTGAACGTCACATCCCGTTAGCTTACCGGGGTAATCCCTACACCTGTTTAGTTGTACCTAATCTGCTTCCCTAGTTATCTCCAGGCACTGCACTTATACCGTCAACCCTCTGTGGCAACGACCTCAGTTCATTGTATCACAACTGAGTTCGCTCTTCCATTCCATCCCTCCAAGTTTTACCCCCTCTCGCGGTTTATCGTGTTTCACAAGAGTTCCAAAAAGTCTGCTCCCCTCTACCTAGGTTATAAAACCCCTATGAGCACTGCCAAATGCATTCAGTCAACCAACGCATTCACTCTATCACTTTCGATAAAACTGATAACTGTTTGTACCCGACCTACTCTGTTACAAGTGACTCCAGTATCCTCAGTGTAGTAATCCCTCTTGTGTTCAAGTGCGTTCACTCTACATAAACCTGTATTTTTCTACAATCGTTCATCTATTCATTAAGCTGTACATATCGACATCTCATAACGCGCACGATCATCTGTAAATATATATCAGCCATCGAAGTTGAACTGATTGTCTCGTCATCCCTGATCTTCCCGTTGGTAGAGCAGACAGCCCTACATACCTATATCTCTGTTTTGAATAAATTCTCTCTCTCTCTCTCTCTCTCAGCAACTGCTTTGAACAGTTCTGTTCGTTTTATATTAAATTTGAGATATGATGATAGGATTCATGACAAGTTCAAACAACTGAAGGTATTAAAATATGACGACCTGCTACAATATTGCTTACTCACATTCATATTTAGAATAGTTAAAACCGGAAAACCTATGTGTATCTATCAGCTGTATGCCTCATTAGAGCAAAAACACTTCCAGAATACTAGAAACCAAATTCATAATTTCCGAGTGCCCCTGAGCCATACAACCGCCTATCACCAGTCATTTATTGTGCAAAGTATTCTATATTACAATAGTCTAGAAGCAGTAATCAAAATGTTGAAAACATACAGCAGCTTCAAAAAGCATGTACGCGAATTGTTGCTGTCTAAATATTGACAAGTAGGTATCTTAAGTTAATTTAAGTTAAACTAGAATTTAAGTTAAACTGTTAAGTTGAATTATCGTTATTTGGGGTTAATAGAAGATCCGGTTTCATTTTCATTATTAGGATTATCATTACTTTTGTTTTCTTTAATTTTACTGTCAGAATAGTTGCACTCAGCGTCAGATGTCAAATATAAAATTTATTATTCTAAGGAGTTTCTGGTTAGATGTAAGAGTGGTCATGTGTGACCAAATCTCGCCAGAATGTAAAAAAAATAAAGACGTTAATCAATCAATCAATCAGGCAGTAGGTCGTCGATCGAGACAAGTTTGCGTACACTAGTTTGAAAATTCGCTCATCATGTCCTGCTGCATGACTGGACGTTTTTATAATGTCTCTACAAACGAAGAACTTGTCTCTAAAGAAAAAAAAATTTATTAGAAAAATCATTCAAGGTATCGCTACCGATAGTCCGATACTATCGACAGTTGACTTGACTGCTCTGGAGTACTAGTCTTCTAACTCGGCAATCAAAAATCGGGACGGAAGCCCGTTCGCCAAACAAGGCCCTGACGATACGAGAGAAAGGCCTCACTATCAAGCGGATGCCACTCATAAACGACAGTCCACGACCATCTTAGCGCCTTCTGAGTCAGCTTTCAGGGTCAACCGTTTGCCACATCTGGTACATGACGACTGCAACGGGCTATCGCCGTCTCGACATTCTCGCAAGCCCCTTCCTTCGACGCACCCCGACGAATAGCACGCGGTAATGAGACTCGAGCGGAATGTTATTTTATTATTATTTTTTCTTATATTGAAACCCCCGTAGTGAGAGGCGACTGATGGTCACCACATGCCTCGCAGCTCGTTGTTTGTGTAGTGAAACACACATCTGGAGTATCTTTATAACTTTATACATAATCCAAGTCTGTGGCGCTAGTGGTGTAAGCGTAGGAGCATGCGCACCCCCAGTCAATAAACTAATCCCATCCCATTTGAAGTGTAAGTTGGTTATAGACAGAAAACAGGATTTTAATCGATTAATAGTTGAATCGACGCGCGAAACAGCCGCACTGGGCACCTGAGGGGGAAGGACCAACCTGACCAATCAGACCTGTCCCCCTCCTTCGACTCATATTTCCTCATGACTTCTGCTTGACTATTTTGGCTTTGAATGTTGGGCTTCTTATAAAGATAACGGGTCACGCTGCAGGGTTGGCAAGGTTATACACCAAGAAAATAAGATAATAGTGGCTCGTAGTCGTTAGAACACAATTCCCTCTGAGTTAACCAGATTTTGGAGCAGCTGGACTGGGCGTGGACGAGGAGGGATACTACAGTTTCTGGATTTTTGTGGTAAAAGGGATGCAGTAATTTTCCACTCTTAGCAGTGTTGCCATAACTGTGGCCCTCTTGTCTGGTAGGCTTCGTAGAAAAAACCGGTAGATTCCGGTAGATTGTGCTAGGAAACCGGTAGATTTCCCGCTGTTTTTTTTAAAAGGTATCCTTGACCACACCCATTAATTTTCTTGAAGATTTCGTGATTGCTCTATTAAAAAAGAAGACAGAGAAAAATGTACTTACTCGTAATCGTTTGTCGAACATTTCAAAGCTCGAGCTGGTAGACCGGGAGTTGAAGTAGAAAACCGGTAGATCTACCGGAATTCCGGTAGAATGGCAACGCTGACTCTTAGGGACTATTATTTTTACGTAACAGTCGGGTAACATGCTGCCAACGAAAACCAGAACCAGCATAGCAGGAAAGGATCGACGGACAAAATGTCGGTTTTCGGGGTTTTTGGACACAGGCTATTGCTGTAGAGATTCTAACATACCAAACCGGTGGCTTTTGGAACAAGAAAAATTCTGCCTGGTTTTGCTCCAGGAGGAGCACAATATTTTGACGGATTTTGGAACGGTACCAACATTTCCCCTCGATTTTTGTGATTTTAAGCACGTTGAGAGTCTCGAAATCACAATTATAACTGAGGCCAATCTAAATCCAATGACACGCTCAACTCAATTTTGTTAATACTCGTAAAATGGAATTAGCAGCTTTTGGAAATCAGCGACTCGTTGAGAGGTTACTCTTGTAAAGCAAACTCTGGGTTAATAATTATTGTGAGCTGCATTTTCACCTTTTATAGTTTTCCTTCTACATTTACCTACTCATTCAAGTTCCTTTGTAAATTTACGTACGTTGACTGCCATTTTTCTTCCATCTGCATTTCAATGGTGTTGGCGTATTTCAATATGTGTGATTAACTTGTACTGAGTAGAAGTCCAGAAGTGCATCTGAGCGCAGTAGCTGGAGAAGACCCTCACGCGACAGGATGCTCTTTTCCTGCTTGAAGGCACCCAACTCCCCTCCGATCGCTTGAGTGCAAGTAGTCAAGCTGACTCCCCTCCGACTTCCCAGCGTGGGTGTCATATGACCCCTTTGGCCCGTCTTGTAACTAGAAACTCGTTGTTTTTTTTCAAATATTTTTTTTTCTTGTATAGTGTTGTGAATAGTCAGGCTGGCTCTGTGTCACTTGATGGTGAGTATGTGTGGTGCTGGGGAAAAGAGGAGGTCCTGGAAGGGTGGCCAACTTTACCTCGTGTCACTCTCAATGCCGTCACGAGGGTATCCCCATCATCAGTGGAACAACCGCCACCTGAATAAAATACCAGTTACTTAAACGTTTTTGAGATGTATTGAATCCGAAAGAAGAGCTCAGTACATGGGGTCCGGTGTTAGGAGAACTTGATGATTAGGTACATAGATATTTGTTCTATACAAATACGAGTACAGCTCATTCTTGATATACACAGGTCGTTAACCTTGAATAAAACTGCTCATCGAATGGATCGGACACCCGAAACGATGGTCATTATTGTCCTCGGTCTTGGTTTACATTTATGGGCGCACCACGCAGCTACTCGCATTCGCAGACGACATTGTAGTGACGGCAAGGTCAGTGAAATACTTGGAAGAGGCCACTGTTCAGCTGAAGAAGTTGGCCCAACAATAAATGATACGAAAACCTTGTACATGAAGACGTCCAGCAGTGATGAAGATTGGGTGATTCCACTTTTCAATCCACGAAGGAATCGCCCAATCCACAGAGAAATTCGTGATAGGACAGCTGTTGGAAACCGAGCATATTTTTCCCTTTGGAGTTTGATAAAGCCGCGCATACTGTCGTGGGAACTTAAGACAAGGATCTACGAAGCCATTATTTGCCCAATAGTCACCTACGGTTCCAAGAGTTGGGTCCTCACCAGCAGGGGCATGAGAACCCTGGAAGTATGTGTATCGAAGGCATGGAATTGTTGGGATTGTCAAAAGTGCACGACCCAAACAATCCTTTGGCTCACGTTTTGGACGGTAATCCCGGAGGCCGTCGAGTTTGAGGGAGGCACAGGAAGAATTGAAGACGTCGAGAACGACCTCAGCGAGCTTGGAGTGAGACAATGGAAGAAGAAGGCTCTCGACAGATCGGTCTGGAGAAAGTTCACTGAGCTGGGCAAGGCTCTCAAAGGGCAGTAGAGTCAAGAAGAAGAAGAATTGGTTGCCATGTTCACTGTCTGTTAAACAGCGGTTGTATTGAGCCTATTGCAAAACCTGTCCAGTAACCCAAATAGCACCACTGAGACAGACGAATTTCGTGTCTGGAACGGCGTAAGACAAGACTGCATGTTATCTCCATTTCTGTTCAACTATGTTGATGAAGCAGTAACAAAAGAATGCCATAAATTTGAGATTGCAATGAAGGGGAAACGTTTTCTCGATTAATAACTCACATTGTGCTGACGACAACTCCAACTGGATGATTGTGTTCTAATGTCAGATTCTTTCGCTGATTTGCGGGTCATCCTGGATACCGTTAACGGCAAGTTTGAAAATAAACCTTGTCAGTACAAAATTCGTGTATGCGAGCAAGGCAGAGAGGCAAGTGGGAACCTCAACCAGAGTTTAATCTTGTTTCAGTATCAGTGTTATACATTTGGTATTTGCTGATGTATGGAATAGAGACGTGGTCGTTGAAAATGGTTTCTGTGAACTAAGCAGAGGCGTTTGAGATGTTCGCATAGCAGATATTTGGGGCACAATATCCGCGGCCTTCCCTTCATGATTTCAAGATTGATTCTTGAGACAGAGTCGGGCGCCAACAGTTGTTTGGCTCGCGAGGATATCAAAGCGTGGACTGGGATTTTGAGGTTGTGATTTCGACCTGAGGACACTGGAATTTGAATATTGACCGATAGTCCGACAGTCCAAGATAATAGTCAATGTGTGACTACGAGTATCTAAGATACTGTATCTTGAAGAAGAGTGTAATAAGAGACCTAGCAGTGTTTCACCTAATGGCGACATGAGACGGTCATGTATGACTGAACTGATGAGATCCTCACATAATATTCTCACCTAGTCATCCATTGTGGTGCTAATAAACGAAATTCTCTAAAACGTATTCGAATATCGCTTGGACATTTGTTACGGTAATACAGTGAAATTTAAAAAAATAATTTCAGTTTACCACAACCACGATTGTTCTTCTGTGCTATAAAGAATTCGTGCTCTGACTAATGTTTTCATTTTATTCCACCGCCGTTTAATATTTTCAACGATATTGAAAATGCCTTCTTGGGTTCGAATCGGGGAATAGTCTAGAGAGAGAGAATAGCGTTGGAAGGGGAGGTGCAGAGATTTGAATATCTTCAATCATCCCGAACTGGATACCGGCCAGATGCAATCTGGCTTCGGAATATCAAGTATGTACCAGAGAATGCAGAAATAAAAATTCGAGATGCATCGGGAAAGAATATTGCCAGCGATAAAATGCAACTCGCGAATTGCCTTTTCTTCTTTTTACAAAACTACCAGGATCGTGTTTCACCGAGCATATTTCCACAATAGGTACCTACTTCGATATACATAATATGTATATATGTATATTTTTTGTGTGTAAATGATCGAGAAATATCCCTACATGGAGTTGACAAACGCGAATTCTTCTACAACGGTTCATTATTTTCTGTATGGATACCATTTTATCTAGATCACTGTTTTGAGTTCAACATTCTTGTAAGTTCAACGACCAGGAGAAATAATTGAAGCAATGATGTAAAATGTTGACACTCTGAAACGGAGAAGTCAGCAGCTTGCTCAGTTATGGTCTCATCCATTTTATTACATAGTTCACGAGTTATTCCCTGTACCAACAAAATTTGCATAGAACTTCTTGTTCCGAGAACGAAAGCTCTTCTTGTCTACGAAAAGATGGTAATTCTAAATATTTAAGATTAATAATAATTTAAAATTACCTTCTTTCCATAGACAAGAAGAGTTTTCGTGCTTTCGTTTTCGCCCTCAGAACAAGAAATTTGGTTACCAAGTCATGTGTTGTTTGAATCACCCCAGTGTGGAAAATGGCTCTTCAGCGTTGCATCGTTACGTTCACGCTCATTAATATTATTAATGACTTTTTTTCTTGTTTTACCACTTGTTTCCATTGCGAATGAACAGCTGGTCATACAACGCTCAGTGAGGTTTAAACAAATATTCAGAAAAAATTCATTCAAATGTGTACAGGTGGTTCCATTCCATATTGACGAAATATGATGTTTTGTACCCCATTTTGCCAACTCAATTGCATTTCTAAATCAATATTCGGGTTTTACGTATATTATACCGATTATATTGATTTAGAAATGCAATTGAGTTGGCAAAATGGGGTACGAAACATCATATCTCGTAAATTTTGAATCCATCAATTTGAATCCATAGAGTTTAAAGCAGTTAATCCATAAAGTTAAGGCAGTTTAAATATCGCTCAAACACACTATAAGGGCAGATGTGAGATGCTTTTGGTTTGTTATTTTCCATAACAAACCATTGGAATTGAATAAGGAAAGTGGTTCAAAACCCTCCCTAAAATGTGTAGATTTTCCTGTGGAATAATATTTATATAATATGATAAATTTATAATATAATAAATATAATTTATAATATTTATATTTATTTTCCTATGGAATTGAATAAGGAAAGTGGTTCAAAACCCTCCCTAAAATGTGTAGATTTTCCTGTGGAATAATATAAATATTATTCCACTTTCCTTATTCAATTCCAATGGTTCGTTATGGAAAATAACAAACCAAAAGCATCTCACATCTGCCCTTATAGTGTGTATGAGCGTTATTTAAACTGCCTTCTCTTTGATTCTCATTCTGCAAACACAAACACATTATCTCAAATACCTCCGTGAAGTATAGCACCTTGTCATTACGCCACCTGCGTGACAATAAAGAAATTGCTCGTTGTTGTACTTGGAAACGCCAAAGTATCAGTTTACCCCCGAGGTAAATCTCCGAGCATAAAATAACGACTGACTTCTCTCGAAAGGACCCCAGTATGCAAATACGGTAAAATGCCACTTTGGTTCGGACCGTTGCCGCATTTCTTTTACAATTTATACGATTGCATTAAAAGACAAAGAATGAGGAGGTAGAAATAAATAAAATAATAAATACATTCACTCGAACCATCAATAAAATAGTAACATTTCCAAGAGAAAACACCCTTGTTGGGATCAGAAAACTCAGCGCTGCATCCTTTTTTTCGTTTTATTTATTTAGTTGGATGTGAAAGACTTTGTTGGCAAATCCTAAGTTTGAAACGTCAAAGTGGTCGTTGAGTCCCTTTCATTAATATTCTCGTTCGTTTTTTTTTTCTCCTGTTATTTCCTCTCTTTTTTCTGTGATATTCGTCCTGTCGTTTTCTTCCCATCCTTCGCCAGAGAGATTTTTATTCTGGTCGGGAGAAAAGGTCACGGACGAGCACCCGCTTTTTACTCGGATCCAAACCGTTTTTTGTGTCCTGTTCAGGGGCCCCTCCGTCCGATTATTTACAAAAAAATTCTATAATATCTTCTTGTCGTTCCCTCACCATTCATCCTTTATCCGAGAGATTATTTACAAACATGTGCCGCCAAATAATGGAATAACAATTCTATTTAAAACTAAGAACCGTTTCATGTTCGAGATACACAAGAGACCTACGACAACCAGTGGATACAGTTACTGCAACATTTGCTGATGACACTGCTATTCTTGCAGTTGGAAACTCCGTTGTAGAAGCCGTCATTAAACTACAATTTGCTGTCAACAGTGTCCTAAACTGGACGAAGCAATGGAGGATGAAGGTGAACGAAACGAAATCTACCCATATAAACTTCACGAATCTAAAGTCAGACTATAATCAGACTCGCAAATTGTATCTTACGCAGACGAGGCGAAATACCTTGGAAAGCCCACGAGATGGAAAGCGAGATGGAGAGAGATGCAAAGCCCACGTAAAGAAAAATATATTATATATGAATATTATTAACTTATATTATATATATATAACATATATTATATATGAATAATATTATTATTGAACTTATTAAGTTTCATTAAATTTTGTTTATAGCCTGCTTCAAACTGCTTTAGTATTGGGGCGAGCAGTTCGTAGAAGTGTGGGGCGGACACTGTTGCCATACTGTTGAGCGGTTCATCAAGAGACACTGCCGCAGCCCTTGTCACTTTCTCGAGATGTGGCAACGCTGTGGTAAACAGCCCCCGGTAATTGGCCGAGCTCCTTCTCCAGTACCCGAGGGCAAACGGCCCTCAATACTAAATCAGTTTGAAAATTCGCTAAAAGCACGAGCTCAACTTAAGATTCAGAAAAATGTACTGGTTCATAGGGAAACCCTCTGAGCTATCAACCCACAATAAGTTGCTTCTATACCAGCAAGTATTCAAACCAATCTGGACTTACGGGTGCCAACTGTGGGGTTGCACAAAGAAAAGCAATGTACAACCCATACAAACGTTTCAAAACAAAATTTTGCTGTGTATTGTAGAGGTACCTTGGTACATACGAACTATAAGAAAATTATAAGAAAACTTGCGATGGAGCATGAGCACCGGCTCCACAAACATCCAAACGTTAAAATATCTAGGGACGCGGGAGCGTCCCGCCCGCCAAGAAAACCGAAGCCCTGATAACCGAAGCGACTGAGACACTGATAAGTAAGTTATATTATAAGTATTACTGGTGGTCACGAGTAATCAGTGGTGGTACAACTATAATGAAGTAATGCTTCAATTCAGGCTTGTTCATCTGGCAAAAAGCTCCCGCCAACAGCATTGAAAGAAGCGTAAAGCTCCCTGCTGGTGTAACAGAGGAAACATATTAGGTGAAACCGAGGGGGACAAATGGTGAGAGGGGGTTGTGGGAAGGAGACAGGGAACAGGAAAACATTGACGGTGGAGGTTAGGGGTAGGAGGATCAGGTTTCTATATGCACACTCTACAGCGAGGTGCGAAGCATCGAGCATCCTATATACGTGGCTGGCGGGCAAAATGGATATCATTCCTTTTTGCGGCTGAGGTTTTTTGGCGGGCCAGTTTTTACTACGGAGTTGTTTGTGGAAGTATTGTGGAAGTGTTTGTGCTGGACAACAGTGGAGACATACTGAGACTGAAGAGGACCAAACCAATGGACCTCGTCATGACTCACTACAAAAACCGCTCTAATGCATTAGAAAACCATTGCTAGATATTGTAATACCTAAATAAATAAACACATAGGTAATAAAAAAAAAGTTCAAATATTTTGTGTAACAACTTTTGGATTTGGAGCGTCTAACGTTTGGATGTTGACGTTTGACAGCCCCGTTTGGATGCTCTAACTCTGAAATCGTATTGATCAGCAAAATTTGACCCAAAATTGACCATTCAGTGTGTGAGACCAAGTTTTTGTACTTACCAATTCTTGTTTAATTTTAACTTACATTCATCCTCTGGTCCTAAAGTTTAACAACAAACCTTAAGACCGGTATAATCATTGTCACTCTTAAATTACTTGTACTTATTGAAACACGGGATTCCGAACGTTACCTCCGGTAATGTGCCTCCAGGAATTAAACAATACCGCCGAACGCAGGGTGAACTAAACTATGATGGATTGATCTTATATAGGGAGCACCGTAAAGCTAAGTTGACATTAACGGTTTGAGTTCCGATTCGATTAGAAGATAATTTGCTCGGGGCAAACGGAACCTTCGCCCAAACACCGCGTTACCGACAGCCTGCATTACCGACTATTACCGGCGTAACCTTCCACTTGGTTTCCCCGATAGTTTAAGACCGGAACGTGAGAAGGTGTTGGACGTGCTTCCACTTACAGCTAGAACCAACGAGGCTCGGCCGATTCTCAAGCTAACTTTTTTGTAACTAACAATAATTGTTTTGACTTACTTCGAAAATTCGCTAATTATTAGCGAATTTTCGAAGTAAGTCAAAAAATGATCAACTCGAATATCCGAAAATTGTTTTTACTTACCAAAATCCGTTTTGACCATCCTGAATTCACCATCCAGTCTTGGCAAGTTCATAGATGGGCAGCATCGGGCCCTCAGGGGGTTTAGGGGAATTTTAAGGGGGGAAAAATTACCCATAAATTCCAAAAATTAAACAGTATAATAAGTGACACCTCATTTTAACGGATTGTTTACGCTGAACACGATGGTGAAGTCAGAATTGCGATATCTTATTCCGTTCTCAAGCTGGAGCACTTTGAAGATGAAGAAACGTGGTTTTTACTTGAGGCGTTCTCAGCCTCTTCCTGGTTCATCAGCTCTAATCTGATAACGGAATGAGATATCGCCATAATGACTTCACCATCGTGTTCAGCGTTGAAAAATCTATAAACTGAAGTGTAACTGGGCAAAAAAAGAAGACAAAATTTGTTATAATACCAGTAAAATAGAGACATTTTACATAAAACCAGTCATTTCTTCGGAAATTCGCTCTTAGAGCCATGCTGCAAGACTGGATTTTTCGTTGGATTTTTACATGTCCGACTCCTCCGTCATTGCGCGATTTGATGGTATTTGGTGACGATCAAGCTGCATTATATAAATTAATTCCAGTACTTTCTTGATGATTCGATTTGAGTCAAACTAGGGGGTATTACCTAATTAGGGTCGTATGGATTCTCGCGCGAATTCAGTGTTGTTGATAAAACGAACTAAACGAACCCAGAATCCTCCAGAATCCGTAAGTGATCCGAGAAGCTGCAACTAAATCCACAACCGTCCGACGTCGCTAAAAAGGGGGATGCGAGAATAGATCGCTTTTCGAAACTGCGTCCATCAATTTAGTGGTTCCCTGTCGGTGAGTAACGTTTTCCCCCCGAAAATAACCAGCATAATATGATCTAATATATCTCTTCTCGGATTATGAAGTTATCCCTTATCTGTATTTATCGTAATTCCTCCTCAGATTAGCCCGTATTTGAACTTTTATGACGTGTCAACGACAAATTATCGTAGAAAATTGAATTCGAGGCGAGTTTCACCTTATGGGATCCTTCTAGTAATCACTGTAGAAATTTTTCTTCCGTGAATTAATACCACAAAAAACTGACCTGAGTTGCTGAGTAACTTTCATGGCATGTTTAAAACGCATACAAAGTTTTATTGGCGCTAAATGGGAGTATTAACCTACAAAGCTATCACTCCAAAATTATCCACAATTCCACTTTTCTCTTGTTGCTAATGTTATCTTCACACAATATAAAGTACCTAATTAATTTTTCTTCTTTTTTGTTACAGGTAAAGTCCTCAAAATACGTTTACGTCAGAAGAAATAACCCTTTCTGACCTCTGTGCCACGGTACGTAGCTGGACAATGTTTGATCGATGTATTCTATCCACACATGCCCAAGCGGATGGTTTTGGAAGACATTTACTTGTATATTCGAAATATCTAATTAAGATAAGAAACAATATGATGTTGGGAGGCTTGCTATAAGTAAAGCACCTCGACCTAATTAGCCCTCTCTGTAATTAGAGCTCCTGTGCGAGCTCTAGATGTTTTACCAACTTCCAGTGGCTGTTGTAGATTCCTCATGTAGATTTCTGGGTCAGAAACCAGGACCTGGCAAGTCCTTCACAGTGGTATAGGACGTGTTCGGCCGTTTCCATCTCTTTGAAGCATTTCTTATCAAAGCAGTAGTGAGGCGGCATAACATCACTAGGCATACCCAGTCGTACTGTTATGCTCAAGCATGCTAGCCATTGCTAGACTCCAGCTGCACTGTTTTTGTCCACCGGACTACTGACCAGTATGTTATTATCGGTCTCACGACCTGCATAATATGTTATGTAGAAAGAAAACTGCAAATTCTTGACACAACGGTTTATTATCTTCTTTGTACAGATCACCCTTCTGTCTAGATTACTGAATGATAAATTATTTATTATTTCGAATTATCATTTTTTATTAATAATTATTATCAAGTAGTGTAAATTATTAATATTTAGTTTGTTATTAATAATTTTTATGCGGCATTATTAATGATTATTATTAAATATTATTTATTAACACGACATTTGAAAACCATGTGTTGTTTGAATCAGCTGAGCCAGTTTAAAAATTGACCTGACTGGCTGCCTCACGGTTCACTCTCATGTTGACGATTTTCGATCTGCTCCAACTTTGAGCCGTCATTGTGAACAAACGGCTGGTCGTACAAAACTGCGGATGGTCTTAAAAAATTATAAAAAAATAAACTCTAAGTAACTATGAACTAAAAAGTACACCGTTCCATTTGAATTTTTCGAGTTTTGATATTTTCAATTCAAAATTTCGATTTTCTGGATCTACGTGTAATTAATAACTAACAATAATCAATAATAATTTACACTACTTGGTACAAAATGACGCCGAGCTGTTTCGGTGAAATATTTGAATTACAAAAATATTGATGAAATATAAAATTTGACATTAAACACTTGGTTTTATTAATTTGGAAAAAACTTGAAATTTCTGTTGTGCAAGTTCTTTGTTCATCGTACACGACCGATATGTTTATGAAGTTCATGAAGTTTTAATTAATAGGTAAAACTAAGCCCCTCGAGCAGGTGCTAGGGAGTAGTCAGCGCCTATGCAGAAGATAATGAACAGTTCGCACGCTGGGAGCAATACTGGTACAAAAATATGATTGTTTGGAGTAATACAGGTATAGACCTATAATATATATCGTATATAGTATATATGAACTTGAATGCACGAACAGGAGGATGAAAATTATAGAAAATTATAGAAACCACTTACTACATTTGGAAAAAGTGGAAATTTTCGCTGTACAGCGTCGTCAGCCTGAGAAGAAAATTTTCTATAATTTTCATCCTCCTGTTCGTGCATTCAAGTTCATATTTCACGCGAGTGTCTTTAGTTTCACCAATCCATCGTATATAGTATATACCTTTATATAGTATATACCTGTATAAAAGCAGAACTTCAGGGAAGATTTTGGAAATGGTTGCTCATGGTTGAGATGGTATTTTG
Source organism: Stenodema calcarata (assembly GCA_963920205.1). Taxonomy (NCBI): domain Eukaryota; kingdom Metazoa; phylum Arthropoda; class Insecta; order Hemiptera; family Miridae; genus Stenodema; species Stenodema calcarata. The sequence goes on from OY986059.1 coordinate 7,945,633, forward strand.
CGATTCTAATCTTTCAACGAGGCCTCGTTTTTGAACTATCATAAAACCCTTACAGCTCGCCGAGCCCAATTCGATGGAAATCGACGATTTCGGGCTTATACCAGTATTGCTCCCAGCGTGCGAGTTGTACTAGATTGAATCTTGGGGTTTGAATATTCACACGAGAGAAGCAGACGGGAGCAAACCAACGAGAATCAACTACCTGTTTTCTTCGTCGAGGGGTCCTAACATTCTTGGAAATTCAATCATGAACAACAAAACGAAGATGATAGACACCAGTAAACACAAGTATTGTTCGTTTCTTCGAAACTTAGGTACCTAAATAATATCACGCCATACGAAAGCTGGTCACTCATTGGCTCGTCGCCACTCTTTTTCTTTTCCCTTTATTGAATGTCCACAACCGTTTTCAGTTTGAGTCCGAATCTTGAAGACGGTGGTGAGTCGTGTAGTGGGGAAATCAAACGTTCTGTAGATTCCAGTCCCTCGTCTTCGGATATGTAGAACAAAATCACCACAATCGTGAGTAATCAAGTATTTTCTACATCAACGGGACGAAATTTACAATTTGGTAAGATTGCTATTAATATAGTTACTCTTCAAGTGCCTGAATTTGAATTTCCGTACCTGAAATGAGCGTTTATGGTCATATTTGTCATGCAGCATGGTTATATGAGCAAATTTTCGAAAAAATAACTTTTTTTGTGTAAAATATCTCCATTTTACTGGTTGTATAACTGTTATACAACCAGTAAAATGGAGACATTTTACCAAAAAAAAGTTATTTTTTCGAAAATTTGCTCATATAACCATGTTATACTATAACACATTTTGTTTTCGAGTTTCGACGTTTTCAAAATTTCCAGATTCGTTTTGAACCCCTTCTCATTAGGGTTATGAAAAGTTTCAAGGATCATTTTGCAATTGTTGAAAAAGGTACATATTCCAAAAACACAAACTTTTAGGAAACTGAAAAAAACTGTTTTACGTGAGAACCATTTTTTTTTTTCACAACAAATAATCTATCTATATAACTAAATTTAAAGACGATTTTCGTGTTCCTTGGGTATTTTCGAAAAATTTCACTACAGTTAAGTACTCGTTTCTCGTGAAATGGAGTCGAACCATGCCAATTTTGAATTTGGTGTCTGTTTGTTTGTCTGTCCTTCAATCACGCAAAAACGGTTCAATGGATCGAACCCATCTCCTGTATTTAAATATTTCCGTGATCGAGGAAGGACATAGGGGGGTTCACTTCTGGATCCGATGCATAGGGGTGGGGGTATATAGGGAAGCCGAACTATTGTTAGGTATTAATAATTTGTATTTATTATTAATAATCATTATTATTAATTATGATTAATTAATGCGATATCCGGCTGTTGGAATCGACTGGGTTCCTTTGTGCAGAACCTGAATGATAGTGATGATGAATTAATTACAAATAAAATGTACCGGTATAATTCTGGAGTTTTTAATACTACGTCAGCAATAATTTTTCTATAAAAGAAGTGCCTACCAACAAACATTCGATATTACCTTCATTTCCGTAGCACGAAACGCACCTCAGAACAACAAATTCGACATCACTAAGTCTTAAGCCATATGATGTTCCAAACAGCTCGTTAGTATGAACATTGACCTGTATTTCAACCGTTTGATTCTCGATCGTGTTGACAGGTTCATATCGGCTCAACCTTTGAGCCCTCATTGTGAACGAACAGTTGGTCGTACGAAGCTGCGGATGGTCTCAAAAAATTATAAACAATAAACTTTGAGTGTGAACTAAAAACTACACGGTTCTATATGAATTTTTCGAGATGTGAAATTTTCAAAATTTCAAAATTCGTTTTGAACCCCTTCCCCTTGACCTAGGGTTATGAAAAGATTCGAGGATCATTGTGGGGTAAAGTGCCTAAACTCAAAGCTAACTGGGCAAAGTGCCGATTTTCTGAATCTACTTATCTTGAAACGTAAACCAACAAATTTTGACATGGGGTTAAAAAAATGTTTTCTTTGGGCGATTCCAACAGCGAAAACCGTTGAAGTCAATTCTGATTGTTTAGTAAATTCTCCAATTAACGGACTACAGGACTTCAAGTCAATCACAACCTGAGATGTCCTTAGAAAACCTTCCAACCTAGGTCCTGCAGGCTCGTGGGATAGAAGCTTTATTCGAATGACGTTACCTACCATTTGACCGAGAATACTGTAAATATCCGGATAGGCCTAATTCTCAGATAGAGCCAATATTTCACTGAAACGCAGGGCATAGGAAAACCGAGGTGAGTAATTTGGTATGTATCGACATGCAGTGAATGCTAATCAAAGGCTCAAAAGAGGGGAAATACTAAACGAGACTGCTCGGCATTTACATAGTTCGAATGCTAACTTATTCTGATGGTCTCTCGGTAAATACTTGTTCCCCCTCCGCCCCTTTCAATGTCCTACGAAGGCTTCGTGCAAATCTCTGATTTATCCAATGCAGAAAATGCGAAACCGTTCAAACCTTGAAAAAAAAAAAAAAAAAAAAAAAATTCTGACTTGAAAGTCAGTTTGTATAAATAGCCTCCGAGACTGTTTGAAAGTTGTTACTCGATCACTAATAATAGTTCGAAAAAATAGAAGTGCAAAGGAATTGTGTAGTTAAGAGAACCGAGAGTTGGTGGGGGATGGCAGCGATGGTGGGGATTTGCGTCGATATTTATAGCTGGTGAAAACAGCGGATTTTCCTGCGAACACGCAACTAGGGAGTTCCGCAAGAAAGAATTTCCGTCGTGTATTTTTCTCCATCCCTGGCGTAGTTTTAGGCATGCGATTGCATTTGACTACCTCGACCAGTAGAGATTTTTCAGACGTAAACTATACCGTGATTACAAAAACCCCGTTGGAGGGTCAATCGAGAATCACGCTAGTCAATAACTACTCCTTTTGTAACGATCGGTAAATAATATTATGTTCGTTTTTGGCAATTTTCAAACCAAGGGAAGCTGTTGTTCTCGGTCCAAAATTTTCAAAACTCAAATTCCCAAAATATTGCCGTACCAGACCATCCGGAATTCACTGCCACAAGACACCAAGATTCATATGAATATATAATATATGGAATGACACAAAAATATAACTACATATTATGTAGTTATATTTTTGTGTCATTCCAGCCTGGAATTTCCAGGCGATAACTCTTGGTACAATAATTGTACCGAGAGTTATCGCCTGGAAATTTGAACAAAATTGCACAAAAAGACCGTCCTGGCAATCGAAAGGCTAAGTTCGTAGATTGGTAGAATCAGGCCATTCTAAGGGGGGTTTTGGGGAGTTTCAAGGGGGGGGGGGGGAAATTACCCATGAATTCAAAAAATGAAATAGTCTGACGAGTGACACCTCTTTTCAACGGATTGTTTACGCTGAACACGATGGTGAAGTCAGAATTGTGATATTGAACTGGAACTGGAGCACTTTGAAGATGAAGATGCGGTTACTTGAGATGTTCATCACGGTTCATCTGCTCTAATCTGATAACGTAATGAGATACCGCTATTCTGACTTGACCATCGTGTTCAGCGTTGATAAATCTATGAGCTGAGGTGTTACTCGGCGAAGAAAAGGAGACGAAATTTGGTATAAAAACCAGTACATGGAGATGATCACGCAGGACTCCATAAATTCGAGTTGTCTGCGGGCGATGTTAGGTAGGATCTAATCAACTCTAACGGTGACCCTCTTATCCCATATTTATACAATATAGTTATAGTATATTCCTCATATAGTACCCATGGTAACCATGTTGTGAATGCGCAAACCGCTCTAGTAGGTACTCGTACAATACCGTACGGGTCACTTTGAATTTGAGAGTATATTGAGAGTTTAAGTAGACGGAGCACTGAGAAGGGGACCTTAAAATATGCAGCTGATTTGGATTCAAAACGGTTTCTTAAGATCCAACAGCCCATGCGAGCTGTAATAGGGCTTATACTTGTACCTGAAAATACCACTAGTTGTATAATCATTTCCTCCAGTATTTCCATTGGGGACGTAGAGCGGTTTATGTATGTACACCTACAATAGAACGAACCCCTAAAAATAGTTAGTCCACGAAGAAAAAAACCCCGCAAGAAACATTAATTTAATATGCGACCGACGTTGGGCTCCGTCCGTTCGCATGACGCTAAGCGTCGTTTTAATATTCAACTCAGTTACGAGAAATTCATTCGACTCCGTTGAGCCCCCGAGATCGTAATGTCTTTTCCATAGTCATCTCTGGCCCTCTATTTCGCTTTCACGGATGAGACGTACGGTTTTTCAAGTCACAAACGACGTGTGGCATGAGCTGACAATAAATTATCGACGTCATATGATAATTGGATTATGATAACATTCGAAGTGGCAATGGCTGTGGTGAGTGGATTACGGTGAATTTCATAACAACCGTATCAACCTCTTCATTCTCCGTGTATGGAATCGATAATGCAAAAATCGTGAATGATCTAGAAATTGTAGACATTTGAACATTCTTCACCAGGACTTCCACGAAATGACCCACCCATTGCTAAACGATAAAATTATGCAGGAGAGCCACTTTCTAATCGCGGGTTGGCTCAAAGCGACATGCCACATTATGATTATCGCTTGAATACACCTAGAAATTATACTGCAAAGCTCATATTTTCATCCTTCGTATGTTCTACCGCCAATTGTTTGTTGTCAGCGAATCACAGTTAATGGTCAAAGATAAGGTATTTTCCCACAATAATGATACGGACTTTCTCGAGAGCAGCTTCTCACATACCCTGAAGGTTTAGTTCACGACGTGTATTCATTTTCTATGATTTTATTGTATTTCTGAAAACATTTTATACCAAAATCCGTTTCAGACCACCCTGAATCCACTGCCAAAATATATTTATGTATATATGTATGTGTCACTCCAGACGATAACTCTCGATAGAATTGAGGTAAAAAGCTCAAATTTGCCCAATAAATCCGTCTTGGCAATCGAAAGGCTAAGTTCGTAGATGGGCAGAACCGGGCCAATTTTGGGGAGTTTTAGGGGGGGGATTACCCATAAATTCCCAAAATGAAACCTTCTGACTAGTGACCCCTCATTTAAAAGGTTTTTTTAATGCTGAATATGGTGGTGACTTCAGAATTGCGATTTTCTAAGCCGTTCTCAAACTGGAGCAATTCGAAGATGAAGAAATGTGGTTGATACTTGAGATGTTCTTCATGGACAATCAAGTCCTTCATGGATACATCTTACATAAAACCAGGTATTTCCTGTAAAAATTTGCTCTTATAGCCATGCTTCATGACTTTTTTGAAATAGAGTTCATAATTTATGTTGGGGACAATGTAATCTTTAACAAACACCAGTATTACTGATTCTAATTTATTTCCAGAGAATTCTACCGTGATCCTTGTCTTTTGATTAAACAATTTAGTGATACTTGGTTTTCCGGGATTGCATTTTACTGATAATTGATTATTTGGTTATTTGAATGATTTACTGAATTGTCGCCAATTGGGATTTCTAGTGAGGTATTACTGTCTCTATTCGAGTTAACCGTTTGGTGGTCGTCCTTTTCGTCAATGTTGACTGCTAGGGACTGGCCATCTTTTTGTTTTTCTTCAAACCAAAAATACTTAGGTAGTACCTGATACATGTTGAGAATGACTCGAAAGGAAAAAAACCGGCGACCTTGGACGGAATTTCAGAAGGAGATAAGAGTTTTGGGAGCGGCGTTGAAGCGGTTTATTTTGACGAGATAACGTTTCCCACGTTTGGTAGAAAAACCCTACGAGGATTTAAACATTGTTTGAAAACGAAGATATCTGAAACTCGAAACAACAACGAAACAGGTTGATTAAGGAAGATCCCGTTTGAGTGGTTGGCGATACCCAACTGTGAGTCAGATTCCGCTTAAGCGGTGTTACGAAGAAATTGTAAATTGTTTATGGCCACTCTTGAGTGACTTGCGTCATCGTGTGTATTTTGATAGGGGACATTTTGTTGGAACGCGGGCCTGTTGTGTGCCGTGTACAACATCTTGGTTGAAACTGGACTAAATACACGTTGTAATAACGTTTCATTTTTTAGACGCCACTGGACACATGAGAGTATTTTAAGCCATCGTGCGTAGCTTTAGTATATGTATTTCGAAACGCCCACATTAGCTGCTACTAAATTTTAGTAGCACCTACTTCTTGATGATATCCAGTTGAATGGGACATTTATAATCAGATAATAATTAAAATCAATAGAAACAATTTCTTTATTTTCCTTTCAGGTTGTTACAAATAATTTGTAATTATTACAAGTCACTTGGTGGTGGTAGTGTTAATTTCTCGATGCTGATACGCGGAAATATTCTTCTTCCACTGTCCTGGCTAAGTTTATTAGTATAAATACATGTTTGGTTATGAAACTCATTTGCGACTCATTTGTTTACTTTAATCGTAATTATTTATGACTCCAATGTTCAATTATTTCAAAATTCATTCATGTTCTCATTTTCTTTGAGTTTAACCCAAAGCGGAAACGGTTGTAAAGAACGATAAACGTGAAATTGAACGGTATATGATTTAATAAACTTGGATGAAAACGGATTTAATAAAAGCGAGTACGAGGATGTACGATTTTCTTTACCTCGGATTCGTGATCAGCGATCAAAGATACGTCGGAATGTTACATTTCGATATTTAAATCTATTGGATTCAGAAAAATATGTCCTGAATAATAATAATAATATTAACCTCCGGCAGACGGTTGACAAAACCATGCCGTAATGTTTATAAGAATGTCCCTTTCGAATTGTAAAAAATTCATTGTATGTTCAAATAAACGTATTTCTTCTTCTTCTTGTTCAGCCCCACAAAAATATTTCTGACCTACTGACGAGACTAGTACAGTACTAGTCTCGTCAGTAGGTCAGAAATATTTTTGTGGGGCTGTATACCTAATCTGACTGGTAAGTAATATTATTATTATTATTCAGGACATATTTTTCTGAATCCAATAGCTTTAAATATCGAAAAATGAAATTTGGCACTTACAAGGTACCACTTAGAGGCCGACGATAAGTGGTTGCCAGACCTATTGTTCGGATTTTTCGCCTTCCAATGATCCTGGAATGGATTTTCTAAATATTCAACTAACGTTCTAGTCGAGATTTCAGAATAGCTAATCGACGAGTTACGGCAATATGTAGCTATTACAGTTACGTGTGTAAGACAAAATACTGTATTGCCGTATTACTGCCGTATATACTTTTTTCAACCCTTCGGAGTCGCGATTCGTCTCACTATGGAACGGAGGGGTGGAAATAGAGTCAGGTGGAGGGGAAGTGGGAGCTGTTCGTGACGGTTCTTGCTGATGGGCGATGTTGGGCGGGGAAAAGGTAATTGAGGTATCGCGTGTCGGCGTGTCGCTGCTGATGTTGCCGGTCAGAATTCAAATTGGCGCACAAAAGGACGAAATCGAAGAGAAAAAAAATTCGTCGAAACTGCGGTTCACTTCTATTTCCGATGTGCAGATCAACCAAATCATCAACTAAAATTTTATACGATTCTCGAAGCCTTTTTGGACCCATCGCCAATAATTTTAATACTAAGAATACTTTTTACGGAGACCTATTTGCCAAAAACCGACCCCGAAATTAACTTGGAATTAGCCTTCACATTTTTGGCACAAAACAAGCGTCCGTCCGTGCGTTAAGTTAATATATTTTCGATTTTATAATGATTTCCGCTTACAACCAAACCGTTGCTACTGAAATGTATCATTGCCCTTTTTGATCGTACAAAAATCGTTCACCAATCGTTGGAAAGCTCTCGATTTAAGGAATATTTTCTTCTGTGACTGCGAATAGCAGAGCTATGGTCATAATAACGTTTTCATTTTTGTGAAGATGAACTATGAAGGTGAAACAATATTTTGAAGACTTTGCTTGACACTAAAATTGAACGAAAATTCGGTAAGTAAAAATAATTTTTACTTATTATGATGAGTCAGGGTGACACCTAACACTGGATTTCGCTGGTTACCATTTATTTGAAGTCGGGTTCATAGCTCGCAAACAGTCGCTAAGGTTGCTGTCCTGCAAGCGTGCTGTGTACTTGTTTTTCAAAAGGTTTACGTTGATAATACTACGTTTGTAGTATTTTTTTTTTAAATGATAAATAACGTATAGATTTCATTTAATGCCATCCAAAATTAGAGGTTTAGTTTGAGATTTCTATTCGTTTTTTATTATTTTTAGATTGCTAATATTTTTTTTTTTCAAAATTTTGCCTAGACACGTCTTAAATACTGGTTGCAACGCCAATTTTTATCATGTGAAAAAAATCTTTAAAATTGCACAAGAGTTTATGGCATCTTTCAGAAGTAGTCGGTTCACCGAACCGTTTCTATACTCAAACTTGTGAGGTGGGAACAACACCAATATCAAAGATTTTTCATGACTTATATATTCCTTGATTAGTGGGTCGGCAGTAATTAAGTGGGGGGTAGTTTACTAATCAACATCCTTCAGTGCAATCTTTTCCAAAAATACTACCTACTGAATGAGAAACAATTCTCACGGGAACAATACTGCAGGGTATTTCCTGATTGTACGAAAACGAATCCCCCCATACAATTCCATAAAGCGATTTTCATAGTTTAAAACCCTTCTCCGGAAATAGCGGCAAAGCACGATGCAGAGGGTTCGAATTGGGTATGAATAATTCAATATAGCACTCGCACTACCCACCTGCCCGACACGAAGATAGTAGTAGGGTATATAACTAACAGAGATTATGTACTTGTTATATCATACCAAGTCGAGCAATCCTGGTTCTCTCATACAAACTGAATGATCAGCGGGGGTTCTAGAAGCTTTCAACCCTACGTGACCCAGTCGGTTTACGTTCAATCGAACATTCGTCGATTGATAATCGAGTTTAAAGGTTGCAGATCCTATCAGTGCCAGAATTCTAATCTCGTCCGAACGATACTACATCAAAATCGGTACCTACTCAATGGCATATCGGCTATTCAATAATGACGGATGATGTGTTGATCAAGATTGATACATTTTGGGCCGATGTCGTCATATTCAAGGCCTATTAACAGAAATTTCGACTAAATGGTTATTTACTCGTACATTAACTCATCAAATTACCATTTAATCGATATTTAGTTGACATAATTGTTGATAGACCCTGATTATGAGGAAATAAACGTTGGCATAAATCCTCCAACCCATTTTAACCAGCGACAAACTTTAATCAGTCGTTAGTTAGTCAGAAATTTGACTGAGTATTGAAAAATCGGCCCTTACAATCTCCCAGCACCACCTGAATCGTTTAGAACGACCTTCAGAAATCAGATGATGATCTCAGGTGAAATCATCATCTTCTCCAAAAGCCAAGCACGGATCGTGCCGGTACTTTGTAATAAGTTCGCCCTACAACGCATCAAAGTCGGGATTCCACGAAGACCTTTACAAGGCGTATGAGGTTTTAATTGAAACGTCCATGATCAATCAAATTTAAAGTTAAATTCAGTAACGCAACACATAACACACGCACAGATAGAAAGTGGCGGGTGGGAGTTGGCTATCAACTACTTCCGAAACTTTCCTACCCTTAATTGTTACCCTCCGGTAAACTGACTCACTCCCCTGGCGAGCTCTTACTACCTCTTCCACGAATCGTTAACTTTATTACAAGCACACGCCTGAGAACCCTCCGTTTTCAGCTGCTCTCCGTTCAAATTACCTTTTCTTGATAAGATAATGGCGTCGCCTCTCGCAGACCGCCCAACCTTCGTTTTACAACATTCTGCCATGTCAGGGCCCCTCCGTCTGTTTAACCAGAAGAATCTGCTATCTACAACAACCTTTGACCGTATTCATCTTTCATAACGAATTCTTTAGATACAGAACAGGTAAAACAATGATCTATCTTGGTGGATTCGAAGCCAAATATTGGCTATTACAGGGATAACTACCGAATGGAAAAAAACGGTACAAACGGATTTAGCAGTAAAATTCGAAAAGTGACAAGTATGATGATTACGGGATTTTCGTATGTCTAGCCAAATGAAGGAGGGATACTAAGGATTATTTAAGGTCCAACAATATGGCTTATAGGGAGATCTTGCTATTCATTGAAAACGTTTCCACCTCAGCAGCTATAATGACATGCTGCTGCACAAAACCGTGATGATGCCCATCTGGCAGAGATGGGCGTATTCATATTCATAAATATGGGTACGAATAAAATTCATAAATCAGAAAATATGAATGTGAATACGAATAAAGCCATAACCACATCTTTCTGTGAATTCTCCCAGATATTCACATTTTTGTGTGAATTTTACTAACATTTACCTACTGTATTTTTTGTGGATGTCACTCAAATTTTCCTATTTCACCAAGCATTTTACTTAAATCCAAGTTTTTTCACAAAAATTCTACAAAAATCCAAAATTTTGTGTGAATTTCCCACAATTCATATTTTTTTGTGAATTTTCCCGCAATTCATTTTTTTGTGTGAATTATTCCACAATTTTATATTTCTTTTTGTGAAAATTATAAAACCTTTTGCCATTTATGAATGAATTACACTAATCTTTCTCCGTTTTACTGTAAATTTGACAAAAATGGTTATTTTTTACATAAATTTTACTAAAATTTACTGTATTGAGTATGAATGTTACTCAAATTTTCCGATTTTACTGAAATTCGAGGTGTTTTTAGATAAATTCTACTAATATTTTACAGTAAAAAGGAGAAAGTTTAGTGTAATTCATCCATAAATGGTGAAGCTTTTTATAAAATTCACACAAAAAAATGAATAGCGGGAAAATTCACTGAAAAAATAGGAATTGTGCCAAATTCACAAAACAATATCCTTCCTCTATTTTCGTGGAAAAACTTGAATTTAAGTAAAATTCTTGGTAAAATAGGAGAGTTTGAGTGAAATCCACACAAAATACAGTAAAGTTTAGTAAAATTCACAGGGAAATTCACAAAAAGATGTGATTATGGCTTTATTCGTATTCATATTCATATCTGTATTCGTATTCATATTAATATTTTCTGATTTATGAATTTTATTCGTATTCTTATTTATTAATATGAATACGCCCATCTCTGCCATCTGGATATGGCATTTTGGCGGCTGCACTCCAAAAACTAAAATGAAAATTATACAAATAGGAATATAGTGAATGCTTCTTGATGCGTACGAAATGACGGCTCGTCGACGGCAATTCCAGTGTGGTGCTTGTCAATGGAACTTCACCATGATTGACTATTCATAAAAATGTGTTATTTAAATTACTAGGTGTTATTTAAATTACTGAGGAGGAGTTGCGTCCTGCCCAAATTATAGGGGGGAATGTGGAGCTCCTTTCTATGTAAGTTTCACGGCGGTACTTGGTGAAATCATCCATTTTCTTATTGTTTTCGAGGATGGCCAAGTCACCATTGAAGTATGGTCCCACCTCGCAGAAGGCCAAATAAGGCATTCCAAAAACAGTTCGAAGACACCGACCCTCAGCAGTATTCTCTTTATATGCGGTTGCCAATCCACATTTTTGTACATTCCGCCACCAGCTTGGAGAGTCTGGACTCTGAACACGATACAGTTCGCTATCGGAAGGTAAAAGAGCGGGCTGACGTATCTGACCCGGTGAATATTATCGACTTGATTGGCAAGTGGCCATCTTCGGTTTCAGTGGGCACTTACGGTTTCCAATGGCTCCACCGATTTGAGGTCTTCGGGTTTTACTAAAATCCCAACGTCATGACATCCTCTCGATTTTGAGAGACGCCAAGCAACAGAGGTGAATGTAGATCATTGATTTAAGACAACCTTCCTCTAAATCCCCTGCGGTTGTGTTGATCCCTCCAGTCAGGAGCCCTATCCGCCGGAGCTGTCGAGACCCGGGGTCGAATTGATCGGCCGTTAGGCGGCCAGTCTCAATATAAACAGCTTTAAAGGGGGTTTTACGTTCCTTGGGACGGCCGCGGGAGGGATTTTCAGAAGCAAAGTGGTTGGAAAGGGAGAACTGGCGGTGATTAGCGGGTTTCCGAAGGGCCTTTCCGGTCCCACGCCGTCTACAGGTGGAACTTCCGCTCGACCGACCGACTTTTCTAGGCTAGCCCTCCAACAAGCCTTTTCAACTTGCTCTTGATTAAACTGCCCGATAACATTATCATTGTAAAACGTCAAACCCGTTGACGAGATTGTTCCGTTCTCTCCAAACATTGACTTGCCTAATAGCTCGATTTACCGTCAACCATCTACTGTTTTTATTTTTTTATTCTTGTCTCAACCTCAATACCAATTTAATGAATATAACGTTGCAAATATATCCTAATAAACCCACTAATTTGTTTTTGAACTGTAGGAAAAAACGGTTTGAATGAGACAACGGTAATTTTTTGTCTGTGATTTGGACTTACAGATAATATAAAGTGGGCCGGCCGGGTTAAGTTTAATCTAACTGACCAGTTGTTCTAAAAGGGTGACAAACAACCCGCCTCATACCTAGTTGGGCCTAAGCCGCGTATAACGAGAACCTAATCTCTAACAAACCTTCTTCGGTGCTCGTTATCTGGTGGAAGCCTTCCTCGCCAGTGACCAAGTATTCGCCGTTCTTTATTAGGGTAAATTTTGGATTCCATCAATTCTATCATTGCTTTTAAATTCAGGTATCAAATGACAGGTACTAGTTGTATCGATTGGTGTCTTTCGATATTGTTTGGCCGCAGCCTCTCAGCTTATGTCAATTTCTTATTAATTTACTATTATCATATCTCCCAGACTAACTAACTCCAACCTTTCCTTGGGGTCGATACGGTGATCCGTCCCTTCAGGCTTTTTGACACACGGAAAAGCCCACTTTCCAAAATCAGTTATTCTTCCAGCATCTGTCGACTTGTAAACTCCAGTCCTACCTGGCATTTGGCCATTATGATACTCAAGCAATTATCTTGTCGCTTTTGCCCTTCAATAAACCCTTTATATACAAACGGCAGGGGGTGGGGGTGTTTACATGGCAAAATCAATGTTTTCGAGCGATTTTGCTTATTGCATTTTTTTTATAGCACACTTTTCGCACGCTAAAGACGTCTATTTTTCCAAGTTAGCGGCTATTGGGCAATAAGTCGTATTTACACGACAGTTCACTGGCACGATTTGGAATCCAGTTGTCTGGCGCCAGTACTCGATTGCGTCTTTAAGGCTGTCTCGCGTTCAGCTAAATAACTGTTTGCGCAATTTGTGCTGTGATTTTGTGCGTGAATCTTGTGAAGTGCTACAAGAAGAACTCACCCAAACAAGAGAGTGGACTAGGAAATGGATCTTGCACAGAAAGTCGTCCGGGGCGTCATCTCAGCTGAATTGAGATCAGAGGGTCGTATGGAATATGGAGCTCTGCTGAGAATTTCGCCTGACACTTTTGATGAACTTCTGCTACGAGTTGCACCCTTGGTTACGAATGAACACACTGGTATGAGAGAAGCATTCTCGCCCAAAATAAAGCTGGAGGTAAAGTTGGCACATCTTGCCACGGGATTCTTCAGACCATGTTTCGTGGTTCAAAACCCGTTAACTGCAACCTGTTACAACGGTTTTTACAAGCTTGACGTGTTGATTTCTTTAATTAAATTAAATTTAGTTCTTTTTATCATTTTAAATCAAAATCATGGAAGTGGTTGAGGAGTTCATGGAGCTTCTTTTTGAGAACCTTATTACCCAAGACGAGTTGGATGATGTTTTTGAAGTTTACACCAGTCTTTGCAAGAAAAACGCGCTCCTCGTTTTAGAAGTGCAATCTATGGTCATTTCAATTTGGAGACCTAGTGGACAAAGAACGGGAAGTACTAAAACTCGAGCTACACTCCAACTGGACGGCCATCTGGACTGGCCCCGAAAATGACGTTTACACGAGGCCAGTGAGTCACGCCAGCTAAGATTTCTGGGGGTGAGGAGAACTGGACAGTCCTGAAACCTACTCATGAGGACAGTCGACTGGCACAACTTTTTTCCGCTGGACTGGCATGTCACTGGAAGCCAGTGGTGTTTACATGAGGCCAGATACTGGCGTCAGTCAACTGGCCAGCCGACTGGCCTCGTTTAAAAACGCGGCATACGGCTGGGCTTTGCCCTGTCAACTGCTACACTATTGCCAATTTTAGCTCTCGTGGGGTCCTGACCCCCCCCCCCCCCTTGAATCCGCCACTGGGTTCAGAAACAATGAAACATAAATATGGCTGGGTTTGACAATATTATTGAAATATCTGAACCTCGGTTAAAGACGCGGTAGGGTGTCTTTGAACCGAAGCTCAGACAGGCGAAAAGCGGTTTTTATCAGCTGATATACGAGGTAGGACCGACGAGGAAACCTTACACCGCCCACCTCCGGCCTGACGCATAATTCTCATTACTTGAGGCGAGAATTCGCCTTTTTTTGTCCCACTCCCATCTTATTTTCTCGCTTTCTCAGTGGGGAAAATTCTGTTCTGATCACAGTTCGTTCTCACATAGAGATAGCGAAAAATTATCGGTTTGTTCTTTCAGCCCTTGTGGTCTAAAGACAGAATTTAGCGGGAGAAATCTCATGCCAAGATATGAAGTTTTCCTGTATTGTAGTTGGAAGATTAGATCCCCTGGACCATGTAACAATGAAAATTCAGCACTCAAAGTCGGGTTATGATTTCGAGTGTCTTGTTCTGAGATTTCGTTGTTTACGGAGTGAAGGTTCAAGAAGTACTTTAAGCATTTAAAGCCTTGGCCGTCACTGAACTACTTACCCACAACTACAAATACTTCGCGTACTTACGGAGGTTTCAAGGATATAGCATACAATAAATAAAATGTTATCTATCACTTTAGTAAAAGTATTAGATCGGTAGAAAGTAGCGTTGCTCGTCAGACCAATTTTAACTCACAGGTAATTATATGGTTTGGTTTAAATCCAAGCGAAACTACAGGCAGTAGCTCGAATAACGATGGAAGTCGGCCCCGACCAGGGCCTACACCGAGTCGGTAGTGAATAAGTCAGTAACCACGAGTTACCGTCTGCGATAATTGAGACAACTTCGGACGTGTAAATTGGATACGTAAGTGAGCTAACTAGAGGGCCGAGCGGGTTGTGACATTCCTAAATAGTTCGGTCTAAAAATGTTTTGCACTGTAGACTAAAACACAGGGGAAGTAACATAAAGAGAACCACCGGGTTTTTGTATCTAGAGAAAACACTGGTACCTACGTGAATCGAAATTTTCATTTTAAATATGTGTAAATATTAGTCGTATACCTATAATTGCTAAATAAATGCTAAATATTTGTAATTTCATTGTAATTGAGAGACCAAGTTGCAGTTTTATATGGCGTTTAGAGCCCGTCGTCGCCAGAAAAATTCCTCAAACTCTTGACACAACGGTTTATATGATAGATTAATTATTAAATGATTATGAATTATCATTAATTATTAATCATTATTAGCAAGTAGTGTATACGATTATGAATTATGGTTAGTGACAAATAATTATTGTTAGTTATTAATAATTATCATTAATTAACTCGATATTTGAAAACCATGTGCTGTTCGAATCAGCCGGGTCAGTATGAATATAGCACGATTCACCCTCATGTTGACGACTCTTGATCTGCTCCCACTTTGAGCTTTTTTTTTTTAATTCGTTTTTCTGAATTTACGTATTTTGAAACTTAAACGCTCAAATTTTGAGGGGGGGGGGGGGAATTTTGGTTTATTTTTTTCTTGGCTGATTCCAATCGTTCATTATTGCAGACAATAAACCAAAACAGCCTAAATTCACTTCGATACTACCAAACCGTCGGAATTAATAGGTAATTAATTTTCCAATTATCCCAGCGAAATCAATAATCAGTCGGCATTGGAAAGCTGATGGATTTTACCGTCCTTTCCAACGATTTATGTTGGTACATAAAAGTTGAACCCATTAAGGAGAATTACGAATAAAGTAAGTATGAAGGGCATAGATTGAAAACTACGAGCTTGGGAAAATGACAGCTCTGGATATCAATGCTTGAAGGGTCGTCAGATTAGAATATTATTCTGCTTTAAGCTGCGACGTGGTTTTAACGATTATTTATCATACCTGGAATACACACTCAAAACTTCGTCGATGTTTTGATAGTAGGATCGGCCCTTGATATTGAAGTTTGGCCTGGCAATTTGAACATAGTCGATGATTCGACGAAGGCTCTTCGGATTCTCGCAATGAACTCTCATTAAAAACGGCTTCAGTACAGAGTGGTTTGCCGAGATTTTCTATGAAAACGCTCATCCAGATCATTCCACGTACCACTGATTGAAGTGTTGTTCCGGAAAGAGGTTCAATCTAATAATGTTGGTGTGCTATGATATTGATTTCAGGGTTATTCGAAATGTAACGTTATTCGAGATACCTGTATATTCACGGGTGCCTTATCCTGGTAGGGAGGTTTGTGCTCAGAGAAGTAGTTAAACGTTGTTATAGTTTGCTGGGTTTATACTTTCCTTACTCAAACTGTCGGAAAAGTGTAATTGGGATGCGGAAAAGTTTCTGGAACTCTCCTTTGGATTTATATAGGTATCTCACCCCACCTGAAATCATATCTAAGTTTCTTAACTGTGTATGTAAGTACGTGTGTATGTAAGTACGTGTGTATGTAAATCGTGTTCAAAATCGCATTTGCCAAACATAATGAGGAAAAAAAAAAACATTTTCTCCCAATGAAGAAGTTGTAGTAGAAAAATCAACTTCAAACCAATCAAAATAAGTAGAACAAGTAGATTTGAGCACTTTTCAGCCTTTTATCCAAGATGAAACTGCCTCATTCGGCGTTTTTTGACCTTTTCTCCTCTTGGTACTTGGTGGTTTCCAAGGGACTACTTAGCCTAGCCATAAATTCTGTCACACAGTTTTCAAGGAAATTCCAAGAACCAAACATTCTTTTGACATTTTGTTATTAAATAAATTTTATTCTCCGCATATGGAAGAACCTGTGAGTAAGAAAAAATCAATGTTACTTAAAGTGTCCACACTCGACTTCACACAATCCTTCAGACGTCTTGGCCACTCATCGAGCACGTACTTTAGCCAGAGGTATCTCCTCGACTCCTTTCAGTAGTCAGGGTGAGCTCTTCTGCAGGCCATAGCCTCTAGTTCAGACCATAATTTGTAATCCAAAGGATTAAGGTCTGGGCTTGCCGACGGCCACTCTTCAGCGCTGATGAACTCAGGCAAGTTTTCCCTTAACCGGGCTTGGGTCGTTCTGGCTTTGTGGCCCGGTACTGTGTCTTGTTGGAACTCCTAGTGCTCCCTATTGAACAATGTCTACTTCAAGGGAAGGACAACGTCTCGTAAGACACTGTCTTGATACACTCTTGCAATGGTTTTCACAAAAATTGAGTTTCGTGACTCAATTCCAAGAAATCTCCCACCAAACCATCACACTCACCATCAATCCTGCCGGTTTCAGCAATCTCGCCAGCTGTACAGAGCAACAACTGCGGCACGATCTTCTTTGATTGATCTTTCCATTGCACAAATACGATGTCAACTGAAGAGTGACTCGTATTTCAGACTTAGATGGAGTGTGGTAAACAGAGATAAAAGAGAGAAGGGTCTATCCTGCTTCTCGAGCCAACAGATCAATGTACAACTTGTGTGACAGAACTTATTGCTAGACTAGGAAGAATCAATTTGCAAGATAACAAAAAACAAGTTTCCCTTTGTTCTGGTATCTGCACGGATATGATTCGTGTATTAATAGCACTTTTTAAAAGGCTTCACATAAATTAAGGTTCATAACGACTGAATACAGGGTTGGTGAGACTCACGCTGTTTGCTGATGAGATCCGCTAGCTGGAGAAACGCCACGAAAACATCCCGAAGCGACCACTTCGGATGGTAGGAGGTTAAAAAATAATGTTTGGTCAAATATAAAAAAACGGAACAGAAACCCAGTAGAGAGTGTATTTGAACGGGTTAAGGGAATAAACGAACCGATGTTAACCGGAAACATCCAATGACCAGCCGATAAGAGCTCGGGAAAGGGGGTTTCCAGAAATCGAAAGAGGTATCGGATATGTGTGCGGGGGTCATCTAATTGATGTTCGATACGCTCGGAATCGCTCCGGCAAAAAGGGGTTAAAACAGATAAAACCTACCGAAATGCTCGATGAAATTTTATATTGGGGAAGCTTTATCGGCTTCGGACAACCAGGCATTGATATCAGTTTTCACCGATATCTGAAAAAAAACAAGAAATTGAAGGGACGGCATTCGAGGGGTTCGAGTGAAAATCCACCAACAATAAACAACCAGTTTGAAGTTCAATGGAAATCCACAGCGGAAAGTGTCGAGATACAGAGTCTCTAAGGCTCCACCAAACGCCACGAATCAAATTTTCTCGGCAATTTCAAAATTTTCTCCGGATACTCCACGAGCGTCAAAGTTTTTTTCCCCTGCCAGATTGATTCCTACTTGTAGTGTAATTCATGATTTTTTTTTTTTTTTTCACCGAGAAACTTCACATTTGGTAATGTCCCATAATTTCAAATCATGGACTTTCACCTAGATTATTGCATGACTACTGTACCTCCATTTCTTTAATTCTCACCTATTCAATCAGTGGTGAAAACCTGGTTGCAATGCCATCAATTGCCTGTTGTCATTGCCCGTCTTCGTCAATAAACTTCTTCAGTTCATGATGTTTTAGGTTTCTCATTCCATATGGAACGGTAGGCCTTGTAGGTCTTGAGTCGTCCACGTCTAAGATCGGTGTTATCGTATGGGCCAGTCGTATCTGACACGCAAAATTACCTCTATATTGCAAAAACTCCACAGTCTTGCAGCAAGGCTATGAGAGCAAATTTTCGAATAAATAACAGGTTTCATGTAAAATGTCTTCATTTTACTTGTTTTATAACAAATTTTGTGTCTTTTGTTGCCGAGTGTGACCTCAGTTCATAGATTTTTCAACGCTCAACACGATGGTGAAGTCTAGAATTGAGATATTTCATGCCGTTATCAGATTAGAGCAGATGAACCGTGAAGAACATCACAAGTAACAACCACGTTTCTTCATCTTCAAAGTGCTCCTTGTTGAGAGCGGAGTGAGATATCGCAATTCTGTTTCACCATCGTGTTCAGCGTAGAAACACCTTTGAACTGAGGTGTCAGTTGTCAGATTTTTTCATTTTAGGAATTTATGGGTAATTTTTGTCTTTTCCAAAAACTCCCCAAAATCCTCCTCGAGTGGATTCTGCCGGTCTAAGAACTTAGCCATTCCATTGCCAATACAGATTGTTCGTCACATTTACGTTTTATCTCAATTCTGTAGAGAGTGATTGTCTGCGATGACACATACATAAATATAATATATTTATGTATAAGCCAGCCGTTTAAATGCTTAAAATCGCTCCTTTAAAAAATCGAAGGGTACATAATATTATTACCTTTTTCTAATATCGTAGTAATAGTGTCATTCAATCATACGTTCATTCAACAGTGTAGAATGAGTATTTTTGCTAAACTATCGGTCAAAACAACGCCTTGAGTGGAAGTTTTCACTCTTTTGAAAAATTTTAATTTTTGCTGAGCTGCATCTCTGGAACTACTGGGGCTACAGAGCTCTGTGACAACTACAATCGTTGCAAATTTTATCTTCTTCAAGAAACGTAGTGATTCTCATCGTTTGGACCCTCAGTTGCTGATTTTTTTTTTTTTTTTAGAAAAACCAAAAAAGTTTCGCAAAAATTTCATGGTGTGTTAAGTGGCCTTGATTAAGGATCTTGAATTAATAAATCGTTGTTAACGGTTCGTCTTCGGGTTTTGTCAATTGGTTTGTTATTGAGACTCAGAAAACGGATTTCCCCGTTGCTCGTGGGTCTTCGATCTATTCTTTGATTGGACTGCGCTCACATGTTGGGAGGTTCCGACGAGATCAGGCCTCAAAATAAGTACCATCTACCGTATTCTTCTCTCGATGTGAAGTTCATGGCCCAGTGTCGATAGCGTTGGGTGCAGAACATGGATAGCGGTCGGTAATGCAGCTACGGAGGGTTCGGCCCTTCCGAGCTCGTTACTAATTGAAAAGGAGGTGGAAGGGAAAAGGGTCAAGGGACCCCAGAAGGGCCGGTGGGTAACGTAGCCTTGTTTTGGCGCCTAGCTGTCCGGAATCGGATCGATAGCGTAGTGTGTGACTCATTCATAGTTCCCTTCACCCCTCACCTTCAATTCCATGAACATGTCCAAGTCTACTACCTCAGTGTGGCCAACCAGGTGAGCAGTGAGGGTGGACATAACTCCCAGAGAAATCACAAGACATTCAGCTGGTTACGGTTCGAGCCCGAAATCCAGCAAAATTCGAAATCCGTCACTTAGAAATACACATTTCCATTCATAAACTAGAAACTCATGATTAGATACTTGTTTATTATCATTACTAGCATTATTATTATTATTATGACAAGAAATCCTGGAAGACGATAATATCTGTACCTAATACGTTCAGCTGCAATAAATCAACTACAAAAACTCTGCAAATTCTTGACACAACGGTTCATTATCTTCTTTGTACAGATCACCCTTCTGTTTAGATCATTAGGTCTAAATGTCTAGATCCTAAATGTTAGATTAATTATTATTATGAATTACCACTAATTATTAATAATTTTATCAAGTACCTAGTGAAAATTATTATAATTTATTGTTAGGTATTAATCATTTGTATTTATTATTAATTATTATTATTATTAATTATGATTAATTAATACGATATAATTCTGAGGTTTTTAATACTACGTCGGTAATAATTTTTCTATGAAAGAAGTACCTACCAACAAACATTCGAAATTACCTTCATTTCCGTAGCACGAAACGTATTTCAGAACAAAAAACTCGACATCACTTAAGCCATATGATGTTCCAAAGAGCTTGTTAGTATGAAAATGGACCTGTATTTCAACAGTTGGAGTCACGATCGTGTTGTGAGGCACAATCTTTGAGCCGTCATTGTGAACGAACGGCTGGTCGCACAAAGCTGCGGATGGTCTTAAAAAATTCTACGGAACAAACTCTATCTAAATATGAAATAAAAAACTCTGCAAATTCTTGACACAACGGTTCATTATCTTCTTTGTACAGATCACCCTTCTGTCTAGATCACTAGGTCTAAATGTCTAGATCGTAAATGTTAGATTAATTATTATTATTAATTATCACTAATTATTAACAATTTTATCAAGTACCTAGTGAAAATTATTATAATTTATTGTTAGGTATCAATAATTTGTATTTATTATTAATAATAATTATTATTAATTATGATTAATTAATACGATATAATTCTGGGGTTTTTAATACTACGTCGGTAATAATTTTTCTATAAAAGAAGTACCTACCAACAAACATTCGAAATTACCTTCATTTCCGTAGCACGAAACGCACCTCAGAACAACAAACTCGACATCACTTAAGCCATATGATGTTCCAAAGAGCTTGTTAGTATGAAAATGGACCTGTATTTCAACAGTTTGGTTCACGATCCTGTAGTGAGGCACAATCTTTGAGCCGTCATTGTGAACGAACGGCTGGTCGTACAAAGCTGCGGATGGTCTTAAAAAATTCTACGGAACAAACTCTATCTAAATATGAAATAAAAAACATACCGTTCTATATGAATTTTTCGAGATATGAAATTTTCAAAATTTCAAAATTCGTTTTGAACCCCTTCCCCTTGACCTAGGGTTATGAAAAGTTTCGAGGACCATTGTGGGGCTGGTCCGAACCCAGAAACCAAATTTCGTAATTTTAGCTCAACGTTAACTGGGCAAAGTGGCGCGGACGGCGTACGGCGGACGGCGTACGGCGTACGGCGTACGGCGTACGGCGTACGGCGGACGGACGGATTTTTTTTTATTCGATTTTCTGAATCTACGTATCTTGAAACGTAAACCAACAAATTTTGAGGGGGGGTTAAAAAATTTTTTTCTTTGGGCGATTCCAATGGTTCATTATCGAAGATAATAAACCAAAACATACCGTTCTATATGAATTTTTCGAGATATGAGATTTTCAAATTTTCAAAATTCGTTTAGAACCCCTTCCCCTTGACCTAGGGTTATGAAAAGTTTCGAGGACCATTGTGGGGTTGGTCGAAACCCATAAAAAAAATTTCGTAATTTTAACTCAACGCTAACTGGGCAAAGTGGCGCGGACGGCGTACGGCGGACGGCGTACGGCGGACGGACGGATTTTTTTTTATTCGATTTTCTGAATCTACGTATCTTGAAACGTAAACCAACAAATTTTGAGGGGGGGTTAAAAAAATTTTTTCTTTGGGCGATTCCAATGGTTCATTATCGAAGATAATAAACCAAAACTTGAAAATTAAAAAAAAATTTAAAAAAACTTGAAACCTTAGGACTGAAAAATGTCAAAATATTTTGAGCATACCTACGATTTGAGAAATCGATGACTAACTGAATGTCGTACTATTGGCTGAAAACACGGAGTACCTGTGCTTCGATGAAGGATACTCGTTCAAATTTTTGGAAAATATTTCAAGCATTTCCTGGTGGAATAAAAATTATTGAACAACGTTTGACATATTTAAGCGTAGCGAATGTTCGCGAATGAAAGCGAAGCTATTGTTCTCGGTCCAAAATTTTCGAAACTCTCCTAAACCCAATTTTATATACCTATATAATTGAATTTAGGAGAGTTTTACTGGGGAGGGGGGAATTGCCCATAAATTTCAAAAATGAAAGTCTGACAAGTGACACCTCATTTTGAAGGTGTTCGTTGCGCTAAAAATGATGGTGAAGTCAGCACTTTGAAGATTATTAGCCTAAATTTTAGGCTTTTTCCTCGGGAAATTGGAGCTGGACTTTCTGGGGTTCTAAGGGAACTGTTGGGAATATCGGTGGAAATCATCTTGAGGGTCGATTTGAGAACTATTGGCAATCGGGCTTTTTATACCAAACGGTAATGGTATTTAGACTCCGACAAAACGTTAATATCTGTAATGTTGAAAAAATGCACTTGAAAGACCCTTTGGTCACAAAAGGCCTCAATCGTATGCTTAGAAACGGATTCGTATCGATGAAAAGATCTTCCATAAATGTCGAATTATTGGCTGAAAACATGAATAGCTCAGAGTCTGCATGGGGGATTCACGATCCAATATGGAAAAAATTTCAAGCATTCACTGTTGGAATAAAACGTATCCCCAGGTCGACGGTGCACGTGAACGATAATGCTGAAAGCTGAAATCCACATAGTTGATATATGCTCGAGAATCCCTGTGGACCTTAAATAGGTTATTCCGACGTTATTTGATATGGAAATCACTCTGGATCACAGTGTACCGTGGGTTTTCTACCATCGAATCCCATTCCTTCTGTAGAGTCCTTTCCGCTCCTCCCCTCTCGCTATGTCCAATCCTCGGAAGCAATATAATAAATTCATCAATTCATCTCCTATGTGTCCTAAGGGAGAGCCCGTGCTACGGGGGGCGGGTGGAAAACACGTAAGGAGGACCGGAAAATCCATTACAGTTTCATAAAGCCCCCGTTCTTCGCCATCATGCACCTCACCAACACAATCCTTTTTTGCCCTCGACTCTCTCGTACGCGCGTGCTCGTGTGTGTTAAAACGTCTTTTTTCGATGGCTCGTATCGGAAGAGGATCGGGGGACGAAAAATGGACGTGGGCCACTCTCATATATTCACAAGTTTCGGTGGAACATTATTTATCTCCCGTCATCCCACTGGAGTTCAGTTGTATACGTACTGATGTACATCTAGGCCATTTCGGTCTTCTGTCATCGTGTGGTACCTACTGTTAAAAGGGTGACTTCGCGTGACCCTGGCACAACTCAAACTTGTTCGAGGTTCCAAGTTTTGGTAATATCGTACTCGTATCGACTCTCCAGAGCGCACCCATAAAACCCATAAAATCCTAACTGTACAGGAGAGCCGAAAAGCTCACACAACGAGGCATTTCAGTTCAAACACAGTTTGACAGAGAAGAAATGTTTCAAATCAGCAGGCAACGTTCTCACTGGACTGAACTCTCATCCAAAGACCGTGTGGAGCGCATCATCTTCCACATCCCTGCAGCTGCAGCACGATGGAGTATCCACCTTTCTCATTCTGTACTAGTAGGCGTAGAAAAGCCCACATCCAGAGAAGAACTGAGTCAGGAAACAGTTCGCTCCTCCATTTGCAGTCACACCTGGATATCAGGAATAACTGGGAAGTCCATCTCCCTCTCAAACCTGTCCACATTTCCTGCCATCTTGTCATTGTATGCTCTCTTTCTTCCGTGGACATGCGGGATCTCTCCTTCGTCTTTCCGCTCGTACCTACATTCGCTTCCTTTCTGCAGCCAGCAGCTGTGTAGGTATCACACTCAGGACGAGTATTGCTGGTTCTGATACTGTCCTGTAGGCGCATTGCTCCCCTACAGCTATCATGCGCTTCCTGTGGTACGCAACGCTCAGAGCATACAGCAAAATCAGGGGCCGTTCGACTTAGATCGGAGGTCGTCTGTGCGGCCTTATTTGCGGCTTGCAAACTTGCCCAACGTTCTAATTTCTGCTAATATTGTACTCGTATCAACTCTCCAGAGCGCACTTGTCGGAACCCATAAAATCCCAACTCTACAGTAGAGCCGAACAGCTCACACAAAACCCTTTCAACGAACAATAAATTTCAGTTCAAACTCCTTTTTGTCACCAGACAAAAAATTATTCGTGTACTAATCAACAGTAACTGTTACGACGAATGTTCTTCACTCATTTGAATTTTCGGAAATAGCTGATCTAAGGGAAAATGTAGTGGGACATGGATTTTAAAGCAGAATACATATTAAGCCAAAATTTAATAAATTTTGGACACATTTTTTGAATTGTTTCAAGTTATTTACGTGGATTTATGCGGTCTGGCTAGTGGTTCAGACTCAGGGATCAGCCAGATTCGGAACGCAGTTATCTTTCACGAGGTACGCGACAGAGTAACATCTATTGATGAAGAGTTAATTCGAGGACTGAAAACCATTCTCAACGTGATTTGAATACAATCAAGTGTCGACCATCATACAAGACGTCGTCAGGAACTGGGTGCCTCGCGCTGGCATTACTTACCAAGCTGTGGCCATTAAATTCTCTATCTGAGAAGGTCTAAGAACGCGAAAATAATGATTATCGAAAGTACCAGCAACATCATTGAGAAGATTTCTCGGAGTAGGTAACTAATGGAGACGTACCTAATGAATTTTATCCATCGATCCTGTTATCAACAATTTGAGGCCAAATTTGGCCAAACAATCTCATTTATTTCATAATTTTACAACAATTTTATACTTATCCTTAATTTCCTGATTATTTACTGCACTTTTTGCTCCCTAAAGAATCGGCCAATTGTTGCTGTATTAAAGATGGTACCTAATTTTCACTCTGATGTTCATGTAGAGGCGGGAGCTTAGTCATCTGTTGAAATGCGCGCTGAGCAGACAATGAGTTGGCGGTTCCGGTGGACGTGTGACATTGCACATCTGATGAAGGGTTAGTAATTGGATATTGCAAGTTATCAATCATCCATATTAATTGAAAATAATTCAACAACTAATGATGGATTGGCGTTAATTTTTGAGATTAAATAGGTTTTTGAGGGTTACTCTTCATGAAATGATGACACTTGCAACTTGCAAACAGTGCAAACTTGAGGGAGACAAAATTTGTATTATTTGTAATTTGTATTATTAATTTAATTAATAATACAAAGTACGTAGAAAACTTAAAATTACTCATCCGTCTGTATCCATCACAGGGTAAACTTAAAAGTTGCTTAAATTGATAGAATAAAGCTGTTTAAGCGAACCGCCAAAAATACGCCAGAAGGCCCTAAATGGTGATTGATTTACGTTTTAACGTGTAGAAAGTTATTCGACTTACGACAATCTTTATGCTGTTTTTAACACGTACAAGTAATAGGCCAGCTCAATGAGTAGCGCCCAGGCCTTATGTAGAGAAGTATTGCGAGTTGAAGGAACCCGCGTAGGATATCCACGGAACAGTTTTCGATCAATAACGTTGAGGTTCGTAGGTTTCCTGGCGGGCTTAGAGAGTAATCGAAGCTATTTTCCTTGAAGTTGGCGGTAACCCCCAGAAATTGAAAGGAGTGCGAGACCTACCAATAGTTATCCTCGATTACATTTGTACATTATGTAGATATATCATTTTTCCTAATAGTGTTTTGTGATTGGTTTCAATTTCATATAATAATTTGGATTCGTTATAACGTCTGTGTGAAGGTAAAAGTCACCAAGTGAAATTTTGTAATTTTTCAGGAGCGCCAAAAAACCTCAGTACACTTGAGTTTTACCTCTCCATTTTTTTCTTCTTAGTACACTTGATGATTTTTACTTATGTGTAGTTTCGTTTAGAAAATTACGGCGGTAACAGCGTACATACCATGTATACAAATCAACAATATGAACATCGCGGTCGTAATAGGTCAAAATGGACTTTGTGACTTTTACCTTCAGACAGACGATAATTCTAATTTTTATGCTCGTCAGAAAAATCACATAACAAGCTTCAAGTTGAATAAAACCGTCGTTATTACTCATTCGACACTACTATCACGGGATTTCCCGTATCTAGAACGACGTCATTACAGATAACAATTAAGTAGTTCACATTATTTGTAAATTACTGTCTCCGCGTTATAGAGGCTTTTTACTTCTTCACGACAGTCAGCACGATAACCCCATTTTTAAACCAATAGACAATTTTTTCCCCCTCAACTGACAGTCGATATTCTCTTTTTATCCGCTCCTCGAACCGTTGCCGTCGAGAAAATGTGGGCCTGTCCGTTGAACGATAACCCTGACCTTCAAGCAACAGGAACTGCAACTCGCAGCTTCGGTTTACGCAACGCTAACGTTAGGCTTTGCCTTCGTCATCCCCGCTGCAGAGGAAGCGAGCAATTGCCGTTCAATGTGTGATAAACTAATATACACTCGTACATTCAAAAAACGTTCCGAAAAACTACATCAAAAACAGAGTGAAATGCCGCCAACCGTATATTTCAATCTCAATCCGTTCTCGAGATATGATGTTTAAAAGTATTTTGGTTTATTATCTTCGATAATGAACCATTGGAATCGCCCAAAGAGAAAAATTTTTTAACCCCCCCTCAAAATTTGTTGGTTTACGTTTCAAGATACGTAGATTCAGAAAATCGAATAAAAAAACTCTGCAAACTCTTGACACAACGGTTTATTATCTTCCTTGTGCAGATCACCCATCTGTCTATACCAGACTGTATTGCAAATCGGCACCATACCATATTCTCACCGTACTCATACCATACCATACGAATTTCTTTCCTATCATACCAAACTGTATTATACCAAATCATACATACAATAATATACCATACCATACTCATACCATGTCATACAAACCGAGTGAATATTGAAATGTCATCCATTTCTGACCTATATTTAAAATTTCAAGTATCTAGCTCATCATCAAAATTTGATTTGTTTAAACAAATAGGTATTATTTAAACAATTTTACAGACAAGAAACCGAGTGAACATTGCATTGTGATCCAGTTCTGACCTATTTGTAAAATTTCAAGTCAATAGCTCATCATCAAAATTTAATTTGTATTATTACAAAAAGGTATTATTTAAACAATTTTACAGATGAGAAACCGAGTAAATATTGCAATGTGGTCTATCCCCGACTCACGGTTAAAATTTCTAGACTGTAGTTTACCGGGAAGATGAAAAAGGTAGTTTTATTCTGGGCGAATGGGGGTTGGGTCACATAGCGGCCGTTTTCGACGCGAAAGTTTAGTGTTTTTCCTAGACCTTTGCGCGGTCACTGTGAACGAACGGCTGGTCGCACAAAAATCCAATTGGTCTTAAAAGATTCGTAATTTTTAAGGTCATTCAAAAGTGAACTAAAAATTACACGGTTCAGTTAAATATTTGGAGATATGACATTGTCGAAATTTTAAATTTCGTTTTGAACCCCTTCCCCTTGACCTAGGGTTATGAAAAGTTTCGAGGATCATTGTGGGGCTGGTCCGAACCCAGAAACCAAATTTCGTAATTTTAGCTAAACGCTAACTGGGCAAAGTGGCGCGGACGGCGTACGGGGGACGGCGTACGGCGTACGGTGTACGGCGTACGGCGGACGGACGGATTTTGGTTTATTATCTTCGATAATGAACCATTGGAATCGCCCAAAGAAAAAATTTTTTTAACCCCCCCTCAAAATTTGTTGGTTTACGTTTCAAGATACGTAGATTCAGAAAATCGAATAAAAAAAAATCCGTCCGTCCGCCGTACGCCGTCCGCCGTCCGCCGTCCGCCGTCCGCGCCACTTTGCCCAGTTAGCGTTGAGTTAAAATTACGAAATTTTTTTTATGGGTTTCGACCAACCCCACAATGGTCCTCGAAACTTTTCATAACCCTAGGGCAAGGGGAAGGGGTTCAAAACGAATTTTGAAATTTTGAAAATTCCAAAACTCGAAAAATTCATATAGAACGGTGTGTTTTTTATTTCATATTTAGATAGAGTTTGTTCCGTAGAATTTTTTAAGACCATCCGCAGCTTTGTACGACCAGCCGTTCGTTCTCAATTACGGCTTAAAGATTGTGCCTCACAACACGATCGTGACTCAAACTGTTGAAATACAGGTCCATTTTCATACTAACAAGCTCTTTGGAACATCATATGGCTTAAGTGATGTCGAGTTTGTTGTTCTGAGGTGCGTTTCGTGCTACTGAAATGAAGGTAATTTCGAATGTTTGTTGGTAGGTACTTCTTTTATAGAAAAATTATTACCGACGTAGTATTAAAAACCCCAGAATTATATCGTATTAATTAATCATAATTAATAATAATTATTATTAATAATAAATACTAATTATTAATACCTAACAATAAATTATAATAATTTTCATTAGGTACTTGATAAAATTGTTAATAATAAGTGATAATTGATAATAATAATTAATCTAACATTTACGATCTTGACATTTGGACCTAGTGATCTAGACAGAAGGGTGATCTGCACAAGGAAGATAATAAACCGTTGTGTCAAGAATTTGCAGAGTTTTTTTATTTTCGGAAAAACCATGTTTTTTTTCTTTTAAACTCCACTTTACTCCATTCAAATTTGAGTTTTTACCACATTTTCGGAATCAGCGTTAAATTTTCTAAAACAAACTCCTAGGAACTGGCCAGGGACACTCCTCCCTTTGACGACAAAACAACGTCAAATCGCCCAACTTTTTTTTGCATTTAAACTTGCATTTTTGATGGAAGGAACAAGATGATCTCAAAGTTGACTATACCGTTGAAAAGCTTATTGAATGAAGACGTTTTCTTGAGATTCGCCCGTTTCTAGGAGTTTATATGGTAGAGTAGTAGCATTCTAAAGATGTTTGAGCTGCTCAAGAATCAAAGTACACTAATCTTTTGCAAATTTAACGCTGAATCCGAAAATGTTGTCAAAAGTTAAAAGTGAATGGAGTAAAGTGGAGAAGTATGAGTTTAAAATTGAAAAAATGGTTTTTCTGAAAAAAAAGCCCTTTAAAAAAGTATACCTCCAGAACGGATTTAGATAAATGTATCCATTTTTGATGCAGTCTTATGCAAAATGTTTTTTGTATTTACAAGCGAATCACCCTGTATTGTATCTCACCGTATGGTTCTAGAATCCACGAACTCTGTCTGTAGTTTCCTATAAGTACATATTCGCTTTGTGATCCTTGTGCTGAATAATGTTCAATAAATCTTGAATATCGAGGTCAGCTTTATCACAGATTGGCCACCAGGAAACTCAAAACTCGCACTAAATGCGTTTAACGAGGCGAAATTTTGAGGAAAAATCGTTAAAGCAGTATCGTTAATGGTGACTTTCCAAGGCCACTGAGAGGCGGTAGCTGCGAGGCCTGGTGTCATAAACTGCAAAGCATAAACTTGGTTTTGGCCTCTTCCTAATTTATTAACGAACGGTTAAACTTTAGTAGAATCAAACGATTCCTCAAACTGCGGAACCGCCATTTGAACAGGCTCCCGTCATAATTAAATATTAAACACCATAAATAATACTCGTCCATATCAAAACGAATCTGGCGCTACGATTCTGTAGTGAATATTAATTGATATTTGCAAACAATTTCTTTATTCAATGTATTTATTGTCACAATTCATAATTTGTTCCAAATATAGGGACTAAATTTACGTTGCATCATTGAGAATAATTCTCATATAATTATTATATTACATATTTAAATATATCTAATAAGTTGGTAGTATTCATACATATTGCTTTCTGTTAACCACATATTCACAAATATAATATATTTGTGAAAGCCCCATTTCCTTTGTATTCCTTTGTATTTCCTTTGGTTTCCCCTATATTCTTCGAGCTTTGCCCAATAATCTCCAGTCACCTGTACCTAGAGCTTTCTCACCCAAACCACGAGAAGAAAATTTTCTCTTGGCTTATTTCACTAAGGCCAGATACCAGCAAAAACATTATGTGCAGTATATATACATAGAGGATTACTTTATCATTTTATTTTATTTTACAATTCCTTCCTCGATGCATGAATCAAGTCTTGTTGAATTTTTGTATTATTTAATTTTTGTCTACTCCCCCACACCGCACAGAACCTGTTTCTTGTTGCTGGGGTAATTCCACTACCATTTAACACACAGAAGGCATTTATATTTAAAATATCTATAAAGTTCATGAATGTTCTTTTACACCTCTGATGGAAGAGATCTTTCATTCATTCATTTGCTACAAAATTTGTAACATTGAATGTTTGTACACAGAACGTAGAGCACGCGAATTGTCCGAAGTGCTCATTTAGGATTTTTCTCAATATATTTTTATCGGAATGTAAATTTATTACTCCACGTAATTTGGTACAATTCGTATTACGAGGCTCGCCAGAGTTTTGGCAATTGGACGTCAAGCGTACTCTTTAAATAGCGTTTACTTTACTTATTATGTACCCAAGCATAACTGCTGTCAAGTCCCAACCTTTAAAAATGCCAAATAGCCTTAGGATTTGTTACAAAGTAAATGTCTCAACATTTTGCATTAAATTCAAATTTCAAATTTTGAACTCATCGGTTCGAGAACGAAAACTCGAATTAAAAAATCTGGGGATGAGCGAGTCGAGTTTGGTTCATATGTGATCCAAACCGGTTTTTACTTACTATTTGAAAAGCAGGTCAAGACTCTGTCCCTCTATCACTCTGATTAAATACAAGCCGTTGACATTTAGAAGTAGAAAATAGAAGTAGAGGTGTACTGGTCGGCGTCCAGAAAGTGTCGAAAAGACGTCATCAAATTCCGACTGCAATGTTCATCTGCATCGCAGACGTGGATTTTATTTAAACGTCCATTAGTACCCTAAATTGTCTAAAAGACCTGAACTTAGGGTGATGAGCGGACCTCCTCGTATCAAAATATTGAAACAAAAATGAAAATCTACTTCATATCAATTAATTTATGGAATTTAGTAGGTATTTATTTTCCATGTAATGTGTCGTCTGAGATTAAGGAATAAAACGCTCGACAGTTCGAAATGCACCCGTAATTTTTCATAATCGCCCCTCCCATACTCCGGACATCACAAACCCACAACCATAAACGCTCTTCCAGTTATTGGTTGCCGTTGTGATTAATGACGCTCCAACATTAATCATGACTTTCCGTGGGCTGCGAGTTGTTCATTAAAAATGACACTCCAGCTACATCCACCCCCCTCTCCATTCGGACGACCATCTGCGACCGGGTAAACAACCAGAACCACTTTGCTTATTAACGTGTAACGTCCATTCAATTGGCCGTCGTGGCACCGAACACTATACGACACAGTTTAACGATTCAATAAAATTAATTTTAATTTAATTTAAATTTGTTTTTAAAACACTAATTGCGGGATAATACTGACAGTAAGTATATTAAATATATATTAGTATATTAAATTTTAATATACTTACTGTATCCCGAAATTAGTGTTTTTTTTGCGGTTTGTGACGCCGTTGTGGCACCGAAAACTCGACAGCTGATTCTGATGGTCTGACGAGTTTCATCTCACATATGCAAGTCATCGGAATCAACGATATCCGTCCAATTTAGTCAGTTGGGCCAGATGTTGTGCATGAGCATATGATGCTCATTGAGCGGGTGAAACCAGTATTAAGACGAGACCGAGACATTCCTACAGCAAATCTTCCCTACGCATGTTAGTATCATAAAACAATAACGAGGTCACTAATATTATCGACGGTTGAACCTTAACACGGATTCCTTCTCAACTGAAAAACTCTTATGAGCCTGCCCTTATACTCGCATATAAGTCAATTACAAAACGTCAGAATTAATTATAATATAATATTATTATACTTTTTCACCTGTCGCCACCACAGATGGTTGTAATGTTCCACGCCCGTATCCAAAAGATATGGTGGCTAACACTAGCGTTCATATCCTCACATTATAGTTGTCTATGACATTGGTTTTTAAAAGAAAATACAGCACAATCCGGACTTAATAAAACTATTGGCTTAATTTGTATGGATGGGTACATGTAGATAATATGCTTATATGGTAGGCGATTTTGTTTTGGTACTTTCAGAGTGCAGTCTTCTTCCAAGTCGGCAAAATGCACCATTTACATAGAGAATTACTAGTAGACGGGTAGAGCCTCTGGATGGACTTGGAAGAAGCCTGCACACTGCAAGTACCAAAACACAATCGCCTACCATATAAGCATATTATCTACATGTACCCATCCATAGAAATTGTGCTGTCTTTTCTGTTGTAGCCCTTGAAAATTACTAAATAAATAGTCGAAACATTAGGAAACACATGTTTAATGCTGACCGAACCTCGAGATCCTCCACACCCCATGTATGTACCTATGTTTCATTCCAGACGATGAATACTTCAAATTTGCACACAAAATCTGTCTTGCCAATCAAACGGCTTAGTTCGCAGATGGACAGAATCTTGCCACTCTGAGGGGGGTTATGGGAGTTTTAGGGAAAGGAGGGAGGAATTACTTACCCATTTTAAAGGGTTTTAAAACACCTCATTTTAAAGTGTTTTCCAAACTGAACACGATGGTGAAGTCAGAATCTCGATATCTTATTCCGTTCTCAAACTGGAGCACTTTGAAGGTGAAGAAACGTGCTTGTTACTTGAGATGTTTAGCGTTGAAAAATCTATAAACTGAGATGTTATCCAGCAGAAATGGAACAAAATTTTTTATATAACCAATAAATGAAGACATCTTACATAAAATCCGTTATTTCTTCGAAAATTCCCTCTTATAGTCATGATGCATGACAGTGGACTTTTCTAAATATTTACTTGTTTATTTGATTCAATTCTATTCTTTTCTACGTCAATTAACTCAACTGGCAATAGAGATCTACCTATCTCTCTTTCCGTGCAATCTGGAGGTTGGGTGGGAAAAGAAATACTTTGATCAATTTCTATGAAGTTCATGTGAGAGTTAGTCTCGAAACAACGCCAAAAAAGCTCAAAAAGCGTATTTTATTGATTCTGTCGAGTTTTATCGGTATTCGAAATCAGTGAAATCTCTCTCTGTCCAGCTGATCCAACTCTGGATTCTGATTTCAACTCCCCATTCGATTTCAGCCAAATCGCGCGTGATTACCCTCCGAGAGATTTTTTTTGATTTAAGCCGAGCGTTTTACTAATTAAAAATCCCCACTCTCCTCCGCTGTCATACTATTGTAGGGATGCACACAACCGAACGCGACGAAATCATATGAATAATGCATTATCCAAGAGAAAAATTCATTCCGCCACCGTAATAAGCCTTGTTTCGCCTCCCACCGCACCGAAATAGCCTCCATCGCATATACGATGATTGTAGATTTCGACGTCGGTGGTGGCGGTGGTGGGGGTAACTGAATGAATATACGTTCGAATCAAAGAGGAATAACAATGCCGTTCAACCGAGCAGATAAAAAATACGGGAGACAAAAAATTCGGGGTTGCCCGTGGGCGAGGGGGTGCTTGGAGCGGGGGAAAAAGGCAATCTTTCAATCGACGAAATCATTGCGACCCATATAAATCACCATGATTCCTCCTCTACATGCCGAGAACGTAACAGGGACCTTTAAAGTGAGAACTCTTTTTTTCCTCTGTTGAATAATATGGGAAAAGCCGTGTGCAGTGACAGAGTAGAAATGGCGAGGGGATACGAACGTTCGAATGGTTGGTAGGCACGTGGAAATTGAGATCGTTTTCTCACCTATTCGCGTATGTTGATTCATCATGCTGTAATTGTATTCTATAATTTCATTTAACGGGAGTTTGGGTTGAAGGAGGATTCAAGGCAAAAGGGATTTTGGAAGGCGAATTTAGAACCTAAACTCTATAACAATTCGAATCATTGCATTTACATAAACTCAAACGAACACGAAAATGACTCATATCGAACGCTAAAAGAAAATTTTAACTAAATACATTTCGCCACTTCAAGACTTGAGGTTTTGAAAACATC
Organism: Stenodema calcarata; assembly: GCA_963920205.1. NCBI lineage: Eukaryota > Metazoa > Arthropoda > Insecta > Hemiptera > Miridae > Stenodema > Stenodema calcarata. The sequence continues at coordinate 7,980,257 of OY986059.1, forward strand.
TGATCGAAACATACGAGTCTGCAACACATTGAGACATTTTCATGTTGTGTGCAAACAAACTTCGTATCAAGTCATGCGTATATCATAATTCGAATTTAGAGTTCCCTCAAGAGTTTGTATACCGAGTATCAGCTTTCTAGGATGATCAGGGCCGAAACTGGGAAGTAATATCAAACTGTAAAGTACCTACCTAATTCCAATAACGAGCAACTTCACTTCTGATGGTCATAATTTTGTCAATATAAATTATTGAGAATGATCACCTGTGTGTAAACAATTATTTAAACAATCACGCTCATACCGCAGCTTGTCGGCCACGCACTCAGTGGTTAACGTAATATGGTTAGGTAAATCGAGAGCTATCCAACGAGTGGTGAACGATTTTCGTACGATGATAACTGGCGAAGATAAAGTTCCGTAGCAACGAATCGGTTGTAAGCGAAAATCATCAGAATATCAAACTGTAAAGTACTCGTACCTACCTAATTCCAATAACGAACAACTTCACTTCTGATTGTCATAATCATCATGTGGCGACTTGAGACAAATTTCGTTAGCAATTTTCGTTAGCAATTTTCGTTAGCAATTTTCGTTAGCAAATTTCGTGACGATTTTCGTGACGATTTTTTTTTATGTGCCATATGAAAGACATGAAAATGTCAAAACCAATTTCGAGATTTAACAATCAAAGGTATTTGATTCCATTATGTTATTCAATAATTTCGTTTTTGAGGTGTTAGATGTCCAGAAAGAAACCAATATTAAAAATTATATAAAATGTTTAATTCACGATTTATATATTTATCGACCACCTCTGGGGTAGTTACCGATTCCTTTTTCCCCTTCTCCCTCATCGTCCTGGTGACAGATTCCAACCATATTTTAGCTCATTCCTCCTATATTGCTTATAGCTGTGGAAGGGTATAACACTCGAGCTCGTTATTGCAATTTTGTATAGAATTTTATGGGAATCTCGAAATCCAGCAGTTTATAAAGTGACTTGTGAAAATGTTGGTTGATCGAAAAACAGGTATCAAGGAGGCGGCCTTGACAACAATAACGTGAGGACAAATCCGTAGGTTCGAGGAATTTACGGTTCTTGCGTATTGCGAAGACAATTAGGTAACTGGAATCAAAGGTGGAAGTCTGTTGTGGTTTCGTTTTTTGGTATTGTTCGAATCGCCTTTGAGTGGCCCTACCAAAGAGTGGTTCCTCGAAAACAGGTTTTCGGAATTGAGGGACCTAATTCTTTTTCATAACTACTAGGAAGGTTCAGACGCCTGTTCGATGCATCGATGTGTATATACATCGATGGTTCGATGTAGTTGTAACAATGTCATATCACCTTTTCCTACATGTCAACTATTGTTCGAATCGTCTCTAAGGCCCAACCAAAGAGTGGTTCCTCGAAAACAGATTTTCGGAATTGAGGGACCTAATTCTTCTTCATAACTACTAGGAAGGTTCAGACGCCCGGTCGATGAAGAAATGCACTATAATGAGGGTGACCGTTTTTTAGTTTACTACGTCAGGTTGGCGGCGTTCTACTCCATTTTCTGTCTAGTACCCAATTTTCTCTTTTACACCAAGTGGCGAACATCAATGTATAGGTAACTCGATAGACACGTAATATAATAGTGACACTGTTACCCTAGGAAAAAAATAAAATAAATCGATGATAATAAACCAAAAAGAAATCAGTCATGCAGCATTACTATAAGAGCGAATTTTCGAACAAACAATTGGTTTTACGTAAAACGTCTCCATTAAAGAACGTGATGTCCATGAAGAACATCTCAAGAAACAACTACATTCCTTGATCTTCAAAGTGCTCCAGTTTGAGAGCGGAATAAGACTACTTTTGCAGTTAACTACCAACTAGTAGTTAGTGGTTGAAGAATTTAACTATTTATTTTAACTAGTAGTCTAAATAGAAAATCTAACTACTTGTACTGTACCAACTGACAAAAACTAGTTGTTCATTTTCAACTGCTACCTAATAGTTAAAAAAAAAAAAAAAAAATGAAGTGTCACTTGACAGACCGTTTCCTTTTTTGGAATTTATGGGTGAACGTAGCCCCCCTCCCCCCCTCCACCAAATATCCCCAAAACCCCCCTCTGTAAACTAATGTTCGAATCGCCTCTGAGTGGCCCTATCAAAGAGTGTTTCCTCGAAAAGAGGTTTTCGGAATTTAGGGACCTAATTCTTTTTCATAACTACTAGGAAGGTTTGACGCCTGTTCGATGACCCCGACCGAAAGGACGAGTACCTACACATGATCACCGCGGTTTCACTTACCAAATCAGTGTACTAATATGTTGAGGTGATCATGAACGGAGGAATTCGAAATTTTCTTTTGGACCGTACTTTTCTTTTTAAAGAAAATATTTTTTTTTCAATAATTTTCTGAAAAATAACTTCTTTTCTCCGAATGGAACCCTAGCATCAGGTGTGGTGATCTCTGACTAAAGATCGGTAGGTAGGTAGGTACTTACAATAATCTTGTTAATAGTTACCTACTTGTCATCTTGGAAAGAAGAGGTTCTTCTAGTTCCCTCAATGTCGTTTGTGTTAATTTTAAAATCTGATAATCACTGTAATCATGAAAAATATGCCAACTTCATCTTGTCAATGCTACTTGGCATATCTAGGATTTTGATGAGGTGAAGCATGCAAGAAGGGTTTAGCGTGGTGGCTGTCCCTCTGGAAAGTGGCTCAACCAATTGAAGGTTGAAAAGTAGTGTACCTTCAAAGTAGTTCAGCCTGAAGGTACAATACTTTCCATACCACGGTATGGCAGAGGAATATGAATGTTCAGTTTGGTCTCATTTATTTTGCTCGTTTTTGCCGAGTAACAACTCAGTTTATAGAACTTTCAACGCTGAACACGATGGTGAAGTCAGAATGTCAATATTTCATTCAGTTACCAAATTAGAGCAGACGAACCGTCAAGATAATCTCAAGTAACCACCACGTTTCTTCACCTTCACAGTGCTCCAGTGAGGAATTCTCGCAAAATATCGCAATTCTGTCTTCGCCGTCGTGTACATCGTGAAAAACCGTTAAAATGAGGTGTCTGTTTCAGTTCTGGAATTTATGGGTAATTATCCCCTCCTAAAACTCCCAATGACCCCCTTAGAGTGGTTTGATTCTGCCCATCTACGAGCCTTTCGATTGCCCAGACAGAGTTTTGTGAAGATTTGAACGTTTTATCTCAATTCTACGGTGACTGACATAAAACTAGCGATTTCTTCAAAAATTCGCTCTTATAGCCATGCTGCATAACTGAAATTTATGGGTAATTTTTCCCTCCCTAAAACTCCTCAAAACCCCTCTTACTTGTTCCTTACCTCATATAATTCACTGAAAGAGGGGTTGTCGAAAAGCCTCTTTTCGGTTGAGACAGCTTACCGTACTTGAACTGATTTACGTACCCCTGTAAGGTTTTGCAAACTGTTTCGCATATTTACTAAAAAATCCAAGTTTCTAGCGTCATTCTCAGAGGGGAAAAAATCCAGCGAGATCGTGGGGGAGGTCGTTGCGGGGCCGTGGCCCTAAAAATACCTCGTGAGCTCAGTGTGGAGGGGATACGATGAGACGCTCCTCCGACCGGAAGAAGGTTTAAATTCGTTTGGGTGAGAAGGACCGGAAAAACATTGTCGATCCTCATCCCGTACGTTGCGTTCTGCTAATAATAGAACGGACAATCGGGGGCCTCCCTTGTACATCTATAGGGACATCCAATGACTGTCATAATGGCGTTTCCTGGTCTCCGCAGTGGGAATAGGACTTTTTTCAAGTGAGGAAATAATGATCAACTTCGGGTTCTGTAATTGGGTTTTCCGGTTTCGTTCAATGTTTGTAGTAATCGCTGTCAGTTTTTAGAGTGACCCAATTTCAGTCTTCAATGGGATACAGAGTATTTCACCTTCGTCAATACAGTGATTTGCCTGAATGAACTCGTTAGTAGAAACTGAATGGCTAGTTTGTATACAAATCAATAAACGAATTCTGTTAAATTCAGGCAAAATTCAATGAAATATGAAAATTATTTGAAACGATGCAAAATCCCCCAAAACCGTTTCCAAAAAACGTAGTTGGTCTTTTTCCTAAATAGGTATCCGCTACACCTCTTCGAAGCCACATAATGGTACATCAGAATACCAATGTGCGATTCAGTATGAAATCAGTATAAATTAGAACTTTGTTAAACGTAATCAATTATTGTAGTAGGAAAGCAGAGATTCTCTGCGCTCACGTCTCAGGTTCGCAAGTGGGAACCATATGAATTCTATGGACGTTTCCACTCATTATCTTCCTCGTGGCGTGTCTTCAATGCCACTAATATTGATAACTGTCATAGCTCAGTCCCACAAACGCCATCATTCACTTAGATTTCCAACATTTTTTGATAAGGAATGTCTCATCATATACGGTAGGTACTAAATACTTAAAGATATAGATGTATAGGTACCTAGCACCAGAATCAGAGTGAGTGTAAAAACAGAAAATGTAATTCACGAGAAAATAATTTTTACTCAAAACAAGACAATAAACATTTGATCAACCTTACTTCTCTACAGTCCATGGCTACATGATTATTAATGTAGAATCTCAACACTCCCCCTCATTATTTGTCCTCAGAAGATCCTTCAAGTTTTCTTAATCCCTTGTCGTTGCATAGTTGCAGGTACCTTGGTTGATGAAGCGGCTGTATTCAGGGTAGTTGGCAAGTTTCACTGTTATCAACATACAGCAATGGTTTTTGTAACGGCTCCACCATACTTCCCAGAAGTCGCCGCAGCCAGAGTAGTTCAAGAGCTGCTTCACTCGCAGCATCAACTTTGGCTTCCGTTGTGGAGATTGCCACATACATCTGACGTTGGCTCATCCAACTTATTGTACATCCGGAGTACTGACACACTACTCCAGTTGTTGACCTCCCGGTCTGTAGGTCTTCTCCATGAGCAGCATCGCTATATCCCTATATTCGCTATATCTAAATGTGAGTCCAAAATCGATCGATCCTCTGTGATAGCCAAAAATTCTCTTATCTCGCATCCAGACTACTCAGGACGGTTTTTCTAGAGATCGTGAGGCAACGCCTACTGCATATGCGATAACTGGCCGTGTAACTACCATCGGGTACATCAATCCTCCAACTGCCTGTCTGTAGGGAAACTCAGATTCTTCATCTTCCCCCTTTCCCAAAAGACTGTCATCCTTCAACATCGGTGTTGGAGTAGGCCTACATTCACTCAATCAAATTTCTCCAGAATTTGTTTTGTGTATGCCGCCTGAATAAATGTTTTCATCCCATCGTCTTGAATAATTTCCATCCCCAGAAAATGTGAAGAATCTCAACAAAAGAATACGTTACAAAACGTTTTTATTTAAGGAAAATTTGGCTACAATTTTCTGAACTTAAATAGTAGTAGTATGTATACGGTATTGAACAGTTTCGTTGACATAGTTTGTATTTATCCAAATACCTACGCTTCTCGATTAACGTATCTCAAGTTTCGGCATTTAGCGTTTCAATCCTAAGGAATTACGTATTTTCGGTACCTCTCATTTTTTTATAACTACCCAAATCTGTTGGTTAGTGTTGAACGAAAATGTGTCCGTATTGTAATACGTTGTAAAAGTGATGTGTGTATTTGCCTTTTCCCCAAATGTCAGTGAAAGTAAAATTTTGTTATCGGTAGAAAAACGTATAATAACTTGACGTAGCGTGAACCTTTTTATTACGTTATTTGTTTCCTCCCTCAGAAGTGTATTATTAGAACGCCATCTATGAATGGCTCAGATATTCCCATCACTCCCTTCTCGCAAGACTTACAACAGAACAATGAAGGCCGGGCGAATGCCGGCGAGTGATTTATTCTTCGACAAAGTGGGTTTCTATACCGCAGCTTATAAGTCGGTTCGAAAGATATTTCTCCGTAGTGATGAATCAGGAGTGCAACAATAGTTTTGACTCACGAGATATAAATTCAATCATTCATTCCTTGCGGAGGAAAATACGCTAAATATGCATGTGATGACCTCAAGGCTTTTGAGCGGAGATTGTAATGAGAAGGGAAACGTGGCTAGTTCAGAATGCGGGTTAGTTCATTTCTTAGGTACGTACGTCTCAGTACAAACGTGGCCTTGGAATAAGCAGGTGTACAATAAATCAACCATATTATGTTGTTTTTGGTTAAATCATCATTGTGAAACCTGACTTGATCTGCGGCTACATTTCGTTATTTGCGCCCAAAAATCTTCGGCTGCAAAATTTGGACCAAACCGCTGAACCAAATTTAATGTGTTTTTAATTGTCGGTACGAAGCCAAATAGTTCTTAAATGTTGTTTTAAATAGTTGTTAAATGTTGTTTTAGCCTCCTAACAGTCGATCTCATCTCAGAAATCATTGCACAAGTGAATCGCTGAATGTTGAACGGGCGTATGAGAACCATTGTCAAAAGGTCGAATAGGATTGGTTAATAGGATTGGCTAATCAAAGTGAAAGGAGAAAACATATTGCTAATGGCTCCTGAGGTGAAGGGGAGTTGTGAAAGGGTTAATGTGTCATTAAAGGATTATTATTGTGAAGGACAAAGTGAAAGGACTACTGGGATTGGTGGCCACCAAGTGAAAGGAAACGACTTCTGGGAGTCGATAGGAGTCAAGCTATTATAGAAAGTTATAAAAATGGACGCGAAAATGGAGACAAAGTTGAAGGAATTACATCATTCAAACATTTGCCTCACCTATCACTGTTAATAATTTCGAACTTTTCACGTACATCCAACATGCTTCCTTTCTGGCACAAATGAGGGAATTCGACAAATTGCCTGTCTGCAAGATCAAAACTAAAGCTATGATTTAGTTCATTCAAGTGACGTGCAAAAGCTGATTCCCCCTTTCTATCCCTAAAATCTTTTTCGTGTTCCTTTATCCTTTCCCTAAACTGCCTACCAGTTTGCCCAGAATACTCGAGTCCACACGAGCATTTTAATTTATATACTCCACTTGTATCCTGCATATTAATCTTATCCTTAACTGAACCTAATAAAGATTTGAAATTATTTTTAGTTTTATACCCTACTCAAAACCCTTTAGAAGTTAATATTTTACCAATTCTATCGGAAATTTTCCCATAATACGGTATGCTAACCCAAAAAGTTTCCTCAGCTGAAGCTTCCCTAACTAAATTTGAAATTCCTTCCCTACTCTTTTTCTTAAGAACCCTTTTCCATATGAATCAATAAGATCTCCGCCATACCCAGTACTCGCAGCTATGCTTTTGATAATTAATTTTTCTTTGGCCAGACTTCCTTCATCCATTGGTACAGACAGAGCCCTGTTAATCATACTTAGAACATTTCTAATACAATTCATAATAAACTGTGTAAACAATGTATTTATGCGTATTCATGTGAATACCTACCAGCCTCACGTATGAGAGACAGCAAAACAACACAAGAGAGATTCCCACACCCGGGCGTTGAAGGACGTTTCGCTTCACCATGTAAGGCGGCCAGTGATTGTATAACTACGACAATTCCCGAGTTTTTGCCCATCTTTGAGACTCGAGGCGGATGTCGGAAATCGTGGTTGTGTCTAGCAGATGGCCAATACCGGGTCACGACTCGGTGACGTACGAAAATAAAAAATGCAAATTGCTGCAATCATTCAGAAATGGTGAGCTTCAAAATACTCGTACCTGAATGGTGTCGGATGATGAAAAATGCGGGGTAATACAACAGCATGGCGGTATACCGTCGCAGTAGTCTTACAGTGTTTGGGAATGTTCAAGTCCAATGAGGAGAGTACCCATGGGTAGGAATTCTGCTGATTTTTGCTCATTATCGTGTTCAGAGTAGTTGAGTGATGAGAAAAATTGGTAAGGTTCGAAGTAGAAGCTAAGTTACCCACTAAAACGGAAGTTTCCTGGACGATACCCGTGACGTCACTTTACGACGGACCGCACCGATCTTGACAGTGTCAAGTTGACACCCTCGGCCGACGCTGATGCGCTCTTGCGGCTTTGAGGTTCTCTCAACAACTTCTACAGTGGATGCTTCACCACGTTACCATTTGTGTCCAAAGTGCTGTGAGAAGAAGTCATCCAAATGTAAATCGTATTTTTTTCGGGGTTCCCCAACAGCAGCAAACTTAATGAAAGAAAATTATTCTTTCTGGTCCCCCGTGATGAAGATAGGTGACGTCGCAGGTTCAAAGCAGCAGGGATAAGTAGTTGCGTTCTATCCCCCCCCCCAACTCACCGATTTTGTTGTAATGACCATTTCAAGGTAAGACAAACATTCAACATCTGATGATCCCAAGTTTCCTGTAGGTACTTATTAGGACGCAGTATAGAGTATAATCACTATTATAGCACACTTGTAACTGCCGAGGACGAACGGTGAGACTACGGTGGCGCGCTCGAGCTCTGCACGGCTAGAAGATACACTAAGGTTGCCTCAACATAGCCCACCTTCAACCATGCCGTCGGCTACCTGTGACGTCTCCAAAACTTTACCGATTTATTTTTTAAAAAACAATGCATGTCTCGTGCAAATGCAAAGTAGGTACAATATCAGCTCAGTTGAAACTTTGGAACAAAAAAATTTAAAAATGTGAGGGTACACCTCATTGGGGCTCCACAAGTAATGTACAGGGTAGCAGGTTGGCTTCGACCTATTGATTAGTGAGGATAGGTTGATGTGAAAACAAGATTGCAAGGTACTTCTGGTATTGCAATAGTTGATGTAGTACCTGCAAGCCCGTGTGAAGTTACATGCAGCAGCTACAAGCGTTCAGTCGTTCCTTCGCGGGTCTTCATAGGAACTGATTTCAGGTCCGGTCATTTATTTTGATTTTTGCCGAAGTCTGGTTGGGACAGGAATGTGGAAGCACGGGACGGCGAAGTTGAGAAGGGGAACCCGAAGCGAAAACTGGGGTGATAAGGGCGGAGTTATTGACGGAGCTGCCAATCAACCGTCGTTGTAGAGGCAGGCAATGGGACCAGCGGGGTTGGAAGCTTCAAATTGACGCAAGAAAGTTAGTCAGGAGACCTCAAGAAGCCTCGTGGAGGCGCGGAGGGGCACCTTGCACAACTCCTGATGTTGAGCCTTCGTTGGCCGTGTAAGGGCGAAATATCCAGACTTGATCGGAGTAGGCTGGTAGGTTCCACAGGCCGGACGGCTTGTTTTTCCCGTTGGGACGAGGAACTCTGACGTCATCTCATTGTGGCCATCTGTTCGCGAACGCCCGCGTTCCGTTCGCGAAGGAAGACGCAAGAGGTCTTTCGAAGTATTTTTATGATTCCTTTACTCCCTTTTAAAGTCTCTGCAAGTGGCGTTCGATCGACCATTGGAACCGATCTCATTTTTGCAGTACAATCACTACCATCACCATTCCAAACCATTCAATAGACCAAATTAGACTTTTGGTTAAATTCCCTGAATGCTGGAAATGATTTTATACCACTCTGGGCATCCCAAATATGAGTAATTTTTTATAATGTTGAAAGGGCGTATCTTTCATTGGTATCTCCAAAATGTTCAGTTTTCGTTTTTTTGTTGTTGCAAAAACCTGTTCGCCTAAAACGGTCCAAAAGTGTAAATAGACGATTTATTCAAATACTTTTGTTTCATTTACATCCTACACTATCAAACTGCTTGTCGGTATCACAATTCTGATGAAAAACCACTCGCACTTAAAATTCAAATGAAAAACGAGGCCGTATTTATTTTTAAATCGTCAGTTTTAATGTGTAAACGGAGAAAAGTTATTTATAAACCCGCGGGCCCTTCCTCAATATTATTGTGATCGAAATGGGAGGTGAAATTATTTAAAAGCGAACGGTTTGGGGTCGTGACAGCGAGATGGCGGTTGATAAGTGAGCGATCAATTATTCAACCTCCCAACACAACTCCGAACGGCTTGCGTAGGTTCGGAATTCTGCCAGTCTGTACGGAACGTTCTCATCATTGATTTTAAACTCTAATGTTATCTACGATTGGGGGCAGGGGTTGTTTACGTTTTGAGATAAAAATTCGTTAATGGAGCTGGTAAAACCTTGAGGAGAAGCAATTCTGGCAATGGGGAGGATGATATTTACGCATAACGGAAGGGAAACTTTGGAAGGACAATTTGAAGACGCTCCGAATGATTACTTTATCAATATTAGGGCTTCATATTTACGAACACCCAAATACAATCTCGTTGCTGTTAACCAGTGTTTATAGAGAATTTACCCTGGTGGGTTTTGATGGCTTTCAAGGTTTCTGCGGAATTCGCGTGATCTCACATAATTTAGAGGCACCGCGTTGGCACCTTCACCTTTGAAACACTGAGACATCGCTAATTCTACCAGATATCACTGTTTGGTACGGGGTTTTAATACGTACTAGACATTCCACCATAAACAAGATCTTCCAGGCTTTCAACGCTTTTCAAAGACGAAATAACAAACAAATTACTGACAAAGTGCTACTGTGCTAATGTGCGGGCGTGTTTCTTTTCTGCATTAAACCAAGCGTCTTTCTTCAAGTGACAACTATAATGGAAAAAAATGGAAAAAAAAAAAAAAAAAAAAACGGTTAAACGGTAAAATTTGTAATTACGTATTTATTAAACTCGCTCTCAGAACAATGACAGCAATTTATTCAACCAATACCAACGTTAACTAGTCATTAGTTAATTAGTTCTGTTCTTCACCCGCGGTAAAACAACCAGTGTAAGAGGAGGTCATGTAACATACATTGTCTTCATTTTGTTTAGTGGTGTTCTTCACAAACATTTAATACCTAACTAGAATTTTTGTCAACAGTTTCAAGTAGGTATACCTATTTTTGTCTCGGGATGAGGGAGTCCTGGACTTGATAAAATCATATTATGTCACTTTGGGCCCATTATTCCTAGTGTTTGGTTTAGGTAATGAAAAATTTGTGTTATTTATTTTATTTTATAATTACCGACCTTTTATATCGATGGATTACTTACTGGGCACTATTAATATAGAGAGCTGCAGGAGAAATTCCTTGTGATTCCATACACTTCGAGCTGTTTTTCTATGCAAGGGGAGAAAAGAGCTCCGGAAAATCAGGAATAACATTGCGAATGAACGGGCCTGGAGAAGTTTGGAGGTTCGCTCTGCCTACCCGAATAAATTATTAAGAACCCTCCAAATCGATAGTAGACGGCTGGAAAGGGAATTCTGGGAAGTGGTAACTAGTCGATAGAAAACCCGCCGAGCCCAAGGGAACAATGAAAAGAGCTTCTTCTACAATTTTAATCAGGAAGCCGTCTCTTTTAGCTCGAGTCACCTCTGTTCTACTCAGACTTCTCCCCATCCCTTGACATTCTCTCGGTATTGTTTTCCGGTTTGTCATCATTTTGGTTGGAAGAGTATTTTTTCTTCTTCTGAGCTGTTGCATCTCAACCGAAACAAACAACATGGCGTACAAGGTGTGGTGACGGTGCTGGACGAAATCCAGTGTCAAACACGTCCTGAACACGCGACATCTTGCGAACGGATCAAAGTAACCTTCAGATGAAAAGTAACCTAATTGCTACGTCCATACACAACCTTCCTTAAGGGCACTTGGTCTGCTCATTAGTAAATCTCATACACACAGTCAAGGTTTCCTCGCTCCTCTCATAGTGTAGTAAGAAAAGTTGCGTTATGAAAACGTAATAAAACATTGTATCGATATTGATAAACTCAAGGCGGTGGATCAAAACAATGCACAATGTTTCGATTGTACAAGCTAAGTGGACAAAAGTCGTGTTCAGAATTCTAAAATTTGGTATTGGAATAATGTAAACTCGTGAGTAGTATACCCTGTTAAGGTAAAACGCCTCAACTCACAATTCAAAACATTGCAGAATTTCGCCTCAAAGTTTTTCACTGAAACCTTTGATATAAGTTGACTGCAACTCATTAAAAAACCCCCATTTTTTGGTGAGATATCGATATGACTTCAACCTATTCAACAGTGAAAAAAAAAAAAAAAAAAAAAAACTCGCAAAAGAGTCGATTTATAATCGATTTATTGCAGTTAAGGCGATTTTTAAATGTCCGTTTTGGAATTGTTTGTTTAGGTAAAATGCCTCAACTTACTCGTGTGGGTGTAAAGGTTACCTTAACGAAAAAAACTCAATCAAACGGTTATTTCGTTAGGAATATGTTGTTATTTTTGTAGGTAAAACGCCTCATCTCAATATTTTGGTGAGATGAGGCGTTTTATGGTTTATGGTCAGAATTTCCCCCACTTACGGTCCGAATTTTGAAATTTGGACTTCGCCATTGAAAAGGCCATGTCAAAAATAGGGGGGTTCCGTAAAAACCCCAGTTTCGTAAACATTGGACTTGACGTATAGTTGAGGACCTCGTACTATCACGCGGTGACTGCTTCAGAAGTAGCAGAGAACATTGTCCTCTGGTTTCGAAATAAATACAGATGAATTTGGGAACCAGAGAACTTTATCTTAATCTTCATTTATGGTGCTATTGGTATTCTCACCACCGAAGTTATCAAGTCTTTAATAAGAAGGATGAACTCAAGAAGCAAGAAACAAAGGTTGCAGCAGGTTCGGGGAGCACAACAACAGAAAGTGTTAACGTATTGCAACATCCAGAGTAACATCTGATCCAGAGATCAATAACCTCAAGGAAATTTCTAAAAAGCAACTGTGCACTGAGGTTTTAAAGTTTTATAGCTCCTACTGTAGCGCCTCGACCTTTGTCAAGTCTGCTCCAAAATGAAGAAAAGAACGAAAAATAATTTGGTACAGCCAGATTCGTGAAACGACACACTGTGCGATGTCAGCTTTCTATAGAGTTTTATTCCAAGGTACGAGTACTTACTTCACACGTTCAGTTTTAGGTTCGATATTTATATGGTTGGTATTAATTATGTAGTTGGTGTTGGGCGAAATGGGTACATCACTAAATTATGTAGCTGCATAGAACAACTAGTGTTCGATATTTTATGGTCTATAGGATGGGCAAATCGAGTCCGTGGCGAATCTCCCGCCAAAACTCATCACCTAGAACCGCGGGAACTGCAAACCGCCTTGTGAACCCACTCCACCGGCACCAAAGTATCACTCTCCCTTATGGTCAGTCCTCCCAAGACCGGTCCAATCCCCCACTCACACGACCCATCTCCACTTACAATTCCTTACCTCACCCGCATCACCTTTTATGTGTCAGGAAGGAGCTTCGAGAGGAGAGCGAAAAAAAAGTTATCAAAACGAAAAAAAAGGGTTATCCAGGAGAACTACCAGTAAAGACTCTGGGTTAGTGAGTAGCGAAGGAGGGGAATATTTACGGGAGAATCCGGTTTTCCGTGTCGTCGTAGTGGGAAGAACAGAATCCTGGAGATGGGACTTGGTTGGCTCGTTCATCCTGAAGCCGCTTCTTGACTCGACAACCACTTCCCAAGGTCTCCCGGATTTCTTCCTTGTGCCTCCTGCTTGGAATCTTTTCTTCCAACGTGTCCTTTATGTTAGAAATAATAAATGAACATACGTAACACCTGCGCTAAGATGGGAAAATGTGAATTTTTTTCTCTCTTAAATCGGGATTTTTGTTTCCCCCTAGTTTGTTATGGTGTCATTGATCACATTTTACCGCTATTCAAAGGTGGCAAAATGCCACATGTGCGGTCATGTGCGTCACACCTTCACGTTTGCCTTCTGGAGGTTCGCATATCGTATTTGAATAAAAATAAGGTAAGAGCATCGGCGAAGCTGCCAATGGGGAACGCCAGTATGTCGGAGAATAATTCTTTGATGATCAAAAATCGAAAATTGGTGACTCACAAGGTATGTAAGACGAGTAATTTCAAACGAGAACATTTTAGTTCAACTACCAAATCGAACTAAAGAATGACGAATTTGAACTTTTCCCGCTCTACGTGGTCTGACAGGGTAGTAGTTTTATTTCATGCAGTCAATCAGAGAGCGGTTTACGGAGCCGGTCTAAGTACTGCTCTTTGATTGGCCTGGGAGGTAGATGACGTACATTGCTGACCTCTTTCCAATCAATACAACTACAAACCTCTCCAGAAAAATAAGTACTTACTCAAATTTGTTTTACCACTGTCTTAATTATTCTGAAGGTGAGTTCTTCTTAGGAAAGAAATATAAAAAAATCACTGTCATTCCCTATTGCGTTATCTCAGATTGACATTGGACCACCGGCTCACCAGGAAATCTCATTTCAACTGCACAGAGTCAGATAAAGCGGCGTGTTTATTAGCTATGGCCAATGATGAACGCAAAACCAAAGCTGGACCTCAACAACAAAAGTTGCTCATCAAACCAGTATGGACTTACAGTTGCCAGGTTAAATAAAATAAATCTGTCGATTCCAGTGAAATGAGTGAACAAGGTAAGTAGCCGGCAATTGGATAATGGCAAAATCATACCTACGTCCGGAGTAGTCGTCAAATTGGAAAAACTCGTTGTAATTTTGAAGCTGGAAAAAGAAAATTGACATGTTGAACAATCAATTACTTCAAATAACTGTCTGAAGCAAAACGGTATTATTCGAATTTTGAGCGGCGTTTCGAACTTTACCTTCGCCCAATTTCTGGAGTTTTCTCTAGTTTTAATAAATTGGAGTAATTTTGCGATGTTTCCCATTTTTGTGGCGATTGTCTGCTCATCTTACGAGTATTTGGGCAGTCACAATTATTAACGTATTCATTAGCCCCTCACTGTTTTCAATGAATACGTACGGCTTAACCAGCGACACTGAGGTTCTTCTTGGGTCACCCCAGTCATCAATTGATTGAATTCGCTGCCCGACAACCATGTGGCAGTTAATATACCGTACATCCGAACCAACTATCCGGCCTACAATTAACCTTAGTATTACATCTATCTGCCCGTTAAACCGGCTGGATGGAAGCAATCCTTCTCATCAATACCTGCTTAGTGTACATCTTGTATCGACTGTATATTATATACAGTTGATACAGGATGTACACTACGCAGGTATTGATGAATATAATACTATACAATATTATTATGTGATGAATATAACATTATTATGTGCTGCGACCCTGGTATAAAGCATGTTTACCATTGATAAACGCCTAGTTACATATTGCCTTGATAATAGTATTACCTACACACATCCTGAAATTCAGATACATAAATTTTGTCTTCGAAACTTCATTAATAATCTTAACTAATAAGACTGGGCATATTAATTTCTTACCTGCGTGTTATTTTAGGTAGATTATCGAGCTATAAATAACTTGCGTAAAAGGACAGCTATGAAAAAGTAGTAATCAGGTGGTCAATGTAACCGTAATCCCTGTATAAGGCGCACATGGTGATTTATCTTCTACCTACATCCTGGAACGCTCCTTTTGAGTGTTGCGAAAAAGGGGATGGTTTCGAGTGAGAAGGGATATTTTCCTATAATCGGCGTGTGAAGGGAGAAAAGCCTCGTAATTTATCAAGGAAAATGATTTACAGTTGGGGCTCATTAAAATAATGTTCCTCCGCCTCATATATTCCCTGCGTGATTAGGAGGATTTGCAAGAGGGTTCGGACGGAACCTTTTTCTTATTCAGGCTTCAGAATCTTCTTCAGTCTTGTGTATCCAAATTTACCTACTATTGGATGTAATGTTGGTACTTGAGTTGGTGAGTGAATTCGAGTTTTTAAATGTGTAATGAGCTCTAAGTAAATTTTTCTAGTAGGGTACAGCTGATTCCAACATACAGTTTTGTGACAAGTATTGATTATCTTGCTCGGAAATACTTTTGGTTTCTGTGGGTTTAAGGTAATTTCCAATATTTGTTGGTAGGTAGGTCACACATTTCGGTGAGCACCAATTGTACGTAATACCAAAATTATTGTACGTAAATCTGGTGGACCTTCTCCTGGTTATACATTTTGTTGGACATCATCATTTATGTCAGAATTTTCTTGATTTATGTAAATAAATTATGTTGGAGAACCCAACAGACTATCACTGAGCTAGTTACCGGTTCCCTCCCTCTACCAGGTGCTCCTCCTCGGACGAACACAATAATCTGAAATAATTATTATTTCAGCTCATTATTCCAATTATTTCCTACAGGTGGATATTGTACACAGAACAGAAGGGTGATCTGTACATAAAATAATATGCAGTTCTGGAACAATTTGCAGCGTTTTTCAATACTGCAGCAAATACTAATGTTTTCTTTTATTTCTTTGCAGGTACGTCATTCATGGTTTTGTTTAATATGCAAGTTACACATGATACTGTAATGAAAAGTTCGTAAGTTTAATTATTTATTATTATAATCTTAGTTGATACGAATTACACTATTCTCATTGACAAATATAATTTGGTTTTTACCATCGTATGAAAGGAAATTTCCTTAAGTTTCCATCAAAAGATTGACATTTTTCCAATTCATTCATAACCTTTACAAACTCACTGAAATATCGGTATGGAGTTATCAGATTGATAGAAACTGACCTATTGGAATTGAAGCGGGCATTAAAATGGAAAATATATAATCAAATTGAAGTGAAATTGAATCTGAAAAGATTATATACAAATAGGAAGATTATAGATAACACTTGAAGCTAGAACGAGTATAATATACATATTATGTCTGTTAGGTTAATATACTGGCTGACAATTAACATTACCGTAGCTTAGCATGCTTGTTGGGTATTTCATGTATTGATATTGATGCAAATAAACCATGTTATTAGCTTAGCATAGAAACATAACAAGTTATGAATGTGAACAGTAATCTGGTCGTTGATGAAAAAATCAAGCTGACCATATGTCAAGATAAACTAAGAATACGGGTTCGTCTTCCCGTTTTGACTTCCTGGATCTTGATTGTGTATTATAACCTTCTGATAGCAATAGTAAAAGTTATGGCACAAGGTGGTTTTGGATGATAAGATTGCCTTCGCCCAATTTTAACGCGATATTCTTCGTACTCGAAATACGTATTTGTATATCGATGTGCATCGGATTGAAGAGTAATCTAATTCGGCAGTTTTCATCAGCCTTTTGTTTCACTGAAGCTTGTTTCCATGCCCGCTGAAAATTTTCGTTTTGGTCTGAGTTAGATACGCATCAGCCAACGCGTTGTTTCTCCTACAGTTAGGCTTCAACACACTTGGGCTTAATCGGCGCTTCCCCGGCCACTGAACCCCACTGTAGCTTCGAAGCCCACTTCCGAAATCGATGAGCCTCCTTCCAGAGAGGAGCATCAGCCTTTTTACCACATTATCGATTCGCCATCGCTTTAGATCGATATCGGAATCGATATTTGGTTACTCCGGTAGCAAGGAGGGCCTCTATTGTCTCTGGCCATTCATTCAAACTTTCATTCCTTCAAAGGGTCCGTCGATTGGGATTCGGGGCCTACGAGCTTCGGTATTATTCTCTTAGCAACAATGCTTCTAGGGATGAATACAGTTACCTCCAACATTCCTATTTGGGCCGGCAGCTCTGCCTGAGGTTCTATAGCCTCTAGATATTCACCACTCATTGTATGCAATTACCATGTTTGCCCGAACCATCGAATCAACTACCGAAAGTTGAATACTTATGTAGGAAATCATATAATATGATTTCTTATATAATCATATAATACGATTCTTAATAATCATATAATACAACAGGAATCGCTTGAAAGCCCTTGCATTGTCATTTTTGGGTCCAAAATGTATGTTAACTAGCTGTCGGGCCCCGTCGCTAACGGGCAGAACTCGGGGTGTGTCCATCGACCTCTGTTAGGTATATTTCGGCTCCCTTATATACCCCCACCCCTATGCATCGGATCCGGAAGTGAACCCCCCTATGTCTTTCCCCGTTCACGGAAACATTTAAATACGGGAGAAGGGTTCGATCCATCGGTCCGTTTTTGCGTGATTGAAGGACAGACAAACAAACAGACAGACAGACACCAAATTCAAAATCGACATGGTTCGACTCCATTTCACGCGAAACGAATAACTGTAGTGAAATTTTTCGAAAATACCCAAGGAACACGAAAATCGTCTTTAAATTTAGTTACCTATATAGATTGAGATACCCCGGGGTTATCTGAGGGTTTAACCCCATAGGTTCCAATACCTGTTCAAGTGTTAATGATGAACACATTCTATTGGACAGTTTTAAGCTTGTCCAAGTTAAAATATTAATAATGTAGAGGGTTATTATGGCTAACCTAACATGATTGGAGTGATACACCCCAGAACGAGCTCCTTGATAATATAATATATTATCGTCTCACGATTAGGAAGTTATTCTACTAAAAAAGAGACCTCAGCACATCTGACAAGTTAGTGGATATCTTGAGTACCTTATCTTATAATGGGAATTTGGAATGCTAGGAAGATGGTTTAAAGAATGGAATGTTATATGTCCAATCATTAGGAAGGGAGATAAGATTAACTGTAACTGCTACAGAGTGATCTCTCAGCTGTGTGTTTCATTCAAGGTATTTACTGTAATTTCAAACTTTAATCAACAAAATATAATATCTTATATTTTTTTGCATTCATCAAATTGATTTGCTGTTAGTCAAAAAACATTCTACCGATTCGGCCACAGCTGGAAAGCTGTTGTTGGAGGCTGGAGCGAGTGTAGAGAAAAAAAATTCATTTTCATACGAGTCCAACAAAGCATGTAGCATGTAGCGTTATTGATTGCCCCCTTGATGAGATTTCGCGTTCATTCCGAGGGGAAATATCGTTGTAGAGCAAACCTCGTTTGATTCCGTAATTCCATCGCAACGGAAAAGTGGGTCGTTGTTCCCTCGCCAGATACAGTTTCCCCCTGCTGCCGCTAAGCCAGTTTTCCATTCACCCTGTTTGAAGGGCGTTGGGAGGGGAAGGCAAAACGAATAGGTGTTAAGAGTTTCCCACCATTGATTCCAGCCTTGCGATGAAGCTATCAGAATAATGAGCTGAAAATATCACCTCGTTTTTGAAAATGCTCCTCTTCCTGTGAAATTTCAGTCCAACTAGTGCCCGCCTCCCTCGACCGTTCGTTTTCATTCAATCCCAGTGGAAACCACTTGGGCATTTTCGCCCTACCCGTGGGCTTCCTCTCATTTTCGGAGGTGGGATAATTTTCAATTGAAAATTTCGCCGGATTATTTCTGTCGAGATGATTCTTCAATTAACCTACCGCCATCCTATCGTAATTTACCCTAAATTGATACTAATTGCTGCACCTGGCAGTGCAACCAGCTGAAGTTCGCGAACTACCTAATTGTTTTCATGCTATTGTTCTTTGTTGAGTGTTCAATAACTTGTTGTATTTGGCAGGTATGTTGCACATACAACGCGTCACTATTAACCAACGGTATCACACGTTTATATATTAAATTCGGAGGTGTAGACCGAACAACCTGCCGATTGAAGCCCACACCCCTCTTACTGTTCGTCCGATAGGGTCCAACCTTGAACAATACACAACAGAATATTATGTTGGGGTCGTGTGATGTGGCCAGTTATAGAATACAACGCCTATTCACACAGAGCCACATTGTAACGTAAATTACTGCTTAATCCATGTTAATGCTTGTGTTCCCAAATTTTCAGTGAGCCCCAAACCGGTACCTGCAAAGCTAAAAATAGTGTCCAAAGCACAAATTTCCCAACATTGGCAGAAGACATTTCGCCGAGTTAATACACAACAACAAGTATTAACTAATGGGACATTTCATTGTTTATAGTTTGAAAGTAAATTTCACATTCCAATAGTTATTTAAATACTGTTAACCCAATTTCGATTTAGTTTAAGTCAAAAAGTTGACATTGGTTTATCCGAAATTCCGATCCATCTAATTGGAATTCTCCGCTTGTGTATTGTTTCTTTATGGATTTTGCTGTTCTACTACCAAGTCGTTGAATATCATCCTACCTATTCAAATTGCCTATCTTGACCAAACATAATCTAAAATCAACTGTCAACTGTTAGGCCCCAGTGGAATCGTCAATATTCAAGAGTTGGGCTGCGGTTGGGCATCTCCGCTCGGGGGATCACTCTCAAAACGTACAACCCCCACAAATATAATTTATCCAGGGAACGGTTCGGTTGTTGATGGGTCGGAGGAGGTCTAATTTGGAAAGGGATAAATCGCTCGGAGGATATGCAAAGATAGTAGAAGCCGTAGGGCGGCAGTGGCTCAAGTGAGTGATGTTTACTTGGTTTAATTGAGATGATGCTCCGTCACTCTCAGACTCAGATATTTGAACATGCTCCCTACAAATATCATTCAATACGACGCTTGTGGATCATTGATAGGAGTTCCATCTACCTGTGTTAGTAGATTTCAATATTTCCTCCTTGTGAGCAATTGAGTATTATCATATTGTAGGTATTGGGCTCAGATACTGGTTCCATATTTGATGTTTGATACCACAATATATTCCACATGAATTTAAGGTATTTTTCAAGCTTAATGTCTCACTAAAACCCAAATTTCACCCATTCGTTTGCAAATTTTTGAATGAGAGGAAGGCTTCAAACTTTTGGTAGAACTTGCAAATTTCAAAGTTCGTCAAAATGTTCATAATATACCAACGGATTGGGCAATTAAGGACATGAAAAACCTCTGAAAACAGTAAATCTTTTCTTGGCGATTCCAACAGAAACGACCGAGTGAATGGATATTAGGGACTTGTTATGGGGTTATACTCGTGTACTCTCCAAATGGCTCCACCCTAAATGGCTTGGCCCTGAATACTCGTAAGTTGTGTGGGACTTAGAATGTGTGGTAATTATTTTTACGAATAGAAATTCATCATCTGGTGACGTACGAACGGATACGAACCATACCAGACTATACTTTCGTGTGATCTATGTGCCGTTATGTATCTCACCGTTGTGGAAGAGGTTGGAGCGTATTTAAAATTATTTAGCCAAGATTCATTGCCTGCAATGACATATAAATATAATATGTCCCTTGAAATCGGCGATTATAAATTTTATTTAAATTCAAAATGTTTTGATAAATTATTTGCTGGAATGTTCATTGTAGTAGCGCATTTTCGTCGAAAATTCTCTAAAAGTACACGAATGATTATGTATATAAATTGAAATTTATTCTAATTTGTATACAGAGCACTCTCTGGTAACTGGCCTGTTCATGATGAAGAATTCGGGAGGGTGTGCTTTCGAAGCTTCAGAGTTGAGAGTTTGGCACGAATTGCGTTAGTACGAATATTTCGTGTGGAATGGCCTTCCTCACATTTTCCTGCGAGGTTCTTTCGAATAAACTCAATTTATTATATTCCTCTTCATTTTTTTCCATGGCCTTTCCACGGCTTCCATAATTCGCTCGCCTCCGCCCTCACTACTTTTCATCCTTCCGAAAAGCCCCCTCGCCACGGTCGTCAAAAGCTCTCGATTATCATCATCAAAGGCCGCTTTCAAAAGTGAGTTTGGAGGAAGCAAAGTGTAGCCGGTGATGGGGTTTCGGTAAAAGCGGTGACGAAGGGGGTGCTCCCTCCCCCCCCCCCCTCACCACCGAAAATAATTAATCGGGAACTTTGAGTATCGTCTAACGAAGTTAACAAAAGAGGGAAAAGGCGGGAAGGGGATGGAAATTTGCTTTCTCTGATCTATTGTTGAATCGCTACGCTTCGTAGGGCTCTCCGGAAGGGTTTTACGAACGATCCGTCGTCAGGCGATACGGCTAACGACGGATATCGGAGCTCCCAGGTGATTAATCACCGGACGAATTCCTCGTCGTCATCTCAAAATTGACAACTACATCAACGGCCAAACGAGCCGACGGAATGATAATTGAATCCGAATCCGTTGGAACTAGCAGGAGCTCGGAATCACACGTCGATTTTACTGAGTGTAATCACCGGCCGAACGTTCCAATGTTCGGTCGAATAACTTGATTGTTCAAAAAATCACATTTTAATCAGGCTAAATTCACATGCCCCAAAAAATAGACGAGTTATGATGATTTTATGATGAATAATAAAATATAGCCCAGAATATCAGGGCCGGATTTAAGCGTAAGCGACATAGGAACTCGCCTAGTGGCCAGCAGCACAATTAAAACGACAAAATAGTGTCACTGGTCATGTTTTATTATTGTAGATAGACCACGATAGGGAATGTGAGGGGCTTGTGTATTTGTGAATGCAATAACAGACGACTTTCCTTGTTGACATACCAATATACATTAAAGCGTTAAAGTTATATTTAATTTTTTGGCTTATCTTTACCTAAAATAACATGAGTTATGAATTAACGAAAGTTGTCTAATCTCTTAAATTTTCTCATCCATATGGGTAAAATCATTATGTTATAACTAACGAAGCATTAATTTTTTTAGGCCAGACAACACAAAATATTTAGCACAAATTCCATTAAAAATTACCCTTTTGGGAGGGCCCAGTGGAGCCTGTATTTTTTAAATCTGGCCCTGCAGAGTGTCATCCCCCAACTAAATTCGCTTCGAATAAATTATTTCGGTCGTATCTACAAAATTGGAAAATTAGTTTGAACATAGCAAACTATTTTATTCACATCAATAATTATTATCCTATAATCTTCACATCAATAATTATCCTATAATCTTACTCGTGGTCATCCTAAAGAGGGGTCAATCAAGCCAGCACAACTACAATCAACTACAGGTGAAGCTATTATTTGCTACATGAACTTGGAGAAGTGATGTACAAATTTGAAATGAGGTCTTTGACATTTCTTTTTTCAACTATTGGGCAGTACAACTTAATTATAATTCATCATTAAATTAATTTTGTAACTGCCCAATAGTTGAAAAAAGAAATGTCAAAGACCTCATTTCAAATTTGTACATCACTTCTTCAAGTTCATGTAGCAAATAATAGCTTCACCTGTAGTTGATTGTAGTTGTACTGCCTTGATTGACCCCTCTTTAGGCTGACCACGAGTAAGATTATAGGAAGAAGATTTACGGTTTTCAACTGTCGTGGATTGAAATATTGGATTGAACCAATTTGAAATATCTAACAATTTGTTATTAAGACAGGTAGGGTTCAGCAATTTCTCAAAAATTACCCAAAAATGATTAAATATTCTAGTAGATATTTCTATGTATAGGTACTACTCTTCTGGGTGAACTCATTACCTGTTCGGGTATCGAACTAGGTATCTTTGCGGGTTCGCTCCAACGGAGTGCAAGGTCAAGTTAGGGGCAAGTTGTTAAATTTGGACAGTTACAAAAGCTTGTACATTTTACTATACATAAATATTTATTAATTTTGGTTACCATTTACTAAGCGAATGTTCAGTAAAAAACTATAAATTCTTGTTAAACCATATTAAGTAGTTATGTCGATGAAACTCCACAAATCGAATTGTTGCGTTTCAAGTAATGCGTGCAAGCACTTACTTTCAACTGTCAATACTGGAAAGTTCGGATATGGCCAAATTACTAGTACAAGATCCAGTGGTGTTGACATAATTCAACCAACAAAAACGATAAGACTACAACAGGGATGAAAGGCGAGATGCAGGGAGTTTACTTTTAATTAAAACCATCACTGATAAAGTTAGCTTTTGTTCAATTAGTCATACCGGGGAGAGCATGTTCCTGTTTAAAAGGAGGAAAAACCCGGGAAAAAGTATGAACGAACAAAACCCCCTCCTCTTCCTCCCTTTTTTTTCAACTTTTTGAAGAATTTTCTTAGGAAAGTTTTAATGAATGCTCATCACGCCGGGATCGAGGGCGGCGCGGCGATTGTACTTCCTTCAAAACGCCAATTAATTAGTTTACAGTTAAGCCTTATAATTATCAGTGTGTATCAAGCGCGAAGGGGGAGTGGAGGGCACTATAAGGGACTTTTCGCCTCCGAGTCTATAAAAGTGGGGGGAGCATTAGGATCAGTTTTGAAAAGGATTTCCTGTCGAGAGCGTTGGATGGCTGTGACCCAAAATCCTCGGAATTATTTGTACTGTTTTTCAATTTTTCGGAGATATCTCGAAAATTACGCGTTTTTTTTTAAAAACACCGATTATACAAATTGACGAATATAAAATTCTGGAAATCAGGCGGAATTGGCAGTCCTAGCCAATCAGAAGTTGGTCTTAACACATCTAGTTTAATGTGGACGGAACAACTAAAATTTGAACATAAGCAACAAAATGGAGGAGGAGGCCCTTTTGGTGTTAGTTTGACTGGGGTTCTGTTTGAGAAATAGTCGGATCTATTTTCATATTATAGAAAACAAACGAACTGAATGTTCAACTACACGGAAAAAGAGTGAAACATGGAAGCAGATCGGTACCTCGTCCTAAAGTTGGTTTCATCGAGGTCGTCGAAATCGTTTAACCTCTCTCTAATCCATCGAGGCCGTCGAATGAGAAGTCTTCATCTTCATCAATAATTTCGTCCTCAAATACCCTACTCATTTCTAGATAGTAAAGTAATGAAGGAGTCAAGAATGGAATAGAATAGAGAAACGGATAACAACAAAGCTGGCAAGATGGCGGAGTGGTAAATCGATGATTTAGGCCTTAAACCAGCCAACATCGGCTGGTTAATTTTAATCGTTGATTTATCTCTTTTAATCGTAGATTTATTTAAAACGACGTTGGTGAAACTCGACATCGTTGTTCACCCCCTGGGATCTTCAATTTAAGTTTAGTGAAACCGGCCCTAAAAGGATAGTACTCTTTTACGTACTATCATTCTGAGAATTCGCTGATGAAGAATTTTGGTCTTCGTAATTGGAAGGGGCTTAATTGGGTTGACACAATTTGTAATCTTGCTTTCTTGACTCAAAGGCTACATTGGCCCAACATCACTGGTCGTTGTAGAACATTTTGACGTGGAAGCTCTTACCTTGAGATAAAAGGTGTACTATCATACAAATGGATAGTATTACGGATCAATACAATTTAAACAATTAGTGGATAGTCATTTTCCGAAAAATGTGGAATTTGCCCTTTCTTCATATCACCGACGTTATGGCTGTATAGTTGTTGGAGCCTATGCTCGTAGACTGGATAGATAATTTTACTGCCTAAACACACCTTTCGTACGAATATAGCAGATCCCGAAACGGGAAAAAAGTACTTTTTATCGTGTGTTTTTTCCGTGAGCATTTGTGATAGAACGACCTACGAGTGCCTTTCATAATCCACTCGCATCAAAATTACGTGTAAATCAAATAGTCCATTTTTATTTTTGAGTTACCGTTATGCCGCGGAATTTCCATAATTTTTTTAACACCAGCGTTAGTTAATATGCTTAGTATAATAATTATTGTTGAGTAGTAAAGTATTAATAATCCATCCAAGAGTTTGCCGGTTCGGGATTCTAATAGTGATAAATGTCTCCTCATTAATAACCGGTGGGACCACGACTGACGGTGGCAGCCCCCGGTGATAATTACACATTTAACCTTCTCAAAGTTCTGACGGTAATTGCAAATACGAGTGGTTGGTGACTCACACGAACGTACAAGCTCCCTCGCGTTAAGGCCCACACCGACGGCTCTGCACAAGGCCGTACACACAAACCATAACTAAATGTGGTCAAAACGACCCCTCGTCTTCCGGGCCG
Source organism: Stenodema calcarata (assembly GCA_963920205.1). Lineage (NCBI taxonomy): Eukaryota > Metazoa > Arthropoda > Insecta > Hemiptera > Miridae > Stenodema > Stenodema calcarata. The sequence goes on from OY986059.1 coordinate 8,005,821, forward strand.
TGAGGGGTTTTTCGCATTGTTATGACCGGCTTCCAATTAACACGGGAAAACGTGACGTGAGCCGTTTCCGACTGGGAATTGTGGAGCCCCGCACCGCCATAACAACGTTTGCCATTAAGATTTGAAGAGTTTGACCGCAAATAATCACTCGGGGAGCCCGGAAGTGCTCTGAGCTCCCTGGGACAATCTCGGGTGGAAATGGGCCTTTCGAAGGGTGGCTTCAACGTAAAATGAAGCCTTGAAAGGCCTCGATCGGATTATAGAAATCCTTCAATTGGAAATGTTGAGGGTAATTACTTACTTGTAATGGGTTCACTGGAGCCGTCTGACTGCGCCTAGAAAGTCGCTGTCGTTCACAGTAACCGCAAGTGCATTATCTTCTTGAACTAGTTAAGCTATTGATAGCATTCATATATCAATGTTTTGGACAGGAAACTACCCAATCAAAGAACTTGCTATTTTCACTTAACGAACCACCTTGTTGTGACCTACATTATAATAACACGGATCATAGCGAAGAATGATCGATGGAGGGACCCAATCATAAATTTCCAGTATTTTTCGATAGCAACTCTCGATAGAATTGACATAACAATTTCGAATTCGCACAAAAATCGGTCTTGGCAATCGAAAGGCGAAGTTCGTAGATGGGCGGAATCGGGCCACTCAAAGGGGGCGTAGGGGGGTTTTAGGGGGATGTGGAATTACCCGTAAGTTCCAAAAATGAAACAGTCTGACAAGTGATACATCATTTCAAAGGTTCCTTAATGCTGAACACGATGGTGAAGTCAGAACTGCGATATCTCATTCCGTTCACAAACTGGGGCACTTGGAAGGTTAAGAAACGTGGTTGTTACTTTAGATGTTCCACTTTTCATCTGCTCTAATCTGATAACGGAAGGAGATATCACCATCGTGCTCAGCGTTGCAAAATCTATAAACTGAGCTGTTACTCGGCTAAAAAGGAGACAACATTTGTTATAAAACTTGCAAAAATGTCTCCAAATTTTACATAAAACCAGTTATTTCTTCGAAAATTGGCTCATATAGCCATGCTGCATGGCTGTGGATTTTAATTCAATTCCGTGAATAGTTGAGGATTTTTGCAGAGAGCACGGGGATAAGCTCAGCAAGTTCTGGGAGTTCCTTTGAATTAGTAGTGGGTTCAATAGTTTGGCCAGAATGAGTGAAGTATGACGATCGGTGCCTCTGTCTGTTGACATCTTACATGACATCATAAAACTCCGTTGAATAGAGTTATGAGAGTTCTGTGAGTTCATGCCTGCTAATCAGAGGGATTTCGGTGAAAGTACTTGAAGACTAGACGTACTTTGTGTGTAGTTTTCTGTGGTTATGCAGGGCGTTTTGATGATTCCATACGGATTGGGTTGCATTCAGAGTAGGAGTGGTGTCTTTACATGAGCCCATTTGAAAACAATTTTAAGGCAGCCTATCCATCCATGTATAATTGATGTACATATTAAATTGGTTGATCTGTTAGGGAGAGCTTGATATGAGGAAGCTACGTCGTCTAATATCTTGGTCCGTTTCCTTCTGCAGAGCTCCATCATCTCTGTGGTATCTACAGATCGCTTCAAAATACATATATTATTCGACTTGTGGCACAGATATGGGATCTTCTGGTTATCATTCTCAACCATCAGCATGAATCGCCTCATGTCCTGTGCAAAGCGGGCATTCCCAGTTTGGTCGAGTGTCCTGTTTACAAGGACGAAGGAGGTTTACGGCAATTACACGTGGAGGAGGTCTTTTTCCGTCTCATCGACCCCCGGGATGACTTCCGGGAACGCTGCGAGATTGAACAGCACTAGGGTCAGTTTTATGGCGTAGGGAAGATCCAGTTAGTTTCTGTGGATGCTCGTTGCGTCGTTTGCAGAGATTGCTGAAACTTGAGGCCATGCACTATCGTACTACGAAGTATGTATGTATAATAATGTAATAACTAGAGAGGTTCATCGTGTACAAGGTGAGCAGTGTCATGAAAAGTGCAGGATGTAAATTCTACCAGCAATGATTCACTACTGGACAGAATTGCCAAGTTTCTCGGCAGACTTTTAACTGAATCACTCGCGATAAAGTCATGGGAACCTATTCAAGTAAGAAAAACGAAGTTACCTATTAAAAAGTTGTATACTCGTATTTCCACGAAGGGAAAAATTAAAACCGATATAACCGGTTTCAGTTATCAAATCATCGTCTCCAGCAGACATCGTATTATCCGATCTATATAAACTTATTATTATCAACGAGATCGGAATAACAGTTTCTATGCAATAATCGTACAAACGTTGATCACTCCGTTTTCTTTTTTCCTCGATTTTATCAAAGAATTAATAAAGCCCGTTGATACTTCCCGTGATGAATCATTGTTGACGTAGGCTAGTACAAGTGAAACCACGATATCCAATTTCCGTTACATATATGAACTGTGAATGGCTGCAAAAAAAAAACAATATTCTCATGTATCATAATAATATTATGATACATGAGAATATTGTTTTTTTTTTTAATGATACATGAGATATTGTATCATATTATGATACATGAGAATCCTATTAGGATATAAGAGGATATCCTCATATATCCTATCAATAGGATATATAGATATCAATAGGATGTATCCTACCTATGTAACTGTTGGGGGAATATTTATGTCCTTAATTTATGTCCTCGGATTCTGAATGGTACGAAGTGGTCTTCGGTAGTGAGAGGGTTGAGAACTACTTTGCTGCTAAAAAATTACGAATCAAAAATCGACCGCATATCGAACGTTTTTCAAATTCTATCTGTAAATAACATTTTGAATAGTTAAATCCTATGTGGTTCAAGATAAAATTGGTCATAAAACGTGTATTGGATCGACATATCTCGCCTAATCTCGGACTAATACCGAAACACGAAGGGATATTGCACACACTACGTACAGTATTTTACAATGCGGAACTGCGCCTAATACGAGTATAAACTAAATATGCAACCATACGTTTTTCTCCCATTTTCGCCATTATCCTTTCGGACTATAAAAGCACAAATAAAGATTGGTTGGGTTCGGTACATATAAATTCACTCAAAATATCAAACCAAACTGCCTCTCTCTCCGATCTTTGACGAATCAACTCACAAACGGTTCGGGCTTCCAAACGTAACCGCTGAACTGGTAATCCGGTTCAATCGACGTCCTCCGATTTTTCGCGCCACTAAATATGATACGACCCAGCGTATAATTCTTCAGTAACAACGCAAAAAACGTTTCCACTCCAACTCTCCGCTGAACTAGTGAGTTGTCCCAGTGGAGGATTAAACAACCCACAACACGTTTTTTTAATTCTGACTCGTACGAAAACCTCATCGAAAAATGGTTGGATCGTTTTATTTTTTTTCCAGTGTGTCCAGATTTATTACCCACGTGCCTATACACTTTGTAAGAATTTGGTTATTATATTTTTGCTACATAACCTTTAAAAAAATTAATAAAATTAACCAATTCGAGCGCAGCTTAACGGATGGTTGGCCCTGGAAACATATTTTGAGCCTCCGCACGAAAAAGAGGATTTTACGTTGTCCTGATTTTGTTTGTGAAATGTTTTACGTTGTGCCGAATACCTAGTTGGCAGATCAAATTTTGAGATGAGATTTATACATTTTTCCCCCAAAATGTTTTCAGCGTCGTTCACTGCTATCGAGTCGGTATCGCTTCTGTTACGAGTTCGAAAAATCGATATGAAAGCTTGTGTTCAAATAAACGGTATTGATGTTTTCATGACATGAAAACATTGTGCTTTGCTATATTTTTTGGCGTTTGTCCTATAGGGCATCGACTCGGCAACTACATACAAAACACTACAAACATACAAAATATACATACAAAATATATGTATAATATACATATATTTTATCATATCTCATGAATAGGGATCTCTTATATCATATTTCTATATTTATGTATGCGTCATTCTAGACGATAACTCTCGATAGAATTGAGATAAAAAGTTCAAATTTGCACAAACATCTTTCTTGGCAATCGAAAGGGCTTAGGGGAGTTTCAAGGGGAAAAAATGAAACAGTTTGACAAGTGACACCTCATTCGGGTATAGAAAGGATTAGGGTGCCAAATTCGATATATGTATATATTTAATGTCAACAAGCCCGTTCCATTCGCTCATATCGGTTCGATGAGACGTTTCAAGGCTGGGGAGCGAGACTGAAAATCAAGGACGGCTTTGACAGCGGCATCAGCTGACAGGAGCAGTTGAATGCAGGTCGCTATATTTAGAGGCGCATAGCAACTCCTGCGTCGCCGCCGGCCTCACTCCCACTGCTGCACTCGATACCGTGATCCGTCAAGTTGACCTGAAATTTCGAGATAAAATAGATCACCTACAAAACGCCAAAGTGTAGTGAACTGCGACTAAATTGGCTCAATGATGGAGAACTAGAGCGAAAAATGTGATAGTCTCTCCGACACTTCAACTACAATTTTGAGTGAATCGAAATATTTCTATCGAATTCGAAATGAAGTGATATAAATGCCCAATTTACTGTTTTCTTTGAATCCAACAAAATCTTCTTTAGAAACTCGTAGAATTTGTGGAAGAAGATAATGATCAACAGAGTGGTGTGTCTAAACTCTATGGTATAGCGCCATTGTATATTATATACATTTTGAAGTATTAGACGGCCGTCACTGGCCCCGTCCGAATTATTATTGTCGAACACAAACTTTGAGTGCCTAATGATGTCTTTATCATGAACGACCAACCAAAAATACTTGAAACTGTGTTAGAAAACTCGTAGGTAATGAATACAAGATAAAATCATTGACTGGCGTAACAAAACCGTCGTGTAATGAGTTCACCATCACAACGCTGACGTCAAACGCTACACAAAAAGACCCTCCGGCAAAGTAAAGTTGATGGGGGAGGGAAACAGAAAAACTTCGATTCTGCTCATCAATGTCTTCCGAAAGGCAGACAATGATGGATGGCAGTCTGTGGAAAACAGTGACAATATCGTCGTCGAGTTTTCTATAGGGAGAAAAGTGGGTGTTGCAACTGCCTCTTTGGAAAGTTGGTTCGTTTCAGCATCGTTTTCAAGTTGAATTTCCGACGAATCCCCCTCTCGATGTTATTCAAACGGCCCGTTTGACAGTTTGAGGGCAGTTGGCAGAGGTCCGACTTGAACCATCTCGACTGTGCGCGAACGTGATTTCACCTGCTGGCGAGCCGGCTATTGAAGCAGATTCTTCGCCAGTTGCGTTCAAATGTAAATTTCTTGGTTAACCGGAGATACGGGGACTGCATTCTGAAGGCCCCGTGATGTGAGTTTCATGTTCTGAGATATTTTGATTAAGTCTACGGAAACCAGGCGATTTTAGATATTCGTACTTCTGCCGACGTAGGTGAAATCACTGAACTCAAACCGGAACTTTATTCAGTCAAGAACGCGACATAGTAATATTGAATTGAAGATATTGAATACAACAATTGTATAGTAACTAAGACCCCTCGAATTGGAAGCTCAACTAGAGCCAACTTCTCTACATTAGGTAATTAAAAGCTATAACCCTAAACTATTAGTGTAGGCCAGCCAGTAACAGTCAAGACGAGCACGCAATTATTTCGTAGTTATGGGAGTCACAAGTAAATTGTATACACAACAATGACTGAACTATTCCAATTGTCTCTCGAGTTTATGGGAAGCAAATGGGAACTTATGATCAATAAAGACCTCAGTACAAGCATTGATTCCTGATAAACGGCTGGTTGTGCTCTCACATGGTCACCTATTACCCCCGATATTTAGAAGACTCTGCTGCTCAATACGAAAGACCTTAATGAAATGAAAATGAATAATAAATAGAATGAAATGGTAAAAGATTATATCAGTCCGTCATCATGATAACATTATCATTAGTGTTGTCTCGAGTAGATTAGTTGTAATGCGAGAACAGATCATTCGGGCCGAAAAGGTCGATGAACACATCGATGATTATCAACATTAATTGCCTCAATAAACTCGAAATCGATCGGAAGCCCCTACCCACGCGGAAACCCTTGTTTACTCCACGATAGAAAACCCTGTTTTGGAACAGATAATCACGATCATAAAAATTTAATTGCCAACTCTTCTGCTTCCTAATGACTAACATCGTTGTCTAAGGGATGGCCGGGTTCTTGAAAACGTCGTTGTCGAAACGTCATATAAAGAAATATTTATTGCACTCTCTTTGGAATATTATTCGGTTGTGTCACGGACTGTTACAGTATTTGAATAGGCGAACTGGCAACAGCGATACTGTTGAGCAGAATCGTTATTTTGAGTGACGATGTCGTGGAATGTGAAAGGAAACTTTGGATTCCGATTGTATGCGTTGTTGATGAACGGTTTTGGAGACGACCAGTACGTTTAAATACTTTGAAAATGATTCTTACATTCAAACAAAACGGCTCTACCAGAATGGACTCGTACTGAGTTGTAGCGCGCATATTTTACAATGGTACGCCCGCTCCAACTGTTGGAACGTTCTACCCCCGTGTGACCTTAACATCTCGAAGAAGACAATTAGCAATTCATTCACTCTCACGAACGGTCTAATTTTAAAAGAAGAGCGCTAATTTCACGGTGGGGCCTTGAGCCTATTTTTCCTTTGAACCGGCGGACCGGTTGTTTGTTGCTGGCGAGAAAGCTTGTCTGAATTTCGAGATCTGAAAAGGTCGTATTACGTATGTAGTAAACTGCTACTTGAAACAGCTACACACGTACAGTGAAGCGAAACTTGTCTGTGAGCACATGCGCCGACTACTAGGGGCTCGGGGGGCTTGAGTGCCAAACTCTATAATGATTTGCCAGTGAACATTAGGGTTTCTCCGTCCTTAGACTGTTTTAAAATTTCAGTGAAAATAATGTTTTCCTCTAATGTATCGGAATCAGTGGTGATGGTACCAGTGTACCTAATCTGAATCTGTAATCTGAATCTTAGTATTTTCAATATTGTACCCATACTGTGGATGTGTGACTCCTCCCCATATAGGAGGTTTCCCTCATATGGGGGAGTAACACTCATAAGTTGCGTTGTTGGTTATTTTCAAGAGTAGACATTTTTTTTTTTAAAATAGGTATTTTTTATCAATTCTTTGTAGATGTTCTTCTTGTACCTTTATTGACTTGTACCGCAATGTTCTTTACTTTGTATTTTAGTTCTTTTCAATAAACAAATGGAAATAAATACACCGCACATAATCCATGGTTCGAAAGCAACCTGAATATGGCAACATGGCCTCTGTTGGATGTCATACCAGCAAACCACGGCACCAATGTCGGCATATCGGATATATTTCAAACAATATGCCAACCCTCCCAGGCCCCCACCCCGTGATCCTACTAAAATAGTCCCCCTATACCAGTATTTTCCCTTTCAAATTGACCGGAGATCTGTACAACTCACGAAAAGCCACCAACACTACAACCACCTATAACTGGCATGAACAATTCTGAGTGTATACCGAATTAAGGGTAGTTGGTAAATTTCAACAGATGATCAAGTTATTTGGCGCGAAAATAGCAGACTTCAATATTGTTGTGTGAACTAGTTCAAAACTCGAATGTTTATTTTTAACGCTTACGCTTCCGGTTTTTTTCTTTTAAATATATTTTCACTCATTTAAGCCCCATCGGGTAAACAGTTCGTTAAGCGTAAAATCCTGGTAAGGGCTTTTTTGACTGAGAGTTGGGTAGTGGATCTGGCAATGTTAAAGAAGGGTTGTAGCGAGAAAAAAAGCAATCGCTACAGGGGTGACACCCGTCAGTTTACGTTTACTCCCCATTCCTTCCCGCCGTTCGCCGTTCTCCACACGCCAGTCCGCTGTTGTCGGATTTGCCCATGTCCGACTCATCGATCCGTCATTTTGAAGTGGTTCCCTCTCCGGTATCCCGGTTTGCCTCACGTGTCATATTAAAATGAAAATTTGAAAAAGGCGAACGAACAAAAAAAAAAAGTCTTTTCGCATCGGATAAAGCGCAGTTGGATGTGTACTTACTCGCCTCGACAACGGTTGAGAACGACGTGGGACGTGTTGAAGAGCGAGCACTACGAGGCACGATCCGTCCGAACGTATCACCTGAAACCCACTTTAGTCCCTACAATGTGTCACACGGTGATAAATTCTATTTGTCCATTGAAAAACCCTGCAAATTCTTTCACAATTATCAATCAATTTGATTTATTGCTTCCAATATTGTACCATTTAAATCAAATACCAAACAAACCACAGTCATGCAGAATGGCAATAAGCAAAACCCCCTTAGAGTGGTTTTGTGCTGTCTATTGGCAGTGAATTGGTGTCTATTGGTTCAGGATGGTCTGAGACGGATTTTGTCGTGCAAATTTTCGGAAACTCGATTTTTAAAAATTTTGGACCTAGAATAATAGCTTCTCTTCGAAAATGTTCACACAACGATTTATTATCTTGACTACAGGTCGCCCTTATGTCTAGATCACTATTCTGTGTACAGTGTCCAAGTGAGTCCCATAACTGTACCTTCTAACTAGCTCATTAATTGTCCATTATGTATTTATATAAATGGTAAATAAAACATCTATTATTTAGAATTAATTTGTTCTCATACAATTCTGGGGTTCGTACTGCAATAATTTGTTACAAGAAGTACCTGCCACTAAATATTCAAAAATACCCTGATTTTGATTCGAATAGACCTATTTATTTGGGATGAAACGGGAGACTGCGTGAACTCACTTAAGTGGAAATTACAAAATAAAAGAGAAATGGGCCGTTAAAAACAAAATTTGGTTTTTAATGAACTAAGGTTTAACTTGGAACAGTTTCAGGTCTAACCCTCTGTTTGGGACGGGAGTTTTAGAGGAACGTAGAGAAGGTAAAAACTGAAGAAAGAAGACCATGACAAGAGCAGAGTTTCTAGAAAGGGGACTGAGAAAACTCGCAGCAGTTGAAGGGAAAAGTAGTAAACTAGCGGTTAGGGGTGAGGGTTTTATGGGTTGGGACGGAGTCTCAGGGTTACGGTCTGATCCATCAAAATATTTACACGGGGAACGCCCTTAAGGGGGAAAGGGTTATTTTCAAGGGTGAGGATGAGAACGGACATGTAGAGGAGTCATTGTTGGTGTGGTAGGTAAGTCCAGGCTGATTGCGGTTATCCATTATTGTGGGTTGTGTTTTTAATAAAACCACCTTGTAGCAGCCAATAATTTTAATAGAGGGGGGTGACGTTTCGGTCTCCAGTGTAGACCCTAATCATACCTATTGAACAGTAAAATATATATAAGAACAATCAACTCAGATCGACTAAACTACATGTAGATGTCATAACTATTAAGTGACATGATCTAGGCTTACCTTACAAGATAAATTATACTAGGATGATGTATTTACACTAAGAATGTATTTTCACAATGAATAATGACTTTTATATACACGATGAGAGGAGAGAACGATGAGATGAAGAAAGTGGTTTACGGATGTGATGGAATGGGAACCAGCGAGACAGAATTACTGGATGGAGAAGATTTGTTCTACATGGATCTTTTTAAAGTATCCATGTAGTCATAGCCTATGTGTGTGGTGTTGTGGATGAAGATATAATGAGGGTAAGTGGGCAAAGAATGAAGTGCTGGAGAGTATGGTGAGACTAGAGGTTGTCTAAGGTTTGAGGAGGCCCTGGTAGACAACACTCAGTCCTCTGACGTCTTGTTTATAATTAACAGTGTTATTGTGATTGTTGACAATATGGCACATTTCTTTAAATTTCCTTTTGAACGTGTTTTGGTCCTTGGACAGGATGGACCATTCATCAAAATGCGGGTGGTGGCTGGTCTCAGCAATGTGCTTGGCCATAGCTGTTTTGTATGTGTTCTGTGGTCCATTCTGGTACACGTCTCTTGCGTTTCTAATGTGCTCCTGTATTCTTTTTTTAACTATCTGTTTTGTTTCCCCTATATATATTTTATCACATGGAGGCTGGCAGGGTATGGCGTAGACAGCATCTGATGTTTCATCCTTAGTTAGTGGTTTTTTTATTGTTGTGAACAGTTTTTTGTTGTTGTTTGGGTTTTTGTAAGCTATTTTAAGATTGTTATCATATTGTTTTAATCTAGTACCAATTGATGTTGATAAGGTACCACAATATTTAATAGATGCATAATATGGACTATTTCTGTTTTGTGTGTTGTTGGTACCTGAAGGGTTTAATGTTGTGGTAGTATGCGTGTGTAGTTGTGGTTGTTGGGGGTTGGCAGTTTGGAGCATAATAGTGGGTGGTGTTGGAGTGGCGTTAAGGTTAGATATTGTAGCAAGAGTGGAGTATTTTAATTTTTTTATCAGTTTATCAGGGAAGTTATTTGCTGCTAGGATAAGGGTGGTGTCTGCAATGATCCTCTTATGAAATTGGGGATGTGCAAGATGAAGTCGCCTATGAAGCAGGTTACGTGCTGTGTTGAGTTTATAGTGTGAAGGTTGGTTAGAGTAATAATTTATGATTCTCCCAGAGTAAGTGTTCTTACAGTAATAATCGGTTATGATAGTGCCATTGCTAAGCTTTTTGAGTTTAAGATCAAGGAATGAGATGCTATTATCAACCTCATGTTCCACCTCAAATTTCATGTGTGGGGAACAAAAGTTGTTGAATTCTTGTTGCAGGGCGTTAATTATGGTTGAGTTTACTATTAGGAGAGAGTCATCAGCATATTTCTATAAATTATAAAATTATAAATAAATTATAAAATTATAAATTATAAATTTCGATAAATTATCCACCTTCCTCAACACAATTTTACAACCATGCATAGACAAAGACACTTTTAATGTCAAAAATTCTATTCAAATAAAAGACCTAGTCAATAACATTGTAATTCCGCCAGGATATCAATTCATCTCCATGGATGCTGTATCACTGTTTACTTCCATCCCCTTAGACTTCATTACTAACGTGGTACAATCACACTGGCCTACAATCTCCAGGAATAATCCAAAATTAAATCAGACCTTATTCTTAGAAATCCTAAAATTTGTTTTAAGTTCTAATTACTGTGCTTACCAGGATCAGTATTACTTGCAAAAGCATGGTCTCCCAATGGGAGCTCCAATTTCCCCCATCCTGGCAGACTTAT